>CAWUFW010013739.1:0-455918 GCA_963921515.1 Calotriton arnoldi | reverse complement strand
CACCAGGGCAAATCGACTCTTATGGTAGATAGGTTTAAGACAACCTTTAAAGAAAGCTATCCTAGTGGTAGCTGTGGAGAGCAGCCTTCAGGCTAAGTCTCGGAGGAATGTAAAGCAGCTTGTTTTACCATATAATCTCTTGAATCACCAAATGAAAAGACACCACACAGGTATATATATCAAATATATATGTATTTATTTCTAAATAACTCTCTACTAATCTCTTTATGAGATTAGAAGACAAACATATGCACAAATCAACGTTTCACAATAAGTTAAGCACAAAATATGGCTGGGGCCCTAGGGGCGTACCAGACCATATACTAAGTAAGAGACTTAGAAACAACGACTTGCAAGGAGACAAGGCCTAAGGCCTTCAGAAGTGCTGAGGCCTCACGAAACCACCCAAGGCAGGTAAGTAAAGGACCCACGGGGACGCGTGCAGTGTGGATACACAGGCGCGAATCGCCGTTAACTTCAATGGGGCAAGTCGCGGTTGGAAATAAAGAGTTTTAGGATACTTCGGGAGAACCTACAAGCAAGTCACTTACAGGGTAAGTAGTTCTAGGGCCCACACCCACAGGAGCACCGTAGTGCTGGAGTTACCTCACCCAGGGAAGCCGGGTGCACAGGTGTCCTTTGGTGTCGGGTCGCGGCGTCGTTTTCAATGGCGAACAAAGAAGGCTTGCTGCTTGCGGGAGCTGAAGAAGTGTCCGGTGGAATCCAAGCCTGGATTCTGAAGAAGGATGACCTGAAAGCAGAGGGGACAGTGTTCAAAGTCACTTGGCAGTGACCCGGGGCAAGGAAGATGGATGCCCACCGTCGTCGGTCGCTTCAGGTCGGTTGCAGGTGCCTTGACTCTTCAGCCACGTGGTCCAGGAGGCGTCGACGACGACCAGGAGCTGGATTCGGTATGTCCCTCGACGTCTGCAGCTGACTGCGGTGTCGGCAACTCGATCGGAGCCAACAAGCCTTGGCAGCCGCAAGTCTCGGGGAGATGAAGAAAAGTCGATGGCGCAGACCAGCTACGGTCTGAGGGACTCACCCAGCGAGGGTAAGTCAGGGCAGGCCTGGAGCAACCAGGGGAGCCCTTTGGTTTCTTTAGGAAGTCTTCTGGGGACCCACAAGCCAGCGGGCAAGGGATCGCGAAGACACCTCGGGCGGAATCACTCAACAGGGGCCCACGGTCACTCGGGACGGTGTAGGCCTCTGATCTTCGGAGGGATTCCTGCTGGAGGTCGGGACCACACGTGGTCCAAAGCACAAGTTCGTAGAACGTTGTGAAGGGGTTGCACTCGACAATAGTGCACGGTACCCAGGGGTCGCGGTTCCTCGTTACTCGGGGGTCCACTTGCCTCAGCTTCGCTGGGGACTCACGATGGCCTGGGAGAGGTCAGGAAATCCACTTCTTGGGCTGCAGAGACTTCGGACTCCGGCGGGAGCGGCGTAGTTTGCGACCGTCGTTGTCGTTTTTGGTGCCTGCCAAGCAGGGAGTCACTCCTTGACTCCAAGGGAGATTCTTCTGTCTTCCAAAGGTAGTGGAACGTCGAAGGGCCAGGATTCTTCTGTAGAGCGTCGTCCAGGGGTTATCTGCTTTGCAATGGCAAGGTTCCCCCTCTTATACTAAAAGAGGGGATGGACTAGCTCTATGACCCCACCTATGGGAGGGTCAAGGGAGGGGTGGCTACACCCACTTCCCTTTGTCCAGTTTCGCGCCAGAGCAGGGGCAGGTAGCCCCTGAGCTGGTTTGAACTGGCATATGCACAGAGGAGCCTTCTGCTCCCCCAGTGCAGGACTTCAAAGCACTCTAAGAGTGCACCCACCCAGCCCCAATACACTAAACCCTGTCTGGAAGGTGGTTACACCTCCCTGTGACAGGATGCCTATTGTTGGGCTTCCTCCACTGCGAGTTTCGGTCATCAGCAGGAGGGCAGCCCAGTGTCTGTGACTGGTGGCATCCATTTTGTGATGCCAGGGCTCTTTAGGATTCTACCGCGTTTCCACAGCAGGTACATGTCTTATCCCTCTAGAAGGGTGGAATGCTACCCCCGCCGCCAAGATTGGCGGGGGGTAGTATTCCAAGATGTTTGACACCAAACACG
This sequence comes from Calotriton arnoldi, assembly GCA_963921515.1. NCBI lineage: Eukaryota > Metazoa > Chordata > Amphibia > Caudata > Salamandridae > Calotriton > Calotriton arnoldi. Next base: position 453,816 of record CAWUFW010013739.1, on the reverse strand, counting down.
ACATGTTTTGATGCAGCCATTCCAAAGTTAGCATTTACCGCGAGGATATAATGCACTTAAATAGTATATGGTTTAACCGCATCCACAAACAGCACCAGAGAATGGACTCTGAGAACTGCAGAGGGGCCCTGCTCATGCAGAGGCACCCCCTCACATAGAAGCCAAGCACCCTGCCCTCAGGATTGATAGGGCCTGCCTTAGGGGTGACTGATAGGTTTATATGTGTGTGCAGGAGAGATATAGGAAACCTATATCTCAGTGAGGGGTGCTAGCACCACCTCACCCAGGCTGCAGTAGCAGGCCTGTGGTGTCAGATTTAGACTGCCTCCCAGGGGTGGCATAATATATGCTGCAGCCCCTGGTAGGCCTGTGAAGTACCTATGCCCTTGGCACCTAAGGTACCATATACTAGGGACTCATAAGGCACCACAGTATCCAATCACTAGTGCACCTAGAGTGCACTCCATGTCGCTTAGAGAGAACAGAGAGGCTGGGGCCCTGATTGGCAGGGACCCAGCCAGACTATAGCCAGAAACCAGTGCTAACATCAGAAAAAAAGTGGGGGCAACATAAGAGGCAGATCCTACTCTCCTACACTGTGCTTTCCTAGTCAAGGTTCATGGGTGCCGGACGGGAGCAAAGGAATAAGGAGGCTCCTCCTGGCTCCCTAGATGGGTGCTGGCTGGAGAGCTGGCAGGGGACGTGGGGCAGTGGTGCTCCCCCGACAGTCTCCAATGATCGGTCTTGTTGTGGGTGCCCCACTGGGCAACAGGGCACCCAATTTAAAATAATAGTCAGCTCCCGCCGGCATCCACTATGTGGGGGCCGGGGAGCCAACTAGGGCTCCCGGGGCATGTGGCTCCTCCTGCAGTCCCAAAGTTAATATAAAGTTTGAGTGTCCTGGTCCCACCCAAGTGCGTCTCGCCCTGCACACTGTTGTTATCAATAATGTCATTTCAGATGTTGCAATGATGTTATCAATGGTGTCATAGAACATGTAATGAGTGATGTAATATGTGAGGAAATTAGCAGTGCATGGCAAGGGTGCAAGTTACAATTATTTACAGCATGAGTTATAGCTATATAGTTCCATTTAACCTCTGTTTTTTTGGGCTGTGCATGGCTTAGATTAGGTGCAGGGTGTGGCAAAATCCCCGTGGGCGTGCATGGCTGACTTCTGGATGTAACAATATAAAGGATGTCATTTTAAGTAGGGCAGACCTACTGACTTTGTAAAAGGGTGAGAATACCAATGTAAAAAAGTGGACCTATTTCCTTAACCAAGGGGTCAGCACATCAACATATATACAATATATAAATTAGACCTTTAGACTTTGTCAAATAGTCACAATAATCATAATGTAATGTATATTTTAGAAATTTACACATCGCAATGTTTAAGAAAAGTGATTGTCATCAAATAATTTCAATTAAGTTTTTTTTTAAAAATCATCATGTCTTTGAGTCTTTATTTTAACATTTTTCAGGCCAGGTAATGCAGCCATAGAACCAACCACAAGAGTCCCTGTACTCCAGCTGAGCAGCATACAGCTCAGAGTGTTTTAAAAAAATATGATAAGCTTTCCTGGGGTCATAGATTTAATGACCCAGGAGCAGCCACGGCTCATGCAGGTAAGATCAGTGGGTCGGTGGGACTGGGTGGGGCGGATTTTGACAGATGACGAGGGACAATTAAATAAATAAATACCTGCACCTGCTGCGGCTGCTCAGGAGAATTACTGTTTATTTTTCATGTTGCTGTGGGACTGCTGCACTCCCTACAGCCCTTTGCAACATTAGAAAAACACTTTTGGTTCCCCTGTTTTTCTAGGGGCACCACCAGCATTAAATACATTTTTTTAAAAGTCTTTGCAGAGCAATATGTGGCGCTTCTCAACTGGAGCAGTGAATTTAAAATGGGCGTCTACTCCACTCAATTCACATTCACTGTTCTTTATGATTTTTTTTATTATGGTTTTATTATGGTGAGGGGGCATGTACACTCAGCATTTCATTGCGCTGGGACTCCATCCCCTGGGCCGAATTTGTTTTTTTTAATGGGGTTGGGAGGCATGCTGGTTCCCTCCCTGAGCCTTCCATGTGCCCTGGGAACAGCATCTCCCAGGGCCGAATATTGCTTTTTGGGTAGGGGGCCTGGTCCCCCCTCGCAAGCCACATAAGGGCTCCGGGGGATCCTAACCCCAAAGGCCAAAAGTCATGCATGGCAGAGGTTGGTCGCTGCAACAGGGGGGTGGATGAAGAGCCTGACCACATGGCTGAAATATAACTTCATGTTAGAAAAACCCTTGAAATTCACAGAAAAAACAAAGGTTAAAACGGCATTATAGTTAAGTATGTTAATAACATCTTTGCACTAAAAGAAGTCTCTGAAATTCACTGAAAAATAAACGTAACATTTTAGTTAGCTGGAAATGTCAGTTTGTACTCACATTTGAACTAAAAAAAACACTGAAATTCACCAGTTACCGTTATATGAAGTAACTATAACTCGCACCCTTGCCTTGCTTCGGTGGCAACATGGGGCGTTAGAGGATCTTCTACCATACTTGAGTGCCCAAGAGACATTCTACAAATTGTTTCCGTTCCCACTCCAATCATAAAGTACACTAGCAATCGCTAGGTGTCCTTTTAACTTGAAACATGGGTTGGATCAAATATCACAGTGCTAATTCTAACGCAAAATCAATCTTTGGCTAACGGATTCCGCAAGCGTTCAGTTCTTCTAAAATCAAGACGAGGGCACTTAATGAAGAGAAATTATACACCAGTCCTGATGCCTTCTGGCATAAATACACAGAACAAAGAGGCCATTTTAAAGATGCTTGCCCTTTTTCTGGTGAGAGCTATTTTGAGCTCTCGCGTGTACATTAATATGCATGATCTGCGGTAATTTGTGCCTCGCTTGTCATCCCACTGCCGACTTGGAACAAAGCCTGTTGTTTAAGGATGAAACGTGCTGCTCCCAGACACCACTTTTGAAAAGTACTGAGGGATGTCACACAGTTTCTTTGTACTGTCAAGCTGATAGTAAACGGAATTCATTAGCAGTAGTAAACTGTTTTCTCTTCTTCAAAGGCTTTTGAAACAGAATTCAAATTCAACGTCCCAAATGCGATGTCCGACACTTGATTATCAAAGACCTTAACATTTTAAAAAGTAGTACGTGCGAATAGTGTGCTCATAGAAGAAGACTGATATTTAGCAATGGCCACTAAAGTACTCAAGCGATGAAAACTTTGCTACTTCAACGAAAGTGCAGTGCTTAATTATTTTCTTGATGAGCCCTCCTCAATCTTAAACTCCCCAACTCCTTTTGGGAAAACTCATCTCTCTCCTTACAGTAGACCAAGCAGTGCCAACTTAATGAAAGAATTCCTTTGTAGGAGTCCTGGTTCCAAAACAGACTCTTTGATAGACTTCACCAAAGGCAGTGCATAATGTATACAAGAAGAGGTGCCAGAGATTAAAGTTTTTCTCAGAAGCCCTTGGCTGGTGTTGCCTAATGTCGGATATGCCAAAAATCAAGGCTGTCTAACCTTGAATCTAACCTCATGCCTCTTTTTTTCAACCACCATACACTCCCTGCCCATTTATCTCACTTTTGCAAGTTTTTTTATTGACGTCAATTCACAGAAATGCCAGGGGTAGCAAGAGTGACATCACAGCCCTTTGACTTTCATTTTCACTCACACACACATGCTTACACATACATACACAGTCACACATGCACACACTCTCTCTCACAAAAACACACTCACTCAAGCATGCGCACAACATACATTTAAAAGGAAAAAATGTACTTACCTTAGGTGCCTGGAAAGGTGCTATTTCAGCTATTTGTACTCCATTTTTTATCACACTAATAGTGAATAATGTAACAATATTTACTACTAGTGTTATAAAATAATTGACAGAAAGCAAGGAGAGTGGAGCCCCAACCCATATCCATTAGGACAAGCTACAGTTGTGTTCATTCTACTGATTTTGCCACCTCTGAGGCCAGGGAAAGTAAAGATAGTGCCAGAGGTTGCAAGGGCCGGCTAGGGGTTACAGGTGGAACCCCTCATGTCTCCTAAATGACGTCCATGTTCTTTTTCTTCCCTGCATTCACAATTTCACTATTTTCCATAATTCTCTCTTTTTATGGATGAAAGTTGGTGATGAAAAAATAAGTGCAGGTACCCTAAAATGGTGGGGCCCCATTGGCAGTATTTGGCTTAAATTAAGCACAAATTAGGCACTGATAAAAGGCCCAAAAAAACTAATAAGCACATATTTTGCGACCACAAATCACTTCACACATCAACCCACAGATTTCTTTGTTAGCGTTTTTGTTTCTGAAATGCAATAGCAAATGTTCCTGATGCGCAGGCAGTTTAAACAACTGGGCTGTCAACTTGAAAGATTATAGCCTTGGTCTAAAACAAAGTTATATAGATTGCTTGTGAAAGACCCTGCTGAATAGTCAAAAAAATGATATTGCAGCAAAATGGAGACATACCCTAGACAAGTTAATATGGCGTGATCCTGTAGCTAAGATTATTTCAAATTTTTACGGAGCTAATATGTAACACCATCTATGCTAGTTTCCTACAAATATTGTGATAAGTTCAGTATTTATTTTAAACAAACTATTGCTAATTTACATGCTAAAATTAATACAACACTAGTCTGGCATTAAAATAACTCAATGTGAGCTTAACATTCATTGTATACCCAAGAGAAGTACAAAAACTGATTGGCCATTTGGAGACCCAATCCCAGGGCCGGCTTTAGGGCATTGGGCGCTGACCTGTGGAGAGGGCCTGACCTTAGGGGGGGCATTGTGTTTACCAATAACTTATGATTGGAGAGAAGAGGGGCACTTTTGCCCGGTGATAGTGAGAGAATCCGAGGAGGCGGTTATGGGGTGTGCGGGTGCCAAAAATGACTGTCTCTTTGGAGTGGGAATAGTAATTTTTATCCCTACGCTATCCAACACTTTCCCTACTGTTGCACTCTCTGGAGTGGGAATAGTAATTTTCACCCCTACGCTATCCAACACTTTCCCTACTGTTGCACTCTCTGGAGTTGGAATAGTAATTTTTACCCCTACTCTATCCAACACTTTCCCTACTGTTGCACTTTCTGGAGTTGGAATGGCAATTATAACCCCTACGCTATCCAACACTTTCTCTACTGTTGCAGACTTTTGGGGTATAAATATCTGTGCTGAAACCCCTACAAAGTGTATTGCTCCTGGACATCAAGACGAACCTCTGTCCGTGTAACTGAAGGAATCTGCAGGAGGTGACTATCCTTGTGCTTCTGTGCTGTTTCTTGGATTGGCCTGCAGTGGTTACCATTGGACTTGGAAGAAGAGGGAAAAGGACTTTGAGAGAACTTTTATTAATCTTGCTAAAGCAATCACCCAAGGGCTAGGAGAGAGCTAGCCTCCTGTTGAAGTCTCAGGCACATCAGACTTCACCACCAGCCTCCTGATTCCTCCCAGCGAGGATTTCTATCTGCAGGTGAGGCTCCTGTGAGTTCCAGGGCCTCTAGTTCTACTACAGAGAAGATAGTGCTGAAATCGTCGCTAACGCCCGTTTGCGAGCCGCCGCAGCCAAAAGCGCCTGAAAAATCATCACGCTGCTGCCGCCGAGTGCTCGCAACCAAAGATCGAGTCATCGCACCGAGATCATCGCTCACGACATCGCAGCGCGGATGCCGAGCGTCCGCCATTTTCATCGCATCGCATCAGGATCGTCGCTCCCTCGCGGAGCGCCATTTCTTCGCATAGCAACCCGATCGCACACGCAACAGGATCGTCGCCTCGTCTCCTCCCTTGCGGCAAGGAGTCATCGCACCAGCGGTCTAGCATGCAGAAGTTTGTCGCATCGTCTCCCAACGCATCAGCAGATCGGCGCATCATCCTCCCTCGCGGCAAGGATTTAACGCATCGCCGGCCTCGCGTGCAGAAATTCATCGCTACAGCTCCTTTGCGACAATTTGTTGACTTTGCTACGAAATCCAGGTACTTTGTAAGTAAAAGGGTCGCAGAGACCACTGCTTTGAACTGAACTCCTCTTTGCGCACTTGAACTATTTTTGCAGCATTCCAAGAGTGATCCTATTTGACAGTATTGTGGCTTTTTATCGTTATTGGTCTTGTGTTAAGTCTATATATAAAGATACTTATTTTTTATAACTACTTGTGTGGTGTCCCTTTGTAGTGTTCCTCACTGTGTTACAGTGTATAGTCATAAATGCTTCACACACTGCCTCTGAGATAAGCCTAGCTGCTCGTTCTACGTTACCACAGGGTTGAGCAGGGGTTATAAAGGTTGTGGCTCTCTTACCCTGACTTAGGAAGAAGGGTCCCTACTTGGACAGTGGCCAGCCACTGCCAACGAGAGACCCCCATTTCTAACAATTAGTCTCTCTAGATGAGTTCAGGGACACAATGGAACTCCAAACCCTCATTAATGAACAGCACACTCAAAAATAGCAGTAAGAATTACGATGCAGAACTTTAAGATGTTTATTTTCTAAAAAATATAAGTAGTAACCACACATAATAAGAACATAAATATATACAATGTATGAAATGTACAATGTGAACAGTCCTAACATTGGTAGTACATTCATAGCATCCTATCACCCTAGCACTACTTGTAAGCGCTATGTTAAAATTTAGCAGAAGCAGAAAACAGCAAGCTTATAAATTGAGTTTCTTGTGATGGATCATACAGAGTATCTTACTTAGTTAGAACAATCTGTTTAGCTATGCTCTATCATACTACCTGGCCTGGGAATGATAAGAAATGCTAGGCTGAAGATCACTTCTCTGCACCACTCTTGGGGCACCATAACAACCCTTACTGGGGGTTGGTTTTCAGCAAACTGGATTAACCTCTGGCTTGATAGTTCGATTGCAAAGCCTCTCCAAACTACAGCCAACTACATGGGTTTTAATAGCGCCTGATCAATCATTTTTATCTCATGGTCATAAATTTGATGACACTAAAGTCCTAATAAGACAAAATGACTTTACATCATTTCAATTCATATGTTGACATTTCAGCCTCCACTGTAAGCATGTATCTTAACATGGCAGTGACTATAATGTAAAGAATGAAAATATGGCAGCCTAGACAGGAGGCAGACATGATGCTAACACTTTTACGCAGGTCTACTACTTGACATTCTCTGAAAGAAAGAGACAAAAGTGTTTGCAAGTCAGCATATGATAAATATAGAAGTTAAATTAGGCCCTGTAATAATGTTCATGACATTAGTAGTCCGATTTACTAATTTTATTATTTTGTATTATTCTGTATTTTATTTGTGATTTTGGAATGCTATTTTAAGCGTGTCATGCATTTTGATGTGTGGCATTGTGTGCTTTGTAAATCAAACAAATATATTTTTTCATTTTCTGCCCTTGTCCACTATTCTGGGCATGGAGTTTCAAGGGAGGATAATGCATGTTGGAAGGCTCACCTTAGATAGGACACATATTCCGTCATACACAAACAGTCATGTGGTGGCTGGACATCAGGTCAAAGATTTCCAATGCCAGAGCCAGCTGAGGCTTCACAGTCAAAACCCTGAAGGTTCCCCACTTCTGTATGAAGTGAATAAAAAGTGAATAAGGCAAGATGTGTAGACTGTTGATTTACTCTGATTCCCATGTTTTATTACTTTAAGAAATTGGGTTACTGGTTGAGAGGTGGAGATACCCTACTCAAGCAGCAACCATAATCATTGTCAGAGTGAGGAACAAGCAAACCCCGAATTAACCTATGCTCAACTCTCTGGTAGCTTGGCACAGAGCAGTCAGTCTTAACTTAAAGGCAATGTGTAAAGTATTTGTGCAACACTTCAAACAGTAAAAAAATTAAAACACACCACAAAAGGGATTCCACAACAGACTAACCAAATAAAGTAGGTTTGAATAAATAAAACTAGACACAACTGACAAAAATCCATTCAGCAAAGCCGGAGATATGCAATTGTAAAGATTTAAGTGAAAATAGTGCCAAAAAGCCCAAAGCGTCTTTTGTGGGTATCTGGTCATGCGAAACCTGGAGAAAGTCACAAGTTAAGGCCAGCCTCAATGGAGCACTAGTCGGATACAGTGACCAAGTTTGTCCTGCTGAAAAGTTATGTTCTGAGTCCAGGGCAAAGAGTCCAGTTTACGGTGGAGGGGGCTGCGAGGAGCAGGGAAGCATCAAGAACAGTCATTGCTGTAGTGAGCAAAGCAGGCCTGGCGTCACAGACGGTCATCGATGTAGTCCGAAGATCCTGTTCTCATTGCGGGCGATTGAGCTAGAGCTTCGCAATGGCGCTCCTGCAAGCGGTTGATGCTACAGTGCAAAGGGTCTAATTGATGGAACTTCACGTTGGTGAGCTGTGTGAATGACAAGGTTTTGGTGCCAACAGGCCCATTCATGGATGCAAGGAGCCCAAGAACTTCAATTTAGCTGCACTGAGGCCACAGCAAGGGTCCAGAACCTAAGGGGCACCACTTGGGGTGAGGGGTTGGTACTAGCTGGATCTCGGTCCTGTTTCAGGTGGTTGGGAGCCTGTTATGTCCCCATGTCTCTGAACAGGAGGCCAGCAGACTAGCCCTTGGAGTCACTCTGAGAGTCCTGGGTTCAGGTGTAGGTCCAATCCCTCTGACACAGGCAGGAGGGCAGTAGGGCACCGGGGCAGCAATCCAGCAAGGACGGAGTCCAGCAAAGTGACAGTCCTTTCAGCAGCACAACAGTCCTTCCTGGCAGAGTCTCCACAGCAGGGGCTTAACATAGGCCCCTGCAGCCCCCTTGGTGCACGTTGGGCCCCCAATCTCCAGGGGGGCCCCCTCAGCACAGTACCCTGGCCAGAGAGCTCCTGACTGAGTCCGGAGGGGGCCCCTCTACGTACCTTGCAGAGGGGCCCCCTCAAGTTTCGTTACGCCACTGCTCCACAGGTCTGGAATCGCACTAACAGAAGGCCAATTCATTGTGTGCCACAATCAGTGTTGCAGACCCACTAGTAGCATTTAAGTTATAGTCCCTGGGTAAAGGTAGTTACACTTTACTAGGGACTTACAAATAAATTAGATATGCCAGTTGGATGTAAGCTAATTCTACCATGTTTTAGGGAAAGAGAACACGTACTTTAGAACTGAATGTCAGTGGCAAAGTACATAGAGTCCTAATGCCAGCAAAAACAAGATCAGCAAAAATAAGAGGGGTGAAGGCTAAAAGTGTAAGGGAAGACCACCCTAAGGCTGACAGGTCTAACAGCTACATTCTAAATTTCTTTCTAAGTCTAAAAGATAAAGCTTGAAGATGTCTGAGCAGGTGCACATTCACACATTGGGCAGGTGCACATTAACATATAGGGCCTTATGTTGAGGTCACCTTAAGTTATGCTCAGTAACTACAGGGAGGGGGGGCTAAGCAGAGCTACTTGAGGATATATGTAGAACCCTGTGGGTTTCCTGAGAAATGAGGAATTATCCAGGGAAGCAGTATTTCTGATTTTCATTTTCCTAGTTATTCCTCATTACACATTTAAACTACATCTATTTTTAGAAGGTGCAGTCTACAGGTGAAATACTCCAGATCCTTAGATTTACACCGGATTGTGTAATCCAATTTCAGCTGGCACCTATCTTGCCAGCTGAAATAGAACTACTATGGTCTTTGTAATGATGTCCATTGTCACTCTAACTGTTCCACTGCAGGGATGTCTGGATTTCGATGCTGCACCATCACACCTCCATTGTACTCTGACAGGGCAAAGAATGCATTCCTGAGAAAACTGGGGAAACGCAGATTGGAAAAGACACACATCACTGCATAGCACCCTATCCTGGAATGGATGTATCTCATGCATTTGAGTCTTCAAGAGAATAATTAAACAACAGTTATCAAATAGTCTTGTAAACATAACTATCTCACACTCTTCAAAATACTGTATTTAATATACCTTTTAGAGGTGGGCAACACTCTGCAGGTTTGTGTGCTTGTAAATACAAAGGGTTCGCATGCAACATATTATATGGGATGCTAGCATGCATAAAGTCTGACTCTTCTGTTGTGCGATAATGCATGGTTGCAGATTCTAATCCCTCAGTTACTTTGAATAATATTGAAAAATTTAAAATACTTTGAGAAAATCAAATCAAATATGTGGTTCAAAGTCTTTAGCAGGGATGGCAAATTGTACTCTCGCAACAATCAGATTCACTGGAGAAATTCAGCTAATACTATGTAGAGTGTTTTACAGAGATGATTGTAGCACTTTTCAGTCTTCAAACTGAGCAAAACACAAGCAGACGAAAAAAGCTGTTATGGAAACAAGGATCTCTAGAGTAAGCACCTTTGTGGAGTTCAAAGATGGCTGTTGCATTCTAGCTCAAATTTGGATTGTGACCCTCACTATATTGAAGCCATCTTGGTATAAGAAGGATCCACCAGCTAGAAAACATTTTGGCTTCCATCTTAGATGTATAGAATGTTACTTAAATCTGCATTCAATATTAAACATGTGAAATCAGTATTCAAAATATCTGTTGTCAAAGAATAAATGTAAGGAACCATAAATGTACCTAATGCCGATGTCCTTGAACCTTGGTTCACCTGCTCAACAAATCCTCCCTTACTCTGATCACAAGGAATGCATGTTGTGTTGATGTTCCTGACATCCAGAGCTTGTGTTTTTAGTGAGCTAGCTATCGATGACATGCCTGGTGGGGAGTGCAGTGTAACAAGAAGTGAAGGATCTCAGAGAGTCTGTAAGACACATAGCATAACACAATGGCACACAATGAGCCCAAAACAACAGTACACATTTAGGATAACATTGAGACATCAAATATCTGACAGAAGAGACACCAGTCAAGCCTGCTATGTTATGTGTATTAGTAATGCACATCCGTGAGTGTTTACTAGTGCTGAGCAGGTGCATGCTCCTAGCCCCGCCAATGTAGTTTGGTTAATTAAAAAGCCAGCCTTCAGCTTCTTGTGGAGTTCAAGAAGAGAGGGGGGAACTCTGATGTGGAGTGAAAGGTCAGTCCATGCTTTAGGAGTGATGTAAGGAAACAACCGTCCTCCTGATCTGGTACTGTTTATGCAGGTGTGAGAAGGAGTCCTGTGGAAGGGAGGTGTCTGTGGGGCTGTTTGAAGGAGATGCTACTGTTCAGGTTGGTGGGGCATGAGATGTGAAGTGCCTTCAATGTCCGTGTGAGGCATTTGAATTGAGCGTGTTTGTTTATCAGGAGCCAGTGTTGCTCCCTGAAGTGTGGTGTGATGTGCTTTCTGTGTGGGAGGCTGAGGATAGTTTGTAGTCTTCTAGTGAGTTATCCAGTGATCCTGGTGTAGAGGGTATTCCCTTAGTCTAACTTGCTGGTGACTAGATGAATGTATGACAGTTTTTCTAACGTTGCTTGAAAGCAATTTGAAGATCTCCCTCAGCATCTTCAGGTTCTGGAAGCAGGATGAAGTGATGGAGCTGACTTATGCAGTCATGTCCAGTTTGCAGTTGATGATTATTCCAAGGTTGCTGACATGAGTTCTGGGTGTGGGTGTGGGTCTGAGTTCAGCCGGCCACTAATTGGAGTCCCATGGTGAGGTGTTCTTGCCAAAGATCACTACTTCTGTCTTGTCGGTGTTGAGCTTCAGACAGTTGACTTTCTTCCAGCTAGTGACATTGGCCATGCAGGCGTTGAACTTGTTTCTTGTATTGGGGTCTTGTCTGAGAGGGAGAGTATAAGTTGTGTGTCATCTGCAAACGACATGGTATAGAAATTCTCAATCTAGACGATCTGATAGAAGTGGAAACTTCTGTCGAAAAGAACTTGATTCATCTAGGAGAGCCTGAGGAATCACTTCTCCCTCTCATCAGCAATCCCATGCTTAAGAGAAAGGTCACTGACTAACTGTCAAAACAAATTAAAATAGGGTGACGATAACCTGTTATCATGTCAGTGACAGCAAACCAACACTAATGGTAAAATAATACCCCTAGTCCCCAGCCAGAGTAAACTTGAACCCAAAGTGGGCCCCGCTATTCGAATGTGGCAAACTTGCTTCTTCATACCTGCAATTATAACCTTGTAATTTAATAATTATGTTTAGCCTAACATTATAACTCATAATTACCCTAGTGTTTTCATTCATTTTACTTTTTATTATTAATCATGTCTATCTTTACCCCATGTACTAATCATTCATTGTTTTCTTTAACTTGAATAATTATACTAACACAGACTCATTACACATCTTAATACATGTACTTGCTATTTTATTGTATTAAATAAATATGGTAAATTTACATTTATCAGATATTAATTGCACTTAAAATACATTTACATTTTATTTAAATTGCAAGTATAATAAATAGATACTATAATCGTCAGACTTTCGAACTATAAAGATAGAGACATAATTCTGCAGGGGACATGCCACCAGAGAGCTCTCCACATAGAGAATGCATATATAATTTTGTTCCCCTGATTACAATCTCCATGTCTAAAAGATGAGGAGATCATGTAAGGCAGTGAAGTCAGGTTGCTGAGATCAACAGTTGAAGTACATGATGTTCTTACTGTCCAAGTTAAAGTTTGTGCATGATAACAGCTCCTTCTTTTCATGCATCTAGAGCAAGCTTGGGAATGGTTAGAAACAATGAGCAAACAACGTGGTACAAGGGGTCAAAATTTGGCTGATAGCTCTCCAAGATCTCCAAAAGCTCGAGCCCTGGAAAATTCACTTGGATCCTGGATGCAGCCTACTGACGTTATTGTGCCCTCTGATCGGACTTTGTGCTGCGAGGATTCACCAGGCTGACTGGTTTAATGCCTGTCCCCCAGGTCACGCCAGGGACTTCTGACTACCACTGGTATTGTATGACACTGTTCTGGAGAGAGGGGGAAGTTGACTGGTTAGCTGTTTGATAGTTGTTACTAAATTTGGATTTCCGGTGCCTCAGATGACACTGGGGTGCATGCCTTTTGACGGGGGGTCTGCCTATTGGTGTGGGCATAGATCACTGCCGATTGGCAAGGGCACCTATTTTTTTCAATGATTTAGTACGCATACCACAAAGAAACTGCATCGTGACACAGGTGAGTGCGATTGTTGTTTAATTACAGACAGGGTGGAGACCAGATTGGGCATTAGAAATGGGAGACCAACATAAAATGATCACCTGGAATGTCCAGGGTCCAAATAACTATGTGAAATGAGCCAGAGTGGGAGCTTATTTGCGTGGTGTGGGGATACAGGTGGCTTGCCTCCAGGACACATAGTTACCAACTGAGGAGGTGGAAAAAGTGAGACATAAATGGAAGGGGATGTTTAACCATGCTCACTACAGTGTGCACACCAGCAGTGTTGGGATCTGGTTTGCACCCCAGATGCCATTTGAGTAATTTCTATGAACGGTGACACCAAGGGGAGATATGTTGTACTGCATGATAAGCTCAATGGTTGGGACACAATGCTGCTGGGTCTCTATGCTTCCAATACAGATGATGCTGAATTTTACCATGCCTTGGCCTTAAAGAACGTAAATACTTGGGAAACCCTATGATTTGGCTGGGCGATTTCAATTGTGTCCTCGATAGTGCGCTGAACTGCATGCCACAATCTTTCACATATAAGGTAAAAATTAGACACCCCCTGCGCCATCTCCTTGCGATGTTAGACTTGGTAGAGGTGTGGTGCACTCACCATCCCTTGAATAATGTTGGACCTGGCCGTCTCTGCAGGGTCACCCCCAAACCTTTTGTGTTTTTCCCTCCACTTTTTGCTGAATTCATTTTTGTTTGCCTTAGGACTCTGGGCACTTTCCCACTGCTAACCAGTACCCAAGTGCTTGTGCCCACTCCCCTAAAACATGGTTTGATTGGCATATACCTAAGTGCCATATTTAATTTATATATAAGTGTCTTGTAGATTTGTAGACCATACACCCAGGGCCTGTAAATGTAATGCTACCAGTAGGCCTGCATCACTTATTGTGCCACCCACTTAAGTAGCCTTCCAAAACATGTCCCAGTCCTGCCATTGCGGCCTGAATCCAGTGTGACACTGCCATATCGACTTAACATTTAAACCTCCTTGCCAAGCCTTAAACTACCCTTTTATTACATGTAAGTTACCTCTAAGGTAGGCCTTAAGTAGCCCATAGGGCAGGGTGCTGTGTAATTAAATGGTTGAACTCACCATTGTGTTTTTCATTGCTGTGAAACCTACCACTCCCATAGGATAACAGTGGGGATTCCTTATTACATTTAATAAGCTGTAATTCCTAATTGAGATATGGTAGCTATATCATGTTTGGTAACTATGGAATTGTAATGATAACCTATTTTTAATGATAAAGTCAGATTTTTCATTACAATTTTGAAAATGCCACTTTTAGAAAGTTAGTATTTTCCTGCCCTTAGCCCTTTGTGCCTGTAGCCTGGCCTAGGTCACATGACTAAGTATAACTGACAACAAGACTTTGTGAATTGCTCAAAGACAGTCACACCATAGAGGGATTGTGTTACTGAATCTGCCATCTGCTGGCAGGAAGGGGGGGCGTAGTTGAGCACAGACCCACTCCCACCTGAATAGCTTGTCTCTACATCCACACAAAGGGCTTAATGACCCTGTATTGTCACTGCAGCCATCTTGGAGCCAGGTCAGGGGAGTCAGGAAATTCTCTGCACTTCATAGAAACTTTCTAGAAGCCTCTCCCACCTTCCAGAAGAATGGCACCAGGTTATAAAAAAATAGGACCTTCAGACCCACTCTTCAGTTCACTACTGGACCTGCGGAAGGACTCTCAGAGGCATGTCTGCTGCTGTGACCTGCTGTGCACTCCCCCAGACTGATGCTGTTCCTGAAAGGACTACGTTGCTGCCTATAGCCTGCCTTGAACCCTCAGAGGCCAGCCCTTCTGTTGAAGCCTGCATCTACACCTGCAAACAGGACTACCAGATGTAACTTTAAGGGCTACTTTGCTGGCCTTCTGTTCAGAGCCACAGGGACGTTCCAGTCTCCCACTGTCTTGAACTCACACCTGGACCCAGTCTGAGTGATTCTTGAAGGCCCAAGATGTGCCCCATCAGTCCTGGACCCTTAATTGTGGTTCTAAAGGTGCCCAGATGGCCATTTTTCAAAACTTAGGACTTTGGTCAAAATGTGTTCTGAGAACCAGGAGGAGACCGGGAACAACCTGCTCGCCTATCCGCCTAAGGTGCATCGCCGGTCAGATTGACTTCACGACTTCTCCCACTACATTATTCTCCCCAGCAGCAAACCTACTTCTGCAGTCCTTCACCAAACAGGTATCTGTCCTCATAGAGCTGCCTTCGGCTCCAGTCTTGTGCCTCATCCCACTGGAGTTTTTTGACTTCCATTTTGGGTTATAAAGTCTGAACGTGACAATCTTCACAGCAGTTTCGACCCAAGGCCATCCAATGACGACACTGCCTCCTCAGACATTTCCCACTGAACTTTACCTTCTCCTTGCATGCCATCACGCTCGGCCTTAACTTTCGACTTCGTGCGACTAGATGTCTGCGGTTGGCGCTTTTATCTTTTAGGATCTATTTTCAACCTTAAACTTTAACAAATCATAACTCTAGTTCTACTGATTGGATTTTTGTTGTTCTGGTGTCAAATAATTTATTAACTTTCACTCTATTTGTCTAAATTGGTTTAGGATTTTTCTTGTGTTGTGTTTTCATGTTATTGCTGTTTGAGTGCTGCATAAATACTTTACATATTGTCTCTGTTTAGCCTGACTGCTTTTTGTGCCAAGCTACCTAGGGTTAAGCACAGGTTAATTTAGTGACTTTTTGGGGTTCATCTTGCAAGCAATTGTGGCTGTTGCTTGACCAGGGCTCACACCCCAGTCAACAACAACAGAATTTCACACAGACCTGGTATACTTACATTACACGGGTGCAACACACATATACTGACTGGATTACATTTTAGCGAACAGAGAGGACTTCCACAAAATTAGAAATATGCTCTACACTAGCAGGGTCCTATCGGATCAGTCCCCATTGACCTTCACATATCAATGTCAGAACTACCGGGACTGGACCCCCCACATAATGATTGTCATTGTTAATCCTGCTGGATGCTGCACTTGACCCCGGGCTACATGAAAAAGTAAAACAATATTTTAGACAAATTGATGACACTGCCACAGATGGGGCACTAAATGAGCTGCAATGAAGGTGGTTATGAGAGACCTGGCGATATCTCCGGTTACCACTACCAGACGGGCGCTAGATAAGGATATTAACACTCTTAATTGGAGGCTCGAGGCACACCAAACAAGCCTGATCCCAGGAGCTAAGACAAATAGGCAAGAACAGGGATTGCTTTTGGAATTGCAAGTTAAAATGGCAGATAAAGAGTTTCTACATAACATAAGGTACAGGTAATTGCTTTACTGGGAGGGGGACAGGCCTGGGAGACTGCTAGCTCAGCTCTTGCACTACTACAGAGTCTTGGCCAAAATCACAGCTCTACAAAACAAAGAGGGGGACATGGTGAATACACAACTCCAAACTAAGGATACATTCTACTCATGCTATATGGCACTTTACACACTGTCACCGATCCATCAAGAGGAAGACATATTTCTGGTATTACAAACACCACCGATCCATATGCTCACACAGGCACAGCAGGAATTACTTGAGGCACCAATCACACAAGGAGAGATTAAGGCAGCAATACAAGATTTAAATACATCTAAGACTCTGCAGCCAGACAGCCTTCCAGCAAAGTGTCATCAGACCTTTGCAGAGATACTGTCAGAAAAACTTCTGTCGCTGTACCAGGAGGTGCTGGAGCAAAGGGTGCTCCTAAACCATGAGAGAGGCAACTATTATATTATTATGCAAGCAGGGTAGGGATCGCACGGCCTGTCAAGTATATAGTGTTTGTGGCAACAGTGGTTCAAATGTGGCCCAAAAATGGTCAGAGAAAGACACAGGGGGCTGCGTCAGAATACAGAACACTGCAACTTAGTCTGGGGAAGCAATTAATACTAGAGGGAGCAAGGAAAAGTGTGACCAGGGACACGTTTCAATCAGGATAACAATAGTTATTTATTTACAGTGGTATGCAAGTAATAGTAATAGTTAAGGTGCTCACATAAAAAAGTGACAACAAGCGTCCGCTGCTCAGTGAGGGTGACTTTAAAATATGTACATCGCATTGACAACATACATGTGAACTCCTAATGAAAGAATTTATATAGAATGCAAGGAGTTCAGGTTGTAGGGGGTCGACGGCATTTCGATCTCAGTTATTAGAGATCATCTTCAGGACAAAGCATATGTGAGCAGTCCGAATCTAAAAAAAAGAATTACATAATACTAGGATAAGGTCCCTGGAGTTGCTTTTTGCTGATTCTTAATGTGACCAATTGGAGTGGAGCTCCCAGTAAAAACATAACTGGATAACAAAGGTTAATTGGCCACTTAGTTAATTAGTGCCTGCATTAGTATAATCTACCATTCCTGAGTATGACACACTCCTGTGATAAGGAAACAGCGCGGGAAACCAGATGTGCTCAACAAATGCAGAAATTATTTTAAAAAAAACATAATTAACGAGTGAGTTCAGGTAATCATATTAGAAGAGAGGGACAGTCATGTCAAGGCGCAAGTATTGACAGGAGAAAAAGGAGAAAGATTATGAAGCGCCTAATTAAAAGTTACAGCTAGAAACTTACTATAAGCCGGACGGTGCCGGTGGAGTTGTCAAAAGAGAGGAAACCGCAATTAAGGCAAGGAGGGGACCTCTAAATGGAGAGCGCTGGGACTGGCGTGTGCCCGAATGTAGTAAGGACCCAGGTGGCTAAGGAAGAATGAACAAAACCAATTCAGGACTAACGAGAAGCACGGGTCCTTAAGGGAATAATTAAAAAAGATAGCGGCTGCACTTACGGTGTAATCAGCGCGGGGCTAGCGAATAATACTGATGTCAATGCATGTAGGGAGAGCGCTTGAATTACTTCCAATCGAGTTCTGTAAGGGTAATAAGGTGGTGAGTATGCGGCCGGTGTTTAGCGTAACTGTATAGCACATGTCAAGGTAATTAGGAGTCAAACTTACATGATTAGTAAGGTAATGCAAAGAGCAACACTACCGTGTTGCCTACGGAGGATAATTAATTCCTTCTGTCGTTGAGGCACCTGTGGAGAAAAGGGAAGGGGCCATCAGGCCTGGTGAGAAACTCCACGATCGGAGAAGGTGGTATGCGGCAAGAATAGGGCTTACTTAGTGATCAGACTGCTGGAGTCAGTCTGGCAAGGAAGGAGCCGGCAGTGTCCTTGGCTTCCCTGAGGGCCGCGCTGAATGAAGACAGCTGGTCAGGCTACAGCAGGTGCTATTAATGCCAGCGCGTGCATAAGCGTGCAGCAGTTAAATTAGGCAGGGGGGTATCTTAATTGGACATGTTGGGCCTACGCTGACAGCTGCAGGGTGTTAACACTTTCTAGTGGGTAGAGGACACTTGTAATTAAACTGTGTTGGAAAGGTAGGAATAAGTGAATAGAGAGATAGAGTTGGATAATGTTTGTGACAAAAATGATACTTAGAGCAAAAACACAAGACCTAAGAACACAATAGTCGCAATAAACAGTAGTAATATTGTTGGTCTCAAAATAGGTTCAGTGAAAAGTCTAAGTACTAAAACATGATAAGCGGTTATGTACAAGGAAAGGCTCCATATGTCTAGCATCTTAATATACAGCCAAACTTTTCAGTATTACAATTGAAAGCATCATAAATGGGCTAGTGTGGAGAAGGGTAATTTGGGAGATGTACCCATGTACAGAAACTGATATGAGAGACACCTGCTCTGTGTCTCATATTTATGTACGCAGTCAGAGACTATATGCAAGCATTCCACTCATACATTGAGTTTAGTCCATGTTCAATGGTACAGCAGTTGAAGATCCATTTACATTCCAGTCTGTTAAGAACCTGTTGTAGACTGCCGCCTCTGCAGTTAGGTTGTATGCTTTCAATGACTAGACATTTGAAGTCCAGTTCAGAATATCCTTTTTCTAGGAAATGTTCAACAAGGGGGGCTGTGGTAATCCTGCAGCGAATCCGGCTTTTGTGTTGCAAAATCCTGGTTTTTATCTTCTGAGTAGTCTGTCCTATTTATAACAGCTTGCAAAGACATTCAATGCAATAAATCACATTTTGTGAATTACATTTGGGAAAAGACTTTAAAGTGTGTTTTAAACTTCCATACTCAAACACTTTGGTGTTCACAGTGGATTCACATGCCAAGCAATTGTTACGTTTGTAGTGACCTTGTAAAGGGGGTAGGTTGAGGTAGTATTGGAGGGAGTTGTCCTTACTGGTAGGTTTGTGAGCCCTTACCAAGTGATATTTTATATTGCGGCCTCTTTTAAAGGAGAACAGCGGGGCCCCTGTAGTCAAGTCTAGTGGTGCAAGTACAGACCAGTGTCTATTGATAGCTTTGGTCAGTTTATTGCTCACTGGACAGTATATGGTGACATGTGATTTTGGAAAGGGGTGTTTTTCGCTTGGGTTGGAGCAGGTATTCTCGGTGCGAGTACCATGCTTGTTTCATAGAGCGTTTGACTAGGCGTCTTGGATAGCCTCTCTCAGTCAGTTTCTTGCAGAGCATCTCTGCTTCTCTGAAGAAATCTTTGAATGTACAATTCCTCCGGATTCTAAGAAATTGGCCATATGGTAGACCATCTCTGAGTGCTCCTGGGTGTGAGCTATTGTACTGGAGCAGTGTATTACGCTCAGTGGGTTTCCTGAACAAAGTGGTATATAGTTCTCCACCCAAGCTTTTTACGGTGATGTCCAGATAGTCAATTTGAGTGCTATTATGGTTATATGTAAATCTAAGGTCTGGCTAACTGTTGGTAAGCCAAGAGCAAAAATCATGTAATTCTGTACTGTCACCTACCCAGATCATGAAGACATCATCTATATATATCCGCCAAACACGAATTTTTGGGAGATATGGATTGATTATGTTGAAGATGGTCAAGGTCTCTATGTTATCGACGACCAGAATTGCAAAATTGGGGGCAAAAACAGCCCCCATAGATGTACCTTTGCACTGCCTGTAGTATTTATCTTGAAACAGGAAATAGTTTTTGGTCAAAGCTATTTCAAGAAGTGAGATAATAAAATCTGTGGGGACTTGGTGCAGTGCCTGTTGTTGATTTATGTGGTTTTTGATAACCTCAATTTCCTTGTCCTGGGGGATATTTGTATATAAAGATTCGATGTCAAGGATGACCAGGAGTTCAGTCTGGGGGTCAAAAGCTTCTGATTTAATCAGTTTTATGAAGTGTGTGGTATCCTTCACATACGTAGTAGTGGCCTGTCCCAGATCCCGGATGAAGTAGTCAATATATCTGCCTAGGGGTTTTAGGATAGAACCACACCCAGATAGGATGGGCCTGCCTGGTGGTATTTCCAAATGTTTATGTATTTTCGGTAGTGTGTATAGGACCGGGGTGCGTGGGTTCTTGTTGTTGAGAAATAGAAATTAATTCTTACTGATAAAACCCTCTTCTACAGCTTTTTTGGTGACGTTCAAGATGAGATCGCTATATCTTGGAGAGGGTTGCGTGTGAGGTGTTCATAATGTGTCGTGTTATTGAGCTGGCGGAAAATCTCATTGTCATAAGCTATTCTTTCCTGTATGACTATACCACCACCTTTGTCACAGGGTTTTATAACAATTTCATCCTGCTCTTTTAGTCTATTGAGACTCTGTTTTTCTCCCAAGCTGACATTGTATGGGGTAAATTTATATTCTCTTTGTATTTTGTCCAGGTCTTTAAGGACTAGGTGTTCAAAGGTAAGAATTTCTGGGGGCATGGCACCACTTGGGGGGTTGAATGTGGACTTAGGGCGTAGTCCGGTAGTGTCTGTTTTGTTCACAGGTTCGTTATTGTGGAAGAATGCATTCAGTCTCACTTTTCTGAAGAACTGGAACATTTCAGTTTGTATCAGAAACCAGTTGGGTTTTTCAGTTATTACAAAGGACAAACCTCTGCTCAGTAGAGCAATGTCCATAGATGCCAACTGGTGTTGGTACAAGTTGAAAATTGGGATTTCTTCCATATTGGGTGTGGGTATAGAGGACACAAGATCTAGTATTGGTACCCCCATTGGTAGAACTTGCATCTCATCTGACGCTCCCCTGGTGGGAAGTAATACCTGGTCTTGCCTCTGCCTCTGGCTCTCTCCCCTCCAAAGGGTTGGCCTCTCCCCAAAAAATTAGGGTTGTGGGTTGAGGTGCTTGGGCCTGCTCCGGGGTCGAAGTTGTCAGAGTCCGCTGAGGAGTCCGAAAAGGTTACAGGTTGTCTGTTTTTGAATCTACCCCAGGTTCCCGCCGGGTTTCTCTGCTGTTCTTGGGTGGATGTCGTAAAAAAGTCTTCCTGTAGGTAAGGATAAGGTCTCTCCTTGCTATAGTTTTTTATGTCTTTAGACACTTTTGTGGATTTTTTATGATGCTGGAAACTTTACCTAGGTATTAATACCGCACTAGAACACAGCAAGAAACAATTGGAAGAAATTCTTGAGCTAGAAACGGCAATCCTAGAACTAGACAGTCTAGCCGATGCAAGAGCAGTCCAAGAGAAACTAGAGCGCACCTTACTTGACTTTCTAAGTTTCGAGCATCGTAAAAAATCCACAAAAGTGTCTAAAGACATAAAAAACTATAGCAAGGAGAGAACCTTTCCTAACCTACAGGAAGACTTTTTTACGACATCCACCCAACAACAGCAGAGAAACCCGGCAGGAACCTGGGGTAGATTCAAAAACAGACAACTTGTAACCTTTTCGGACTCCTCAGCGGACTCTGACAACTCTGACCCCGGAGCAGGCCCAAGCACCTCAACCCACAACCCTAATTTTTTAGGGAGAGGCCAACCCTTTGGAGGGAGAGAACCAGAGGCAAAGGCAAGACCAGGTACAACTTCCCACCAGGGGAGCGTCAGACGAGACAGACGCAAGTTCTACCAATGGGGGTACCAATACTAGATCTTGTGCCCTCTATACCCACACCCAATATGGAAGAAATCCCAATTTTTAACTTGTCCCAACACCAGTTGGCATCTATGGAAATTTCTCTACTGAGCAGAGGTTTGTCCTTTGTAATAACTGAAAAACCTAAATGGTTTCTGATACAAACTGAAATCTTCCAGTTCTTCAGAAAAGTGAGACTGAATGCATTCTTCCACAATAAAGAACCTGTGAACAAAACAGACACTACCTGGCTACGCCCTAAGTCCACATTCAAACCACCAAGTGGTTCCATGCCCCCAGAAATTCTTACCTTTGAACACCTAGTCCTTAAAGACCTGGACAAAATACAAAGAGAATATAAATTTACCCATATAATGTCAGCTTGGGAGAAAAACAGAGTCTCAATAGACTAAAAGATCAGGATGAAATTGTTATAAAACCCTGTGACAAAGGTGGTGGTGTAGTGTAGCTCCTATTTCCCTAATAGGCTCTGCGCATTGGAATAATATCCCCTATAGGTTTGACATAGGACTACGGTCAGTATGTCCCTATCGAGTATATTAAACTTAATTACTTGTGCCAGCTAGCTCAGAGGCCACTAGAAACTCCTTGACAAACAAGAAGGGAGTAGTTTCTGGCAGCCGCAAAACATGACAACTTTGTTTCCCTTTAGAATCAGAACGTGTCCCAGAGTCGTAGAAACAATAGATAACTATTTCACTCAGCTCAGTCGTGCATACTTAGTTTTCCTCAAAGTTACACTGAAAGAATAGACGGGCGTTTCAATAAAAGATTTATTGAACAGTCTTGTTTCTGGTGTAAGTTAAATGTGCTGTTACGATCACAAGACAGTATGCAAGATAAATAATGTACAGCGTAAGCAGTAGAAATAAATAATACTGCGCTAGCATTATCTTTTAGCATATATGCATTTACATAAATAACATAGACTAAGAATGCGAGTACTCATACGATGCGTCTCTAAGCTATTTCTACCCCAATGTACCTAACCTGTCCTAGGTGTAGGGAGAGGTATGAAGTAGGTGAAGTATTCCTTACTATGGTATACTAAGAGTATGTTAAGCCTAGTATGCCTAGTATGTCAAGAGTCCCTCTAGGTTCTAGTCAGCTCCATACCTTAAGAATGAGAGAGGTAGGAATCTCTTGCCAGACTCGAACTCCAACACCCCGCGAGGGAAGTCAGATCACTGGAAGCTGGATTCTCTGCGTGCAGGGATGACAGCGTCTTCTCAGTGCGTCAGGCTGGGAAACGGGCTCCTCTGAAGTCGAGGTCTCCTCTAATTTACAGGGGCTAGGGAAGGTATATTTATACCTGAGAGGTACCTCAGAATGTTAGCATTGACGTTAATCGGTCAGCGGAAGACGTCATGAATGAACCCCTAAGGTATAACGGTTCATGCATAATATATGAGTCCTTGAAGAAATCAATAGTCCTGTGCTAGGGAAACTCCCGAAGCCTAAGGGTCTGTTCTTCAAGAACTCGTTGTGACGTTAGGGTGGACGGATGTCGGAGACCATGCCTGTATTTGGAGTGCACGGTTTAATGCCTAAATAAGGACTGGGATTTTATTCCTATATAAGGGCAGGGCGAATTGTGCCTATATAAGGACATGATACAGGAAAGCCCGTGTATGGACACCCTAAGAGGAATACAACACCCACTCCACTTTCGTGTGTACAATAATACTAAAATGCTAAACATTTAGAAATGCTAACAATTAAATGGAGTACCGCATATTAAAAAATATGTTTTAAAAGCATTAAAAACATAGTAAAATGCAAAAGGTACTGTACATATTAAGCAATGCTTTTCATTTCAGGCATAAAATTTGAAATTAAATGCAATTTGAATGAAATAAGCAGTAATATTTACATGTGACAGAAAATGATCGATAAGTTTTTCAAAAATCAAAGTCATTTCATGTCATGAAAATTAATGAACTGTTTTAGACACACATGATGACTAAGTGTCCGTGGAAGTACCGCGAAGTCTGTACTATAAGGCTAGTTCTACTTTAAGCAGATTGAAGTGCCATTTTAGTTTGAAAAAATGGGGAAAAGTTCAAATTTGGAAGAGTTCCAAGTTTTTGAAATATGAAGGCCAAATTGTTACTGCATCTCTGCAACACTTTAGGCTGAATCAGAGTCAGTTTACGGGTCTGGTGTAAACATGAGATCATCTATTTCCATAGACAAAACATCATCCACTGAAGTTGGTGTCAGTTGGAACACCTCGTGTAGTAGATTAATTGCACGGAGATGTGAAGCATCGCTTTCAGCATAGGTTGCCGCAGCAATGTTCGCGTCCGTTGTTACCTGTGTGCCTGTAGATCTTTCTCGTACCTCAGCAGCAGCCGGAAGCGTCTGTGAGATCTCAATGAATGCTGACATCAGGATTGGTAGCCTCTGGGGACAACACAGAGCATGGGTCGTTATCGGGACCAGCAGAGTATCGACATCCGTTGGCGTTGCTGATGGAAATGTTAGACAGGTGTCCAACACACATTCTTCACCGCATAGCAGGCATCGTAGAACAGGTAAGATGCAATCTTGCCAGATTGGTCTGAACGACAGGAACCACGTGGTATTCAGGTCCCGTAGACGAGTCATGCCTAAAAGCTGTACTATTCGCTCACGGCATTTTCGTTCAAGGAGAGCTTTCTCCATTTCGCTCGGAGTGATGTCTGCGAATAGGCTGGCCATAGCGTAATAGCAGGAAGAGAAATAGAATTCCGGCAACAAGTGCTAGAATTAATGGTATGCCACCAAACACCGAATGTGCAAAGTTCGGGATGATTCCGAGTATTGCCTGGAACGGTGCTAACAGACCGGAGCAGATGCTCTTAAATACATGTACAATTCCGGTTGTATCAGACATGTTAAAGATACGTCCTATCATTTCCACGAAATGTATAGGGCAGTTTGTATGTATTAAAGTCTGTATCTCAGCCGAAGTCCTTGCTACTTGTAGATCATAGGTTTCTTTGGCCGAGGTCAAAGGCACTGTTTGCTGTAAAAGCATGGCTTTCATTCTGCTCAAAGTATCAAATCTTATAAAAGAGACGTTCAGCGAAGGCCATAGAGGCGACTCCCTGACTGTGTCTATTGGGGCAAACAATACTTGCATACAGCAAGTGACCCTGGAGTTGACCGTTACTAGATATGGGATGCCTGGCAACATGCCGCAGCAACTCTGATCATTCAACATGAGGTAACTCCCATTAGAAAGTTGTCCAAACGTTGGATTAATCACAGCAGCTGGTGTACCCTGCTGATGGCAAGACAAATTTGCCACAGAACCATTACAAGCCCTGTGTAAAGAAATGTCCTGACATATAAGTGAACCGCTCAGTGCACGTTTACAGTGTGTACCGCTCAGAAACACTTCACGATCCCCACTCCAACATCTATATGTATACAGTAAATCCCAAGATGTCTTAATGTATTCCTTACCCAACCTTTCATATTTGCCTGCTTGCATTTGCCTGAGGCAATTCTGAAACTGAAAAGTAGTCACAGGTAATGTGATTTTGCCATGAATGAGCCATTCTGTAGCTGGTTTTTCTGCCACTGTGAATGGTAATTTTTCCAGTTTTTCAATGCTCAGCACTGTATACCCTGCTCCTCTTTGTGCCAGTTCGATCTGTTTATCAGTTAGATTGTAGTCTGCAAACAGAGCCGACGTGTTGATGAAATTCCAAGGCACATAGCCCGCACGCAAAGATTGCAGCGTCCAGCTTAATAACACAATAGAACGTAATTGAGATTGGCCTTGCTGTAACATCGCCAAATCTTGTTCTAGTATGTCGATAGCAGAGGATACAATGCTGTCCAATGAATATATTCTGGAGGACAAAGTTGTTAACCCATTGTCGACCACAGAGAGGGTTTTCTCTAAATTAATTCGATCAAGTTCACGTATTCGTTCTGCGGCCTCCATCTGTAACACTTTCCATGCTTCATTATAGGCAGCATAAATGCCGGCATATATGAAATGTTTTTGACGTGGTTTTCTTGGTCCAAACAAGAATTCCCTAAGGTCTGCGTCATCTTTAAGTAGGGATAAGTGTTGTTTCACATCCTGTAGTGTAGATTTCTGAAGCCAATCGAGGCATAATTTTCCTACACTGTATGTTGTTACTACCCCCGGATGCTGTCTTTGGACGTATCTTGGGTCTGGCCTA
Source organism: Calotriton arnoldi (assembly GCA_963921515.1). Lineage (NCBI taxonomy): Eukaryota > Metazoa > Chordata > Amphibia > Caudata > Salamandridae > Calotriton > Calotriton arnoldi. Next base: position 427,558 of record CAWUFW010013739.1, on the reverse strand, counting down.
TGAATAGTAAAGCCCTGAGTTTTATTCAGGAATCTTACCTGACAGTTGTTCGTGTCTGTGGGCCAGATCAACCATTTTTTCCAATCAGGATTAGATCTGTTGAGTTGTAGTATATTGTCAACTGTCACCACTGCCTGTGTATTATTATCACTGGCAGGTGTTGGTACAGAAGGTGTTTTCATCTCTTTGATCTTGGCTAGTCCAAGACAAGATGTTTGTTGGACGGTTTCATTCAAAAACATTATTTGTTCAGGGATGATACAGGCTCTAAATAAAGCTTCTAATCCCTGCACTTGCCAATCTTTAGTACCCCAGACAGTTTTTGTGTCTATTGTGTCTTTCCATAAGTCAAAACCCTGTCTAGACAGTTGGGCAATAAATGCTGCAGAGTAAATCTGTTTTGTATTAGTTAACATAATTTTCATTCCTGTTTTGTTTACATTTTTATAGTAAAACGTTTCTGGATCAGATGTATTGTAACCTGAAAAATATGGAAACTTGTTAGCAAATGTTTTTGAACTACCTTTTGGTGGTGTAGGACAATGCTCCCATTGGTTAAACATAAACACATTTCTCGGGTATGCAGATTTATGCAAATAATGATGACCATAATGTTTATAACAATACAGTTGTTCATAGTCTGATGAACCCTCTAAATATTCATTTTTAGAAAATGCAGCAGATTTTTCTAGGTGAAACATTATGTCGTTAACAGTCTCAAAGTCCCAATCATCAGAATAGTTACTGGACGAAATGAGATCACTTAGTGAAATTTTAAACAAATGTGGAATGTTCAATTGTTCCGTCGGGCCGAAGATATCAAAATCTGTTTTGTCCCACACTATACCATCCTGTATAGGAACGGCTGTGATGTTCACTGATGACAAGTCTCTTGCTTCACGATGGGAAGATTTATGAGGTTTCAAAAGTACGTTCACGTCTTTTCCTTCAGTATTCACATGGATGTATCTGCCACTTATAAGCACGTTCACAGTTGTAACCTAAGCTAGCCAAAGCAGGAAAACAAAAATTCCAGATATAATCCAGAGTTCAATCCATGGTGAAACCAGATAAGTCTTTTTCAGAAAGTGAAGAAAGTCTTGTACTTGCTGCTTGAATTTCAATGATGCTGGCGTCGTTTCAGGTTCACTCGGATCTTCTGAGAACATATCAAAGTTAATGAAATAGCCAGAAGCAGTTCTGTCAATTATTGGAATTGCATCAGGATTTGTAGAAATCGCTGGAACCAGCTCATCACTTGCTACATTGGTGTAGATAGGTGTATTTGGACGAACTGTGACTTGATTTTCAAGAGGGATGAGTTCCATTGCATTGTTGCTCAGTCCTTCATCTGTTACTGCTGAATTCTCGATTGTTATCAGTCTTTCATTCTGAACCTCTTGGATAGTAGCGAGAGGAGTGCGTCTGCTACTAGGTCGGAGTCCACGTGGTCTACTATTTAGTATTGGCCACATACTGTGGTTTGATGAGGTCGATGGACACAAATCTTTTCTCCTTTCTTCCAGCAAGGGGCGGCAGAAGTACTGTTCTTGTTCCTTGAACCGCCAGGACAGGTACAGGTTGTCTGTAAGAAGGTCCAAATTCCTTCTTGTCTGCAATTTTTTCTCTGACTAGATCCCCAACTTTTGGAATCCAGACAGGCCTTGCTGGGACCGCCGGTTTTTCCCCAGTGGTGGTTGGCTGCAGGAATACGTTGCTTTGTTTCGTTCTTAACTCATTCAGTTCCTGTAAAACAGCCAAACGATCTTTGATATCAAACGTTTTATTTTCCACCACTGTGCCTACGTGATCGAGATCTGGTACCCACATTCTCATCCCAAATAGGACCTCATATGGAGTGACCCCCCCCTAAGGAACTTCTTGGCAGATTGTTCAATGAGCGCTGGACCCCATTAAGATGTTTGACCCACCCATCACCCGAACCTAATACCCTAGCTGTTATAGACTGCTTTATGTCCCGGTTTTTCCTTTCCACAACTGAATTTCCCTCAGGATGGAATGGAGAGGAGTACCGCAATGCAACGCCCAGACTGGCCATGGCTTCTTTGTAAGCCTGAGAGCTAAACGCAGGCCCCTGGTCAGAATGTAGCGTGCCTATTGCGTATGTGCCGATAAAGACTCGCAAATCTTTTATAACAGTTCGAGCGTCAGCCGAGCGCTGAGGCCATATCCATAGGAACCTTTATTCAGTATTTGTGGGATTGCACTTGTCCAGTAGGACGCAGGCGCGTAGATAGTCTAATGCTGTCTAACAATGGTGTCTGAACTGGGTTGCCGCATTCGCAGCATGGTGTCTGGTGGCTCTCTCGTTGTAATTTACAGTCTAAACAGTTGTTGATGAATATGTGAATTTCTGTATTCATTCCAGGCCACCAGTACATCTTTTTTATCGTCAAAATTGTTTTAGAGATCCCTTGATGTGACAGACCCTCCCCCAAATGTGTTTCATAAATTAAGGCTGCTCTACGTTCCGTGTTTGGAATTACCCTATCCCCCACTACAGGGATTCGAGCAAAAGGAACGTTGTTCACATCAATTACATAAGAGTACTTGAGTGGAAACTTTTTTTGTAACGCTGCACTGCTGCCCTTGCTTGAAGCATTGACAGCCAACATTATCTCACCGTCTATTTTTGTTTTTGAACGAGTGATCGCAGCTACGGAAGCCGTCTGAACAGCCCCCTTTGCGGCTTCGTCAGCCAATGAATTCCCTGCAACGTGAACGCCATCACGTTGATGACTCAGTGTGTGGATCACGTGAGCCTTTGGTAGTTCGTTCTTCAACTGAACTACTTGTTCCCAAAGCATTTTGTGCTTTATTGTGCCACCTTTCGCATCTTTGAAACCATTTTCAAGCCAGTTTTGTATATATTCATTATACGACTGAACACAGTAAAAGGAGTCACACACTATTAGTGTGGGGAATTCTCGATCTGTACTTTCGAGTGCCAGTTTGAATGCTTGTAGTTCAGCTCGCTGAGCTGTACAATCTCCTAGAGATTGAGTTTTTGTGACCATAGGTCTGAAGATGCCATCTCGCATGCGACCTTTAACGATTGCACATGCTGCACTGTAAGCTTGCTTACTCCCTGTTGCGGGCTGTGCGGATCCGTCAGTGTAAATTATGAATTCGTACTGATCGAGAGGCAGAATCTCAGTGGGCAGAGGACATTCTTGTTCATATTGCAGGAATGCTTGTGTTTTTAAATCTGGGTCAAAAACATATTCAACATCTGTTGCAGCAAGAGAATTAACCCATTGTATCCATCTTGGATGTAGTGCTTTAGCATTTGGAATGCTTGCTTTTGTGACCGCTTCTAAAGCTGTTACTGGGGTTACGACAATAATGCGTTTCCCTTGGGCTAAGGATCTTTCTTTTGCTACAGCGGTTTGAACTGCTGTCAGAATTTTTTCAGTTGAACTGAAGCGCATTTCCGCTTGTGTGTACAAATGAGATTTGTATGCGATAGGTATTTTTTCACCCTCATTAAAGGTTAAGTAGGTGAATCCGCATTGACCCGAAATTATTCGGATCACCAAATTGCGTTGACTTACGCGTGTTTGTAAGTGATTTGTGGATAACAGGTTAGCCTGGAGTGAACGCAAAATTTCTGTGTGTTCCTGTGTCCAGTTTTTGATTGAAAAATCAGGTTTGATTAATGCGTAGAGAGGTTTAACCCTTTCTGCGTAATTTAGAATGTATGTTCTTCCAAAATGTAGGAAACCCAGGATGGATTGTAAGTTTTTAGCGTTTTTGGAGGTTGGAGCAGCGCACATTTCTCTAGAAAGTTAGCTGCCAAGCTCTTGCCTTCACTTGAAAGCTCATATCCTAGAAATAGGACAGTGAGATGGGCAATTCGGGACTTTTAAAGTTGAACTTGTAGCCCTCAGAGGCGAAGCCCAGTATAATGGTGCTTACCCTGTTCAAGTGTTTTTCCAGGTCATCGTCTGTCAGATAGATGTCATCGACATATGACAATGCCTCATTATCATAAATTTGTAGTAACTCCGTTACCCTCGCTGAGAATAAACCTGGGCTGTTCTTGAACCCTTGTGGGAGTCGACAAAAGTGACGCTGGGTCCCCATTATGGAGAATGCTGTTAAGTACCTGCTTTCAGGTGCTATGTTTTGACAAAAGAAACCATTTGAGATGTCTAATGTTGTTTTGTATTTTTTACGCACAATGTTATTCATTAATGCTGTGCTATGTGCATTTTGCACTGCAAATGTTTTAGAACAAGTGTTTAGGGTGTCTGTAATCCAAAACTAGACGATATGTATTGTCTGGTTTGGAGACAGGAAACAAAGGATTGTTCATTGAGGAGGTGCATGTTTCAATCACCCCTTGGTATTCAAGTTGATCTAAGATCTCCCTGACCTGTTTCTTAGCTTCTTGCTTTATTGGATACTGCCTTTGTGCAGTTGGTTCATGTTTCAGATGTATTTTATTGTGAGGTGAGTCCTCATCCCATCCTACATGATTTTTATATAATGCTGGGGCCTGGGCCACTGCCCATTTCCTGGCATATGTATATTTTAGGTGAATTGGAATATGGTTGGAGAAGGCAGGCATAATAATGTCCTGCCGTGTGGGCACTCCCTGACAAATTGTGGTGGCAAGTCTTTTTCTGCTAGAAGTATGTCATAGCCCCTTGATAGTCTTTCCCAAAAAGTGCTTTTACCTGTCTAGGTATGTCTCCCTCCATCCGGAGTGTTATTTAATATAACTTTTGTGGAGTACTAACCCTGGTGTCTACAGTCTCAACTGTAATGTACTCATTCAAGTCCACTATCTCCAGAAGTTCCTTCAGGTTCTGGCGAGCTATTGTGACTTCTGCTGCACTGTCCAGCATTGTCTGAGCCCATTCTCCGTTCTTGAGTTGTGTTCTCAGTATTCTCGGCATGTCTGATCTTCAGACCTGCTACTTTCTTTTTGGAGAATTGAGGTTTTGCTTTATTTTTTGGAGCGTGTTTTTAGTCTTTCGATTTCACGCGTTCTTCTCTATGTTCTGATCGTCCTCTTCTTTCCGAAGTCTGTGATGAGATCTGAAAGGGACGAGAGGAACGTGTATCAGTATCTTGATACCTGTCAGGTTTTCTCAAATTATCCCTATTCCTGAGGTTATACCTCCTTTCAGAGGGCTCCTTTTGAGGAGACCTACCTCGGGATTGAGAACGTTTCTCGTTTGAATTTTGTTTGTTAGTCTCCCACTTCTTTTTAGAAGATGTAGGAGTTTGTTTAATAGAGTCCTTCTCAGGACTTTCAGATAGTTTTGGCTTCACTGGTCTTCCACCCAAACTATCTCTGCCTAATTCTGCATAGGATTGTTCTATAATTCTGGATAGCTCTGTTTGATGTTCTGTAACATCGAATTCCCTTAACTTTTGGCGGATCGCCACTGCTGCTGCCTCCCCTTTAATATTAGATAATATTATTGTTGAGATCTGGTCGAAATTTTTCAGTAATTTCATACCTAAATTTAGAGCAGGCTCTGCCCCGTATTCGTTTTGAATTTGTTTTAGGACATCTGGTATTACCGCAATTGACGGAATGCCATGTGTTTTAGTATAGATGGCAGCAAAGACTGAGCCCCAAGTGGTACAGTCTTCCAGTTGTGGTGTGATCCCCATCGGTAAACTAATTGTTAGTATTCTGTGTTTCTCATACGGGCTAGTATTTGGAAATACTGCTTAGATTTGAGTGATTTTTTGAGCTATCCAAAATGGAACCTGCTCACGTTTTGTGGGCATTTTACCCATGACTGCGTATAGAGTCTGTGGTGTAATTTTTGTGTATTCCCCTGTTGAGGAGTTTGATTTGGAAGTGTCAATGGTGGTTGGACTGTGAAAGTCCGCATGACATATTGGACCAATTGTCTGTAGATTTTTATTAACTCTGTAAGTTGAGTAAGTAGTTCCTGAACTGACATTATATCAAGTTCAGGATGAGATGTGTAGCCAGCTAGAATCGGCCATGTTGCTCCTGGTCTACCTAGTGGACCGAGCCTGGTAATGTTTCTGTGATGTTTTAGGGCGCCTTGAAACCAGAGCTGATGCTCCTGGTATGTTAATGGAATTTCTATATCCTCGAAAGGAATGTATTCCTCTGGTGGATCATCTTCTTTGTAGAAGTGAAACATTTTTGTTACTGGATTTGATTCAGGAAATATTACCCATGAATAGAATACCTCTGTCTGAAAGGATTTGTGTGCCTCTATCACGAAAACTGCTCTACCGCCTCATGGTGGTAGGCCACGTTTTATAAGTTTTAGAGTGATGGCTCTTCTTAAGTTTGGATGGATGTTTATAACACCCTCCTCGGTTTCATTCAAACCGGTAATGTTAAAAGTTGCTATGGCTGGGTCAGCCGCAGCTCCACCGTTTCCGGTGGCGTCGTCCCCGTTTAAGGACATTTTGTTATTTTTGAAAAATGTAGAACAAGTTTCAATGAAACAAAGATAAGGTGCACAATATTTTGAAACACTGTATCCTTCAACGTTGAGCAAACCAAACAGCTAATATATAGGGTGCTTCCCTATGTAGCCGTGGCGGATACTTAACCCTGCCCACTCCAGACGTCTTTTGGAGTATATGGGTAGGGGTTTCTGAGAGAAAAAGCACGGCTGAGTTACTCAGTATCTAGCGTTAAATTACCGCCTTACCAAACGTTGGGCGCCATGTAGTGTAGCTCCTATTTCCCTAATAGGCTCTGCGCATTGGAATAATATCCCCTATAGGTTTGACATAGGACTAAGGTCAGTATGTCCCTATCGAGTATATTAAACTTAATCACTTGTGCCAGCTAGCTCAGAGGCCACTAGAAACTCCTTGACAAACAAGAAGGGAGTAGTTTCTGACAGCCGCAAAACATGACAACTTTGTTTCCCTTTAGAATCAGAACGTGTCCCTGAGTCGTAGAAACAATAGATAACTATTTCACTCAGCTCAGTCGTGCATACTTAGTTTTCCTCAAAGTTACACAGAAAGAATAGACGGGCATTTCAATAAAAGATTTATTGAACAGTCTTGTTTCTGGTGTAAGTTAAATGTGCTGTTACGATCACAAGACAGTATGCAAGATAAATAATGTACAGCGTAAGCAGTAGAAATAAATAATACTGCGCTAGCATTATCTTTTAGCATATATGCATTTACATAAATAACATAGACTAAGAATGCGAGTACTCATACAATGCGTCTCTAAGCTAGTTCTACCCCAATGTACCTAACCTGTCCTAGGTGTAGGGAGAGGTATGAAGTAGGTGAAGTATTCCTTACTATGGTATACTAAGAGTATGTTAAGCCTAGTATGCCTAGTATGCCAAGAGTCCCTCTAGGTTCTAGTCAGCTCCATACCTTAAGAATGAGAGAGGTAGGAATCTCTTGCCAGACTCGAACTCCAACACCCCGCGAGGGAAGTCAGATCACTGGAAGCTGGATTCTCTGCGTGCAGGGATGACAGCGTCTTCTCAGTGCGTCAGGCCGGGAAACGGGCTCCTCTGAAGTCGAGGTCTCCTCTGATTTACAGGGGCTAGGGAAGGTATATTTATACCTGAGAGGTATGTTAGCATTGACATGAATCGGTCAGCGGAAGACGTCATGAATGAACCCCTAAGGTATAACGGTTCATGCATAATATATGAGTCCTTGAAGAAATCAATAGTCCTGTGCTAGGGAAACTCCCGAAGCCTAAGGGTCTGTTCTTCAAGAACTCATTGTGACGTTAGGGTGGACGGATGTCGGAGACCATGCCTGTATTTGGAGTGCGTTGTTTAATGCCTAAATAAGGACTGGGATTTTATGCCTATATAAGGGCAGGGCGAATTGTGCCTATATAAGGACATGATACAGGAAAGCCCGTGTATGGACACCCTAAGAGGAATACAACTACCTGGCTACGCCCTAAGTCCACATTCAAACCCCCAAGTGGTTCCATGCCCCCAGAAATTCTTACCTTTGAACACCTAGTCCTTAAAGACCTGGACAAAATACAAAGAGAATATAAATTTACCCCATACAATGTCAGCTTGGGAGAAAAACAGAGTCTCAATAGACTAAAAGATCAGGATGAAATTGTTATAAAACCCTGTGACAAAGGTGGTGGTATAGTCATACAGAACAGAACAGCTTATGACAATGAGATTTTCCGCCAGCTCAATAACACAAAACATTACAAACACCTCACACGCAACCCTCTCCAAGATATTAGCGATCTCATCTTGAATGTCACCAAAAAAGCTGTAGAAGAGGGTTTTATCAGTAAGAATGAATTTCTATTTCTCAACAACAAGAACCCACGCACCCTGGTCCTTTATACGGTACCAAAAATACATAAACATTTGGAAATACCACCAGGCAGGCCCATCCTATATGGGTGTGGGTCTATCCTAGAACCCCTAGGCAGATATATTGACTACTTCATCCGGGATCTGGGACAGGCCACTACTACGTATGTGAAGGATACCACACACTTCATAAATCTGATTAAATCAGAACCTTTTGACCCCCAGACTGAACTCCTGGTCACCCTTGACATCGAATCTTTATATACAAATATCCCCCAGGACAAGGGAATTGAGGTTATCAAAAACCACATAAACCAACGACAGGCACCGCACCAAGGCCCCACAGATTTTATTATCTCACTTCTTGAAATAGCTTTGACCAAAAACTATTTCCTGTTTCAAGATAAATACTACAGGCAGTGCAAAGGTACATCTATGGGGGCTGTTTTTACCCCAATTTTGCGATTCTGTTCATTGATAACATAGAGACCTTGACCATCCTCAACATAATCAATCCATATCTAAAAAAAAATTGTGTTTGGTGGAGATATATAGATGATGTCTTTATGATTTGGCTAGGTGACAGTACATAATTACATGAATTTTGCTCTTGGCTTAACAACAGTCAGCCAGACCTTAGATTTACATATAACCATAATAACACTCAAATTGACTATCTGGATGTCACCTTAAAAAGCTTGGGTGGAGAACTATATACCACTTTGTCCAGGAAACCCACTGAGCGTAATACACTGCTCCAGTGCAATAGCTCACACCCCAGAGCACTCACAGATGGTCTACCATATGGCCAATTTCTTAGAATCCAGAGGAATTGTAAATTCAAAGAAGATTTCTTCAGAGAAGCAGAGATACTCTGCAAGAAACTGACTGAGAGAGGCTATCCAAGACGCCTAGTCAAACACTCTATGAAACGAGCATGGTACTCGCACCGAGAATACCTGCTTCAACCCAAGCAAAAAACACCCCTTTCCAAAATCACATGTGTCACCATATACTGTCCAGTGAGCAATAAACTGACCAAAGCGATCAAAAGACACTGGTCTGTACTTGCACCGCTAGACTTGACTACAGGGGCCCCGCTGTTCTACTTTAAAAGAGGCCGCAATATAAAATATCACTTGTTAAGCGCTCACAAACCTACACGTAAGGACAACTCCCTCCAATCCTGCCTCAACCTACCCCCTTTACAAGGTCACTACAAATGTAACAATTGCTTGGCATGTGAATCCACTGTGAACACCAAAGTGTTTGAGTATGGAAGTTTAAAACACACTTTAAAGTCTTTTCCCAAATGTAATTCACAAAATGTTCTTAGGTCTTGTTTTTTTGCTCTAAGTATCATTTTTGTCACAAACATTATCCAACTCTATCTCTCTATTCACTTATTCCTACCTTTTCAGCACAGTTTAATTACAAGTGTCCTCTACACACTAGAAAGGGTTAACACCCTGCAGCTCTCAGCGTGGGCCCAACATGTCCAATTAAGACACACCCGCCTAATTTAGCTGCTGCACACTTACGCACGCGCTAGCATTAACAGCACCTGCCCTAGCCTGACCAGCTGTCTTCATTCAGCGCGGCCCTCAGGGAAGCCAACGACACTGCCAGCTCCTTCCTTGCCAGACTGACTCCAGCAGTCTGATCACTAAGTAAGTCCTATTCTTGCCGCAAACCACCTTCTCCGATCGTGGAGTTTCTCACCATGCCTGATGGCCCCTTCCTTTTTCTCCATTGGTGCCTCAACGACGGAAGGAATCAATTATCCTCCATAGGCAACACGGCCATGTTGCTCTTTGCATTACCTTACTAATCACGTAAGTTTGACTCCTGATTACCTTGACATGTGCTATAGAGTTACGATAAACACCGGCTGCATACTCACCACCTTATTACCCTTACAGAACTCGATTGGAATTAATTCAAGCGCTCTCCCTACGTGCATTGACATCAGTATTATTCGCTAGCCCCACGCTGATTACACCGTATGTGCAGCCGCTATCTCTTTTAATTATTCCCTTAAGAACCCGTGCTTCTCGTTAGTCCTGAATAGTATTTGTTCATTCTTCCTTAGCCACCCGGGTCCTTACTACATTTGGGCACACGCCAGCCCCAGCGCTCTCCATTTAGAGGTCCCCTCCTCGCCTTAATTGCGGTTTCCTCTCTTTTGACAACTCCACCATCACCGTCCGGCTTATAGTAAGTTTCTAGCTGTAACTTTCAATTAGGCACTTCATAATCTTTTCTCCTGTCGATACTTGCACCTTGACATGACTGTCCCTCTCTTCTAATATGATTACCTGAACTCACTCGTTAATTATGTTTTTTTTAAAAATAATTTCTGCATTTGTTGGGCACAACTGGTTTCCTGCGTCGTTTCCTTATCACGGGAGTGTGTCATACTCAGGAATGGTAGATTATACAAATACAGGCACTAATTAACTAAGTGGCCAATTAACCTTTGTTATCCAGTTATGTTTTTACTGGGAGCTCCACTCCAATTGGTCACATTAAGAATCAGCAAAAAGCAACTCCAGGGACCTTATCCTAATATTATGTAATTCTTTTTTAGATTCGGACTGCTCACATATGCTATGTCCCGAAGATGATCTCTAATAACTGAGATCAAAACGCCGTCGGCCCCTACAACCTGAACTCCTTGCATTCTATATAAATTCTTTCATTAGGAGTTCTCTTGTGTGTTGTCAATGCGATGTACATATTTTAAAGTCACCCTCACTGAGCAGCGCACGCTTGTTGTCACTTTTTTATGTGAGCACCGTAACTATTACTTGCATACCACTGTAAATAATTAACTATTGTTATCCTTATTGAAAAGTGTCCCTGGTCACACTTTTCCTTGCTCCCTCTAGTATTAATTGCTTCCCCAGACTAAGTTGCAGTGTTCTGTATTCTGACGCAACCCCCTGCGTCTTTCTCGGACCATATTTTGGCCACATTTGAACCACTGTTGCCACAAACATTACTCCACCCCAGGTTCTAATATTGGGGTACCCTTGTAATCCCTTCTAAGCATATAGGCCACTCTCAATGTTGAGTCGTGACAGTTAAATCCTTGGTATAGTGTTAGCGCGATACTTGAGAGGAGTTATAGTGGATTTAGTTCACTCAGACCAAAACAGGTCCATTCCGATTAGGAGCACGGCATTGAAGATCGGGCAACTCACACATGTGATGGGCTCAGTAAAGGACAGGGGGGACAACCTTGGCTTAGTGTTGTTGGGCACCAAGAAAGCCTTCGACACGATTAGCTGTTGATACCTGTTTTCCACAATGACCACTATAAACTTCAGGCCAGAGTTTCAGAAGCTGATTGCTCTCCTGAACATGCAACCCCTAGCCAGAATCAGGACTGATGACTATATATCACCAGAGTCGGAAAAAGAGAGGGGCGTTCAACAGGGTTCCCCCTTTTCCACGACCCTCTTCGCCTTAGTGGTGGAACTGCGGTCGTGTAGGTTGCAACAAGTCACAGAAACTAGGCCACCAGGATGTGGATGCAGAAGCATCTGGTGTCACTATATGCAGATAATTTACTGGTGTATATTGCAGACCTAAGCCAATCCTGGTGGCTACTGCTGGATGAACTGAAATGTTTTGGAGGACTGTCTGCGCTACTTGTAAACCTGAAAAATTCCATGCTACATCCTCTTGCACGCCTACAATGAGTGCCTCCCGAGATACTGCCGCGAATGGCCATACCGTAGTGTGCTGACTAATTTTCAAATTTTGTGGTCAAAATTACACATGATGAACAGCAATGGTTAGACCTTAAACAGATACGAGTACTGACTGTTCTTCATAGCACTGTTGTCTATTAGTTATTGCTACCCTTGTTGATGGCCAGCAGGAAAGCCATCTTGAAAATGCTGGTTCTTCCATGCTGTCCGAATCTCTTTCAATGTTCTCTGTTCCCCATATCCTGTGATGTATTGAAGCACCTGAGGTCACTGGCAGTAGCCAAGGTGTGTGGTAAGAAGCGTAGTTGGGTCAGTATGAAGTCAAAGTCGCTGCAGTTTGCAGCGAGGTTGTATGATCTGCAGAATAGCACGGATGATAGGCTGTTAGATGGGACCCCCATGGTGGGCACATTCACAAAGTGACTGTATGCAGGGGGTATACAAATGTGGCATATCCTCGTACAGTAAAAATCAACATTCTGGGCAGGGCAGATGTATTTGACAAAAAGGCAAAGAACTTCCTCATGTTGGTGCTGTGCCATTATGGGACATACCGTCATTTCATTGTAGGGACAAACTTATGTGTATGGCTGCATGGAAGTTGGAACGCTGTAGAAAGAGGGGAGATCTCTATGAGGGTAACTGTTTTATCCCCTGTAGCAGGCCATTGAGCAGTTCGATTTAGGACAGGGTTAATATCTTCATTACTACGCACTATGCCACACAAGTCATTAAATGTGGGGTACGGTAACCCACCCCCCGATTGTCCTATATGATGGAGATACTGCTTTGCATAGATGGCGGCCGAGGAGTCATTAGTCGGATATATACAGCCGTAAACAGTAAGGACTGCATAAGTAGTGCCTGGGTGATTGGAGGAGTGCAAGGGTAGTACCTGGGTGATTGGAGCAGTACATAGCTAATGTGTTGGTGATTCCATGAGTGCTGGAGTAATGTCTGGAGGATTAGGGGAGTGCATAGGTAATGCCTGGGTAATTGCATGAGTATAGGGGTAATGCCTAGCTGATTGCATGTGTGTAGTCGTAGTGCCTGGGTTATTGCATGACTGCATAGGTATTGCCTGGGTAATTGTATGAGTACAGGGGTAGTACCTGAGTTATTGGAGGAGTGCAAGGGTAGTGCCTGGGTGATTGAAGGAGTACATCGATAGTGCATGGCTGATTGGAGGAGTGCATGGGTAATGCCTTGGTGCATCGAGGAGTGCATCAGTAGTGCCTGTGTGATTGCAAAAGTGCATAGGTAGTGCCTGGATTATTTTATAAGTGCATGGGTACTGCCTGAGTGATTGAAGGACTGCTTGGATAATACTTAGGTGATTGCATGAGTGCAGGGGTAATGTCTGGGTCATTGGAGGAGTGCATGGGTAATGCTTAAGTGATTGCATGAATGCAGGTGTAATGTGTAGGTAATTGGAGGAGTGCATGAGTAATGTCTTTCTGATTACATGAGTGCAGGAGTAATGTCTGGGTGGTTGCATGACTGTAGTAGTACTGCCTGGGGGATTGGAAAAGTGCACCCAGCACAAATTCTGCCCAGGGGTATTTTTATATGTATAACTTACATTTATATTTTCTTGAAATAATGATTTTAATACTGTGAAAGTTGTTTTATTGTATTGTTATTCTTTCGAATTTTTTTTACAAAGGAGTTGCGCACCCTACGCGAACCTACTCGATGGGTGCGCAGATTCAGGGTGCACGAACCCTGCTGGCGCGCATTTGCGGAGTCGCGCTGGAGTTGCGACTCCGGCGTAATTTTAAAAGTATAAAATATCACGGTACAAATTATAAATATACGTTTTGGTTAAAGACTTTCACTAATATAATTTAGAAAACAATTTATAAACAGTATTTTTTACTTTTCTATGAACTATACGAAATTTCACGAGTGCGCGACGTATGCGCGTAGGATGCGCGACCTTTCCCGGCACGTATTTCTGGGGTCGCGCAGGGGTCATGACTCCGGCGTAATTTTTAAAGTGTGAAATATCACTGTACAAAGTTAAAATATTAGATTTGTATAAACACTTTCACTAATATACCTTTTAAAATATTTTATAAACACCTATTTATACTTTATAATTATGTATATAAAAGTTTACGGGTGCACGACTTGTGCGCTACGGGTGCTCGCACCCTACGCGACTCCATGTGACCTGAAAAGAAAGCTTTTGATTGGTTTAAAACATTTTCATTCTGTTAGAGGGAGGATCCAACACCTGTTTTATTCATCTTATTATTTGTCTGTCTTCCTGGCAAGACCTGTTTATTTTATCTTTCTTCGATTTTCTCTTTTATTGTGTTTGTGGACTTTTTTTTTCAAACAATGGCATCCAGTCATCCAGATCAAGACCCACTGGAAGAGGAAGATGATCTAGTGGAGCCAGTCAAGAAAAGGAAAGTAAGGGTCGTTTGGGCCTTCTTCACTGTACCGGAGGGTAAGAAGTAGGTAAATGCAAGAAAGGTCACATGTAAAATCTGCAAAAGAGTACTCTCCAGAGGATCAGAGAAAAAGTACTCATGTGGAACATCATCCATGAAAAAGCACTTGTAGACAATACACCCTTTGCATTTAGCCAGAGAAATATCTCAGAGGGAGAGAAATGAAGTGGCACAGCAAGACCCAAATGTTCCATCAACATCCTCAGCAGGAGTTCCACCTACACCAAGGCCACACATCGTTCCTGAACTACTGGATGCCACAATCAATTGCAAGAAATGCAATGCAAAACTCTGCATTGGGGAGCAATGCATTGACGTCATAACCAATGCAATTAAAACACACAAGTGTTAATTTTGTTTTTTAATCTGCTCCCAAATTCTCTTTTCTTTTTTTTTGTCCAAACAGTTATATTGGGCTCTTCAATTTTGTTTTGTTTAAAAAAAAGTCAAAATCACCCAAAAAAAGAAAAAATTGTTAGAAAATATATATATTTTTTAAATTCTTTAAAAAAAAAAACAGTTCTTATGGAACCACATATACTGGTTACAAATAGAAAAATTACTTGAGTGATTGCATGAGTGAAAGAATACTGCCTGAGTGATTGCAGGACTACTTGTATAGTGTCTGAATGATTGCACGAGTGCATGGTTAATGTCTGGATGATTTTATAAGTGCATGGGTACTGCCTGAGTGATTTTTGGAGTGCATGGATAGTGCCTGGATAATTTGAAGAGTGCAAGGGTAGTGCCTGGGTTATTGCATGGATGCACGGGTAATGACTGGGTGATTGCATGAGTGATTGAGTAGTGCCTGGGTGATTGGAGGACTGAAAGGGTAGTGCCTGGGTTATTGCATGAGTGCATAGGTAGTGCCTGGGTGATTGGAGGAGTGCATAAATACTATCTGGGTGATTGCATGAGTGCTGGAGTAATGTCTGGGTGATTGGAAGAGTGCATGGGTACAGACTGAGTGATTGAAGGAGTGCATGAGTAATGTGTGGGTGATTGCATGAGAGAATGGGTAGTGCCTAGTTAATTGGAGGACTGCATGGATAGTGCCTACATGATTGGAGGACTGCAAGGATAGTGCTTGAGTTATTGCATGAGTGCATAGGTAGTGCCTGGTTGATTGGAGGAGTGCCTGAGTAGTACCTGGGTTATTGCATGAATGCACCGGTAGTGCCTGGATGATAGGAAGACTGCATGGGTAGTGCTTGTATGATTGCATGAGTGCAGAAGAAGTGCCTCAATGCATGTATAAGTGCATGGGTAGTGCCTGAATAAATGCATGAGTGCATGGGTAGTGCCTGAGTGATTGGAGGAGTGCCTGGGTGATTTTATAAGTGCATGGGGAGTGGCTGGGTGATTGTATGAGTGCAGGGATAATGTCTAGGTGATTGGAGGAGTGCATACGTACTACCTGGGTGATTGGAGGACTGCATGGATAGTGCCTGCATGATTGAAGGACTGAAAGGATAGTGCTTGTGTTGTTGCATGAGTGCATAGGTAGTACCTGGGTGATTGGAGGCGTGCATGAGTAGTACCTGGGTGATTGCATGAATGCACGGGTAGTTCCTGGATGATACAAAGACTGCATCGGTAGTGCTTCTATGACTGCATGAGTGCAGCAGAAGTGCCTCAATGCATGTATAAGTGCATGAGTAGTGCCTGAGTAAATGCATGAGTGCTTGGGTAGTGCCTGAGTAAATACATGAGTGCATGGGTAGTGCCTGGGTGATTTTATAATTGTAAGGGGGCTGGCTGGGTGATTGAAGGAGTGCATGGGTAATGTCTAGGTGATTGTATGAGTGCTGGGATAATGTCTGGGTGTTTGGAAGAGTGCATACGTAATACCTGAGTGGTTGAAGGAGTGCATGGATAATGCCTGGGTGATTGCATGAGTGCTGGGGTAATGTCGAGGTGATTGGAGGAGTGCAAGGATACTCCCTGAATGATTTGAGGAGTGCATGAGTAATGTTTGGGTGATTGAATGTGTTTAGGAGTAATGTCTGGGTGATTGCAGGAGTGCATGGATACTCCCTGGGTGATTGGAGAAGTGCTTAGATAATTCTTTGGTGATTGTATGACTGCAGGGGTAATGTCTGGGGAATTAGAGGAATGCATAGGTAATGCCTGGGTGATTGCATGAGTGTACGGGTAATGTCTAGGTGATTGTATTAGTGCAAGGGTAATGTCTCTGTGATTGGAGGAGTGCTTGAGTAATCTTTGAGTGATTGCATAAGTGCAGGGGTAATGTCTGGGTGGTTGCATGAGTGTAATGGTAGTGCCTAGGTGATTGGATGAGTGCATAAGTAGTGTCTGGGTGATTTCATAAGTGCATTGTACTGGCTGAGTGATTGGACGAGTGCATAAATACTGCCTGAGTGATTGAAGCAGTGCATGAGTAATGTCTGGGTGATTGCATTAGTGCATGGGTAGTGCCTGGGTGATTGTAGTAGTGCATAGAGCGTGCCTGGACAATTTCAAGAGTGCAAGGGTAGTACCTGGGTTATTGCACAAGTAATGAGTGGGTAATTGCATGAGTGCGTAAGTACTGCCTGGTTGATTGGAGAACTACAAGGATAGTGCCTGTTTATTCCATGAGTGCATAGGTAGTGCCTGCGTGATGAGAGAAGTGCATGAGTAGTATTTGGGTGATTACATGAGTGCATAAGCAGTGTCTGGGTAATGTTATAAGTGCATGAGTACTGCCTGGGTGATTGGAAGAGTACAGTGGTAGTGCCTGCATGATTGGAGAAGTGCAAAGGTAGTGCCTGGGTGATTATATAAGTGTATAGGTAGTGGCTGGGTGATTCCAGGAGTGCATGGATAATGCCTGGGTGATTGCATGAGTATAGAGATGATGTGTGGCTGATTGCACAAATGCATAGGTACTACCTGAGTGTTTGAAGAAGTGCATGAGTAATCCTTGGTGATTGCATCTGTGGAGGGGTAATGTCTGGGTGATTGGAGGAGTGCATGAATACTGCCTGCATGATTGAAGGAGTGCAAGGGTTGTGCCTTGGTGATTGGAAGAGTACATAGTTATTGCATGGGTGATTGTATTAGTGTAGGGGTAATGTCTGGGTGATATTATAAGACTATAGATACTGGGTAGGTGATTGGAGAAATACATGGATATTGCCTGGGTGATTGGAGGAGTGTGGTAATAGTGCCTAACTGTATACATGAGTGGATGGCTAGTGTTTAAAGGATTGGATGAGTGCAGTAAAAGCAACTGTAAACATTATTTCACATTATCATGCTTATTACATTATTTCATCTTACCTTTTTTACTAATGTAGATACAAAACTCTGTAGAACTATTTTACAGTAGTTTTGTTGTAATCTGAATTTAAAATCTTTTCAAACTTCACAATTACCTTCTGTAAAAAAGAAGAAAAACTCTTATTGAATATAATATTATAGTTTTAAGATCACAACATAATTTTAGAATTACATAACATTTTCACTTTCCCTTTTTTGCTGTTCTCAGATTCTACTGAATTTCACCATACACAGTGATTTGAATGTAGATCATCATACAACAGCGGGGGAAAAAAACAATCAATGAGATTGAAAAAAAACAAATCAGCGTTGAACGTTATTTAGAACAAGTAAAACTATCTGTTTACCTAGCTACAGTTTCTAAATTACATTCTTCAACCACATTAAGTCTTTTTCAAATGCAATATGAATTAGCACAAACAATAATCCAAACACTAATTGTTCACATCTTCCCAATAGGCAGAATAATGTTTCCAAATCCATTTGCATTGAAAATATCCAAAATAAAGTCGTGAATTCATGTTCACATCTTCCCAATAGCCCAAATGATGTTTTCAATACTTTGGCATCAAAAATATGAGATATGAATTTTGTAATTCATAAGGCAGCCTACCTTTGAATTCCAAATGAGAATCATTGCAGTGTGTCCATCCTTTATTGCACTTTAAATACACAGTATAGTGTCCAGATGTTGTAGTAGGTCCATCATGGAAAATAATAGCCACTGCTTTAAAAGTTCTTCCTGACATTGATACTTGACTTGCCACAATTTTTTTTATTTTGGTTTCCAATTTTGTTCCATTTGCTCTACAACGTTGTAGCATTAAAATGACATATTTTCCATATCTGTCTATATGTAATGTTGACAACATGTCTGATTTACAACAAGATCATTTCATATCCTGAGTAGCTGTTTTTACTAATTTGCTAAAAGACACTGATTTGCAATCTGGTATCGTCAAGTATATAAATCGTTCCGTGTTTATTTCAGTAGTAGAAGAAAATGAGCACTCTTCAGATTTATGATCCCATCTGTAACTTACTCCAAATAAATTTTCAATTTCTATTCCTTCAACTTCCAATACTCCAAGCATAAACATAAGAAATTCTTGTGCATCTTGTTGTACATTCAATGTAAATTTCAATGATCCAGTACATATATCCAAAAGATGCCGAATGCCAGAAGCAGTATGGATTTTAGTTCTATCAGTGAAAAATATAATGCAATAAAGAACAGAATCTTTTTTCTCGATTTTCCATAATTTCATGATGAAGATCCTCTAGAAAAAGACAACATTTACAATTACATTAGCATAGCAGTTGATACCTGAACTATTTTCTAACTGGTATCCTACAATATCATCAACAGTGTCCATTTTCATTTTCTTTGCAGCTTCATCATTCTTTTGAATTGTTTTCTTTTTTGAAACACACTAGAATGTTTCTCATATTTCCGTTTTGGACATACTACACGTTTTTCATATATGGGATATTCACCTAAGTTAGGAGCATAAAGTCTTCTTAACCGATTTTACTCTCTTACACAATTTGCATCAGCACTAATCTTTTTCTCGTCAAAATCAATCAAATACAAACCAGATAATGTTCTGAATCGAGACAATGCAACATATGCCATGCCCTCTTTAAACACTGTACTTCCAATATTTACTAAAGCACTGTCTACACTTAAACCTAGAGATTTATGAATGGTTACTGCATATGCTAAAGAAAGAGGAAACTGTTTTCTATGAACATACAAGTCTTTTACAAGCACAACGTCCAATCTGTTTTATCTCTTCAATCTGATCAAATTTAATGTTAAAAAATTCAATTCCATCTCTGTTCTGATAACTAACAAAATCAACAACTTTTCCCATTGCTCCATTTACTAACCTTGTTCTACATTCAAATTACGCCGTAATTTATACACACATATAAAGTTTTTTCTAAACCTGCAGTCTTAGACTCTGACTTTTCCAAAGAATCCAATTTTGTCTGTAATTTCTCTGATAGAAGAATAGTAACTCCTTCATATTCCATTTAATCAATAGCTTCCATTTTCACTATTGGTTGTTTTTCCAATTTCAAAAGTTCTTGAATGAATGTAGAACACTCTTGCAGTGTAGGCATTAGGCAAACTATAGACTTCTTTTCTCCAATTTTTTTGTACACTATTTCAGCTGGTATGTTTTCATTTGCAAACAAGTTCGTTAAAAGCCAACTTTGTAAAGCTTCTCTACCATGTTTTGTCAAAACACCAATTCTTATATCTTGAAGAATGTTTCCATAATGTTCATCACTTGCTTGTCGCATATTCTTAATAAGTTCTTTATATTCAAAATGAGACCAAATGTTGACGTTTCCAATACTTCCCAAAGATTTCTTAGAGTCTTCATGGACAAGTGTTTTAAAAACAGGTTGCCCTTTCACAGGAGTAAGTTGTAGTAGATTGCCAAATACAATTACATGTTTTCCTCCAAATAGAACATCATAATCTGTTTTTAAAATCTGTTGCATTCTTAAATGTACAACGGCAAGCATTATGTTTGAGACCATGCTCACCTCATCAATGATTAGAATTTTCATTTTCTTCAGTACTCTTGGCACTTCATAACAAGCTTCTCCAGATAGCTTGTGATATTCCAATTTATGTTCATGTTCAACTGGTAGCATGAGTAATCTATGTAAAGTAATCCCTTTAATGTTTTATGCTGCTAATCCAGTAGGAGCTGTTACAACACAAGATAAATGGCATCCAATAGTTTTGTGTAGATAACTGGTGAAAACTTTAATTAAGAAACTTTTTCCTGTTCCAGCTTGACCACTGATGTACATTCGAATAGGTTTAAATGATGTGCATTGGCATTCTTTTTTCATGTAGCAAAACATGCTGTATCTGTAGTGTCACTTGCTCATATATTTCTTTTTGTTCAATATTTAGTTGTTCTTCAAACTTTCTCAAGTCAATAAAATCCTGTTGTGCTTGTTGCATTGTCGTTTCTACTTCATTCATGGCTATTGCTGCATCATTTTCAATAATTGGTTGTCCTAGTGGATCTTGACTTAGTGGAGCAGAACTCTGACTATCTTGAGAACTGTCTCTAGCTATTTCAGCTGCAATTTTAGTTTCTTGTTCAGTCTCTTCATTTAACATTTGTAGATAAGTAGGGAAATTGTGC
Organism: Calotriton arnoldi; assembly: GCA_963921515.1. NCBI lineage: Eukaryota > Metazoa > Chordata > Amphibia > Caudata > Salamandridae > Calotriton > Calotriton arnoldi. The sequence continues at coordinate 406,604 of CAWUFW010013739.1, read as the reverse complement.
AGTGAATGTTATCTTTACATGCACTAAAAGAATCTTCATAGCAGTCGAAATCTCCAAGTAATTCCGCTTCACTACGCCAAGGCTTGAAGAGTTGCAGTAGTGCTAAATAGAAAAATTCCCTTTGTTCTGGAGTTTCACAACTGAGTTTTCTGTGTTTATTAAGATTTCCTTTGGCATGTTTTACCAAACATCCATCACATCCAATTACTGCATATTTTTCTTCATTTATTTTTTCAGTAACATTTCTCTTAAAGCTGTAATGTTGCAGTACTTCAAAGAGACATACGTTTTCCAGATGTGGACTCCTTTTGGGATAGTACATATCCAACATATTAGTTTTAGGAATATCTGTACTTTCTGGTTCATTCAATGCTAAGAATTCAATTTCTTCTACAGATTTCAAAACTCTATTTCGTGTAGTTGCAAGACCTAGACTTACCCAAATTATTCCTCTTGACTTTAAATATAAACTCGCAGAGCTCAACCGATCCAAACATTCATAGGATCCAATTTCTCGATGTGAAAGCATTTTCAAACTAAAGCTGTACAATTTGCTACTAAGACTCTTCTCTTGTGAAATTTCTTCCCAAATTTCCATCAACTCTGTCTTTTCAGATTGCGTTATATATGACGTAACGTAGCGAGCAACAGCAATTTATATATCTGCAACATACTGGATATCCATGTTTGCATTCCACATAGTCAAAATCACTCGATTGTAGTCATTAATATATTTTGAATCTTCAGTTCTTCTTATGTTGCATGTATTCTTCAGAGATTTTCGTGTTATAGTATGTCTTACTGCTGACATAAAAATATTGACTCTTCCTTTTGAAATTACTGGACGTGGGAATCCAAAACGACATTTTGTATAAAATTTTCCCTTTGACTTGTATTTTCATTGACAGTATTTTCCACATCGATGACTTTGAAAACGTAAAACTTGTTCTCTTAAGCTCTCTTCTCCTTTTTTTGGAATAGCACAGGTAACATACTCTTCGATAAAAGACAATACAGTCTCATTAGAATCGGTTTCAAATTTAGGTGCATCCTTGATCCATAATAACATGTGTATATGAGGAGCACCTCTGGCTTGGTACTCCTTTCTCCAAAATAAATCAGTAACTTCTCCAAGAGGTGGATTATTTTTATTTCAGATAAAAGACATCATAACTTGAAACCTGTAATTAAAATATCTGCACACATTCACAGGATCCAAAGAACACAATTCTCCAGCTGTCTTCAATTCAATATTCTAGACATTTGAACTTGCTTGTCGAAGAAATTCAAGTAAATCCTTCCAAGCATATTCAGCACAGCAAAGTGTTAGAAACAAGGTAGGAGTACCTAAGTTTCTTAACATACATTTAAGTTCACCGTGACGATGATACAAATACTCATTAGTACCACGTTGACACGCCATCAAATTAATTAACTGAGATTCCAAATGATCGTCTCTTTGTTGAACTTTGTCCATAAATTACTTTGCAGAGACATGTGTAAGATGTACTCCTGTTTTTAATATGTGATTCACTGCATATGATAGTCCAGACAAGTCACTTTCAAATAGAAGATGCAATATTTATGGAATACACTGTCGAAATCTTGGATCTTCTAAGTAAAATCTTATCGTCCGGTATTCTGAAGCTGGAATCTGTACTTCTCGTTCATCATATCGTCCACCTTCTCCAGTGGGAAAGAGTTGTGGAAAACAATGAGCTTCTAAACTTTTTTCCCATACACGCATGGGAGTTCCCTTTGCTTTCTTCATTTAAAATAATTCAATAGTGTCTCCAATGACCTCTTTTGAATGTAAAGGATGTATACTGTAATGTTCATAAATCTCTTCACTCCTGCTCTTGTCCACTTTTTCTATTTGGCCAGTTGAATTTTCTGTATCTTCTTCTAAACATATTTCCTGGTCTTCTACATTTACAATTTTATAATAAATATTATTTTGTACAAGATATAATGTAGCCTTTTGAAGTTTGGTGACATCTACTAACTCTTGCCATATTTTCCGACTCTTTGTTGGTACACCATTAACTAGAATAACTACAGGCTCACTTTCCTCTCTCTCTATACCAACAGTTTCAATATTTTTAAAAAAATGTAAAGGTAAGTACACAACTCTTCCTTTCAGACCTCTTTGTAAATCTGTTAGAGGCAGCTTACCTGTTTTAGGCTCCATATGAACTATAGCCTGAAACGGGGGCACAGATTGAATAAGAATGGACTCATATGCATTTAAATCCGCCAGTTCCGGAGGAATAGCTACCAACTCTAAGTTATTATGTACTGTTCTAGCTGGCATTTTGTTCGCTTCTATTTTGTCGTAACAATATTTACAAATACGTTGATCAGTACCCAACTCAAAACAACCTTCCATCAACAAATAAGCACCAAATTTCTCCCACTTATCATTAATTTCCTTTTCACTTTTTAAATACACATCAACATTCCTAGTTTGACTTCTATAGTGAGTACGTCGACAACAAGTACAAACATAGTTTGGTTTTTCACATGAAAGTATCTTAAACTTTGTAATTTCTTCTTCAAACTTCTCAGTACTAATATCTTCCAACTGTTGTTCAACACCTACACTTATCAAACTATCACTTTCTCTACACTCCTCTTATGAATCAAAGAAACTAAACTGTATATCATCACAAACTTTTTTTACATCCGATACTGATCCACACAAAAGAGCTGTGTTCATTTCACTTAAAGATAATGCAGGTCTTTTTACGTAGTACAGTCTCCTTACTAACTTCCGCATTTCTGTGTGATGTACTGCTAACATTCTTAAATGATGAAAAGTACTTTTACACACTTTACTAGAAAGACAAGCCAGAGAATGACCCTGCAACTTAGTATATTTTCTTACTTTACATGGATCTAGTCCTTGCAACATCTTAATCTTCTGTTTAACACTTTTTTTTAGCATATTGTCGCAAGAAAACTCGTAATATATCAATAGATTCCTGTCGAATACTACAAATACTACTACAATCCCACTTATACACTGGAGCATGTGCACGTCTCCCTTGACCTTCTTCACCTATTACTTCTTCCACATTTCTAGGAACCATCTTTTCTTTTTCAATTGGAAAACCATCCTTTACCTCGTAACAACGACCACAGGTATCAACTGCGTGAACTAATGTATTTTGTTGAAAATAACTTTCTTCATTAAAAAAGGCTCAGTACTAGAAGTATGCTTCCATTCACCAGAAAAAGCTTTGCAAAAGTTACTTCTATTAACCAGTCTTTTTCTTTTGATTTTCTCCTTCATAAAGTGCATTGTTTTATTCACTGTTTTAATTCTCTTCAATACCAATATAAATAATTTCCATTTTAATTCAAAAGCAGTATCTACTACACTTTTAATCTGTTCCTTCTTCCTATATGTGACAGATCTTTTTTTAAACTTTTAACAATCTTTTAATACATTTTGAATTACTCTATTACGAAACATACATACACGTATGTCCTTAAATTGTTTCTGTCTTTGTGCAACATGTGCTTCTTTTCCATTGTGTTTCTTCATTTACTTCTCCTTCCTTCAAAAAATGTCTTTCTTCCTTTGATTAGTATTTTGATCGTTCAATCTCTGCGCAACTTTTTTAATAAATTGTTTAGTTTCCTTACCAGAAGCCACTTTATCCTCAGCATCTTTTTGGTGTTTTTCTACTCCACTCATTTTAGTTTTCATTAAGTACTTCTGTTTCCTTTGTCTCTTCTTGCTTTCTTGCCATCTTTTATTTCTAATCCAAATAAAATATCTTCCTAAAAAATAAATTATAGTTTAATTATTTTAGTACATTAATTAAAATTTAAACATTAATAAAATTTCAATTTTGAAAATAACAATTAAACGCAAAATTACAATTACATTTCTATTGCATTTATATCTCATAAGAAGAGAAAAGTATAAAAATGAGCAAAGCATCTGCAAAAACACAAGAATAGGTGGTCACACAGCCAAAAGGAGAAAGGAAAAAAAACAAAAGGTTTACAAACAACAAAATGAAATACTCAAACAACACAGCTACTGAAAAATGTAAGAAATGCAAAAAGAAGCAACAGATGTACAAAAAGAAGAAAAAAAAGGAGCAGAAAGAGGAAAAAGAAGTGCAGAAAGAGCAAACAGTTGTAAAAAATGCAAGTAAGGTACAGAAACAAATAAAAGGGGTGCAGAAAGAGAGAAAATGCGTTGAAAAAGAAATAAGACACGTGCAAAAAGAAGTCCAGAAAAAAAGCAACAGAGGTGCAGAAAAACACAAAAAAAGTGCCCAAAGCAGCTAAGACATACAGAAAAAGGCACCAGAGGTGCAGAAAGAGACAAGAGAGGTGCACAAACAAGGAAGACTAATGCTGAAAGAGGTAACAGGGGAACAGAAAGAAGCAAGAGAGGAGCAGAAAAAAACAAGAGAAGTGCTGAAAGAAGCAACAGAGTTACAGAAAGAGACAACATACTTGCAGAAAGAAGCAAGAGAACTCCAGAAACAAACAAGAAAAATGAAGAAACAGGCAAGAGAAGTGCAGAAAAAAACAAGAGAAGTGCACAAAGAAACAAGAGAAGTGCAGAAAGAAACAAAAGATGTGCAGAAAAAGGCAAGACAGGTGCAGAAAGAGGCAAGAGAACTGCAGAAAGAAGGAACAGACATATAGAAAGAGGGAAGAGAGGTGCAGAAACAGAGAAGAGGGGTGCAGAAACAGGCAAAATAGGTGCAAAAGAGACAAGAGTGGTACATAAAAAAGCAAGTGAAGTGCAGAAAGAAGCATACAAACTGCAGAAAGAAGCAACAAACATGCACAATGAGACAACAGTGGTGCAGAAAGAGTCAACAGGGGTGCAGAAAGAAGAAAGAGAGGTGCAGAAAGATGCAACAAAGTTGCAAAAACAGGCAAAAGAGGTCCAGAAAGAGAGAAAAAAGGGTGCAGAAAGAAGCAAGAGAGGTGCAGAAAAAGTGAACAAGGGTACAGAAAGAGGCAAGACAACTGCACAAAGGAACAATAAAAATGGAAAAAGAGGCAAGAGAACTGCACAAAGAGGCAAGAGAATTGTAGAAACAGCCAACTGAGGTACAGAAAGACAGAAGAGGGGTACAGAAAGAGGCAACAGAAGTACAGAAATAAGGAAGAGGATATGGAAGAGGGGTGTAGAAAAAGCCAATAGGAGTGCAGAAAGAAACAAGTGAGGTGCAGAAAGAGGCAACAGAGGTGCAGAAAGAGCAAGAGAGGTGCAAAACAACTAAGAGAACTGCACAAAGGGACTAGACAGATGCTGAAAGAGGGAAGCGGAGTCGTATGTGTATAGGTAGTTTCTCCTTAATTGTATGACTGCATGGTAGTGCCTAAGTAAAAGGATAAATGTAAGAGTAATGGTAGGGTCATTGGATGGATTTTTATGTAGTGCCTAAAAAAATGTATCACTAAATGGCTACTACCTAAGTCAATAGTTCAGTGACAGAGTAGAGCCTCAATAATAGAATGAGTGAACCAATACTGCCAGGGTGATTGCATCAATGCATCAAAAATACCTGACAGAAACTATGAATACAAAACTAAAGCATGGTTTATTGCATAACTGTATGGGTAGAGCTTGAGATAATACATGAATGTACGCATACTGCCTGTGTGATTCTATCACTGCAGAAGTAGTACCTGGATCAATGTATGAATGTATGGGAAATACCTCTGAGAAACTATGAGTATTAACATAATGCTTGCACAATTACATAAGTGCATCAGTACTGTCTCATTGAATACATGAGTTCATAGGTACTAGCTGAGTAAATGTTTGACTGGAATAGTAGTGTCTAGCTGACTATATTCCTAAAAACAAGCATGCATATGTTTGTACCTTTTCTTAGTGGCATCATATGTAAAAGAAACATACAAATACATATATACCAGTGTTTTATAGCTCTACCATCTCTATAGAAATAACACATGTGAGAATATATGTGCAAGCTGACACATACTTGAGACATAACACTACAAAGTCCCTTAACCTTGACAGACTGCACTTTCCATTTTAAAGAGACACCTAAAATTTTACGGTATACTTGAAGTATGCATTAATCACTAATCCTTCTATCGACAAGTCTTAAACTTCACATTTCGGCTGCAGCTTCACTATTCACCAACTACTCAGAGTGTTGGGCCTAGCCATATTCCAGAGAGCATGCACGCATGTGTCTGTACCTTTTAAAAGTGGCATCATATATCAAAGAAACATACAAATAGATGGGTAGTGGGTATTGCCTGAGAGAATGGATGACTGGATGGGTAGCGCCTGACTGAATAGTTCAGTGCAAGAGTACTGCCTGGGTGATTGCATGAGAGAAGCAGTACTGAATGGATGATTAGATCAGTCAGGGTAAATACCTTAGACAAAGCATGAGTGCAAGGCTAACACATGGTTGAAGACAAGAGTGTATGAGTAGTGCTTGAAAGAATAAAAAGTGCATGGGTACTGCCTGAGTGATTCTATGGCTGCAGTGGTAGTAACTGGGTGATTGTATGACTATATGGGAAGCACCTGAGAGAAAATATGAGTGTAAGGGTAATGCTTGGGCCATTCTATGAGTTCATCGGTAGAACGGAGTGAATAGACAAGGTGGTGCTTGACTGAATCTTTGAATGGGATAGTAGTGCCTGGGTGATTGCACAAGTCTATGCTTAATGTCTGAGGGATTACATGGCATGCATGTGTCTGTGCCTTTTCCTAGTGGCATCATATATAAAAGAAACATACAGATACATGTATACCAACGTTTTATACTTCTACCATCTGTTTAGACATAACATGTGAGAGAATACATTGGCACACAGACACATACCTCACTCATAAGACTAAAAAGTCCCTTAAACTTGACAGACTACACTTCCCATTTTAAAGAGACACCTAAAATTATGCGGCATACTTGAAGTGTACATCTCCATAGACCAATATGGGCTAACCTAATCACTAATCCCTCTGCCAACATGTCTTAAACCTCACTTCTGGGCTGCACCTTCACTATTCAGCAACTACTCAGACTCTTGGGCCTACCAAATACAAAGCAGCAACTTTTTCAATGTGTCTGTTAAAAGTCTCACCATATTCCAGAGAGCAGGCATGCATGTGTCTGTACCTTTTAAAAGTGGCATCATATATCAAAGAAACATACAAATAGATGGGTAGTGGGTATTGCCTGACAGAATGGATGACTGGATGGGTAGCGCATGCGGGAATACTTCAGTGCAAGAGTACTGCCTGGGTGATTGCATGAGAGCAGCAGTACTGAATGGATGATTAGATCATTGCAGGGGAAATACCTTAGACAAAGCATGAGTGCAAGGCTAACGCATGGTTGAAGACAAGAGTGTATGAGTAGTGCTTGAAAGAATAAAAAAGTGCATGAGTACTGCCTCAGTGATTCTATGACTGCAGTGGTAGTAACTGGGTGATTGTATGACTGTATGAGAAGTACATGAGAGAAAATATGAGTGTCAGAGTAATGCTTGGGCCATTCTATGAGTGCATCAGTAGTACCAGAGTGAATAGACAAGAGCAATAGTAGTGCCTGACTGAATTTTTGAATGGGATAGTAGTGCCTGGGTGATTGCAGAAATCTATGCTTAATGTCTGAGGGATTACATTGCATGCATGTGTCTGTGCCTTTTCCTAGTGGCATCATATATAAAAGAAACATGCAGATACATGTATACCAGAGTTTTATACCTCTACCATCTGTTTAGCCATAACATGTAAGAGAATACATGTGCACACAGACACATACCTCAATCATAAGACTAAAAACTCCCATAAACTTGACAGACTGCACTTCCCATTTTAAAGAGACACCTAAAGTTATGCAGCATACTTAAAGTGTACATCTCCACAAACCAATACGAGCTAACCTAACCACTAATCCTTCTACCAACAACTCTTAAACCTTATTTTTGGGCTGCAGCTTCACTATTCAGCAACTACTCAGAGAGTTGGGCCTAGCCAAATACAAAGCAGCAACTTTTTCAATGTGTCTGTTAAAAGTCTCACCATATTCCAGAGACCATGCATGCATGTGTCTGTACCTTTTAAAAGTGGCATCATATATCAAAGAAACATACAAATAGATGGGTAGTGGGTATTGCCTGAGAGAATGGATGATTGGATGGGTAGCGCCTGAGTGAATAGTTCAGTGCTAGAGTACTGCCTGAGTGATTGCATGATAGCAGCAGTACTGAATGGATGATTAGATTAGTGCTGGGGAAATACCTTAGACAATCCATGAGTGCAAGGCTAACGCATGGTTGAAGACAATAGTGTATGAGTAGTGCTTGAAAGAATAAAAAAGTGCAGACTCCATCTCTTTATCCTCCTGTGAATATCTCTGTATCAACATCTCTGATGACAAGCACCTCGCCTGCAAACTTCACATAATTTACCATCCCCCGGGTGATAATCTGACGTTCATCGATGAATTAATGGAAGTCATTACATCCAACGACAACTCACAAGTGCCACAGATTTTCCTGGGTGACTTCAATCTCCACTGGAACAACTCAAGCGATCATGGCGTAAGTTGTCTTAAATCTTTTCTGTCAGACCAGGATCTGTCCCAATTCTGTGACAGTCCAAGCCACAACAAGGGAGAGACATTAGACCTCATCATAGCAAAAACGAACACAGTATCATTAGAATCCATCACCCCATGTGACTGGACGGACCATTACAGCATTTTCTTCTCCATCAATATTGAGGTAACCCCAAAAAGGGGCCAACCCACAAAAACAAAACAATGGAAAAGGAATATACAAAATATGAACCCCATCGCCCTGGTAAGCCGATGCAACTCCGCCCTGATCCCCACGTTATACATGGCTGACGTCCATGACCTCACAATCTTTTACAATTCCACTATGCTTGAAATTCTTGGCGCTACAGCGCCCCTCCAAGGAGAAAAGCGTTTCCTCCAAAATCTCCAAACCATGGTTCAATGAGAACCTGAACTCTGATCGACGCAGGCTAAGATCAGCTGAGCGACTATGGAAATCAGCACCCTCCACTTATCACCTATATCACCTTAGAGTGCTGAGGAATTCATACAACAGGGAGATACTAAAGGCTAAGGCAGACTTTTTCAAAACCCAGCTGAACCAAGCCATTAACTGCCCCAAAAAACTATTCGAAATCGTCAACCAACAAGTGCGCAACATGCCTAACTCTATGGAACTAAACGATTCGGCTACACCTAATTGTGATGAGCTTGCCAATTTCTTCCTAGAAAAGACAAAATCCATTGAACTCGACATCCAATCTAAGATGGCCTTTCCACAACCTATTGCTCATGATACTAAATTCTACTCTCAGATCAAGATCCATTTTAGTACTCCGACCGAAACCCCCAAAAACAATGCCTCTTGGCACACCTTCTCGCCCATCCCTGAACAAGAAATCTATAACACTCTTCTAGCGATTAACCCCTCCAATCACTTCTCTGACCCCTTACCTCCTTCTTTATTCAAAATGATAAAAACCTCTATTCTGCCCCTATGGTCAAAGATTGTAAACACCTCTCTGAGACAAGGCTCCATACCGGACTGTCTCAAAGTAGGGCAGGTCACACCTATACTAAAGAAATCCGACTCCCTCTCCTCAGATCTCAACAACTACCGCCCTATATCCAACATCCCCACTTTGGCGAAATTGCTGGAAAAATGTGTACAAATACAATTATGTAACCACATCCAGAATTAGAACCTCCTAGACAAACACCAATCTGGCTTCCGTCAAGGTCACAGTACAGAATCTGCACTCACCCACATAATGGATGACATACTAAAAATTCTAGACCACAACGAATCATGCCTATTGATTCTTCTTGACTTATCCTCCACTTTCGATACGGTAAAGCATGACAACCTATTGTCCCTACTGGAACGAAGGATGGGCCTTACTGGCCCAGTGTTACAATGGTTCATCTCCTTCCTAAATAACAGAACTCAAAGAATCAAGATAAAGCATTCACTCTCTCAACCCTCCATGGTCACCATAGGGGTTCCACAGGGCTCAGCACTCTCACCGATTCTTTTTAATCTACTCATGGAGCCCCTGGCAAATGCATTGAACTCTGCGAACATTCTATATCACCTGTATGCGGACGACACTCAACTGTATATGAAAATCTCCTCACCAGAAGACTTCATCTCCCTCAACGCTATCTACAGAATACTCAAAGTTGGCTCACTGGCAACCACCTCATGCTTAACACCAAAAAAACGGAATTCCTTCTCATCTCCCCACCCAATCACACACCCAAGATAGACTTATGGCTGAAACATCTAACTTCCTTTGATTGTGCTCCCCACATCATTGACTCCGTGAAATCCTTAGGAGTCACCATAGACAAACACCTAAACATGCAGGCGCAAATCAATAATGCCACCAAGGGAGCTAATCACCAGATGAGTATACTAAGGAAACTTAAACCCTTCCTCCCACAGACCGACTTAAAAATGGCAGTACAAGCCCTAGTGTTACCAAGATTGGACTATGGAAGCACAACTCTATGCGGTCTCCCCAAATACAAGATGGCCCCGCTGAGGGCATCGCTTAACGCTGCGGCAAGACTGGTCTCAGGAACTAAAAGAAATAACCACATTTCTCCGACCTTGAAAGTCCTGAACTGGCTGCCCTACGAGGCTAGAATACACCTAAAGATCGCCTGCATGACCCATAAAGCCATGCATAGCAATACCCCTAGTTACTTAGCACTAAAGCTTGAGCGATCGGGAGGATGGAGACAATTGCGAAGTGCGAGTTCACTACTACTGAAACCACAATCCTTCCATAAAAAGAGAACTGGTTGCAGAGCATTTTCAGGGATCGCACCGAAGATTTGGAACTCCCTACCTCCAGTGGTTCGTGGAATCTCTTCCTTTACCTCCTTCAAAAAAGAAGTAAAAATGCTTCTAATGAACAAATTCACATCCTAAGACTTTAATTCTATGTTGACTACCAGTCACCTATACTATCCATATACTACTGTCTACCTCTTTTGTATTGAATAGCGAATTTCTGAATGTATGTATACTACCTCAACCACCTAATGTTTAATAACTGTGGATTGTGAAGCACTCTGATCCCCTCGTGGATCTTTCTTTGATGACTACTAGTCACCTATGCTACCCATATACTACTATCTACCTCTTTTGTACTGAATGACGAATACCGAATGCATGTATACTACCTCAACCATCTAATGTTTAATAACTGTATATTGTAAAGCGCTCTGATACCCTCGTGGCTCATGTTCGCGCGATATAAAACTTTATAAATAAATGGGTACTGCCTGAGTGATTCTATGACTGCAGTGGTAGTACCTGGGTGATTGTATGACTGTATGAGAAGTACATGAGAGAAAATATGAGTGTAAAGGTAATGCTTGGGCCATTCTATGAGTGCATCAGTAGTAACAGAGTGAATGGACAAGAGCAAGGGTAGTGCCTGACTGAATCTTTGAATGGGATAGTAGTGCCTGGGTGATTGCACAAATCTATGCTTAATGTCTGAGGGATTACATTGCATGCATGTGTCTGTGCCTTTTCCTAGTGGCATCATATATAAAAGAAACATACAGATACATGTATACCAAAGTTTTATACCTCTACCATCTGTTTAGACACGTGAGAGAATACATATGCATGCAGACACATACCTCACTCATATGACTAAAAAGTCCCTTAAACTTGACAGACTACACTTCCCATTTTAAAGAGACACCTAAAATTATGCAGCATACTTGAAGTGTACAGCTCCATAGACCAATATGAGCTAACCTAATCACTAATCCCTCGGCCAACATGCAGGGCCGGACTGGCCGTAGCGGGACCCGGGCGTTTCCCCGGTGGGCCGCCAGGGTGGGTGCCGGTTTTAACCCCTGGGGGGCCGTTTTTGTTACCGGGGGCCTGCAATATCAGACCCATGTAACAAAATCGGAAGACACCGGCCCTAGCAAACAGCTCGGGCGCGCCCCCCTTCCCCTCAGGGGGGCTGGCCAAGCAGTTTGCCAGGGCCGGTTTCGGTTCCCAGTCCGGCCCTGCCAACATGTCTTTTACGTTTGAAAAGGACATTTATTCAAGTAATATGAGATAGTACAATAAATACAGAAATAGGGGATACAATCTTAACTGTATAATCTGTTAACTAATTTGTAAAAGAAAAAGAGGGGAAAAGGAGGAAGGTGAAGGGAGGGAAGGGAAATGGTATTTATAAAATATTACTCTTAGCATAACCACTTATATAAATAGTAATAACTGCGAAAATACATATTTAAGAAGCATAGAAATTAAGTAAAAAAGAATAAATAACAGTAAAAACAGTTCATGGAGGTTTAGGAACTTCTTCAATGCGAGGATTATGGGTTTGTGTTACATTTGCAGAAGCATCTAGAAAATGAGTAATAGGTGACCATAAACATTCTCGTTTTATAGCAAGGGATATGGGATGGACATATGATCTATCTAACCTATGATTGTAACAGACCCCATACCACCAGGCTTGATAAGAGATGTTAGTGGTGTTTTTCCATGCCCTAGTAATTTGTTGAAAGGCAACCGCAAGAAGTAAATCTACAATATGAAAAGTATTTGGATAGGACTCCCATGCCGAAGATACACTACCTAAAAATATATTAACAAAAGTGAAAGGTATCTGTGTATGAAAAATATTGTTAATTTGATTCCAGACCAGCAACCGAAAATTATGAACAAGGGGACAAGTGAATAACATGTTATGTTATGTTATATTGATTTTATAAGGCGCACAGCTACCCAAAAGGGTTTCCCAGCGCCAGCCTGAAGGAACAGAGAACTAGAAATTACTGATTGAATAGCCACATCTTTAGGCATTTACGGAAGTTCACATATATTGTTTTATTCCTGAGTGACATGGGGAGGGAGTTCCAAAGGGTTGGGCCCAAACAGGCAAATGAGCGACCACCCATTCGTGAGAGTTTAACCCTGGGAACCAAAAATTTCCCCTGAGTAGTGGAGCGTAACATACGTGGAGGTTGATAAGGATGAACCAAATCTTGCTGATATTGTGGGGCAGTTCCAGACTTGATCTTAAACATATAGGTTAAGGCTTTGAATTTAACGCGGTTAGTGACCTTTATCCAATGAAGCTCTTGCAGGGAGCCAGAGATAGAAGCAGTTTTGGGGATATGAAAAAGTAGCCTGGCAGCAGAATTCTGCACTACCTGCAGTTTCCGTAACACTTCCTTGTTGGCCCCTAGATAGAGGATATTACCGTAGTCCAATCTTGAAGTCACGAGTGCTTGGACTACGGTCCTTTGGGTGGAACAGGGTAGCATCCAGATGATTTTTTTCAGCCATTTCAGAATGGTAAAACAAGTGGCTGCCACCTTTACTGCTTGCTGTCTCATTGATAATTTTTCATCAATAATGAATCCCAAATTACAGACTTGGTGAGTGGGCCAGTGCTGAGGGCCCCAAAGATCCTTATTTTTCCCCAAAATCAGGACCTCGGTCTTCTCGCCATTAAGCTTGAGTAAATTAGCTTGCATCCAAGATGCAATTTTCCTCAAGCCGGTCTGAAGAACTGTTGGTCCTAACATCTTCTCAGCGGAGAGGGAGAAGATGATTTGGGTGTCATCCGCATAAGAAAAGAGGGACAACCCGGCCTCCTCAGCAATTGTCGCTAGAGATCTAATGTAGACATTGAAAAGTAATGGGCTGAGGATAGAACCCTGGGGTACCCCGTAAGGAGAAGAATAGATTTTAGAACTGGCTTTAGAAGAAAAGACTTGAAATGTCCGATTAAGGAGAAACATGTGATGTAAATCAGCAAGGGACTTGTTACAGGACCAACAAGAGGAAGAGAGAGTAGGGTTTATTCTGTGCAAGGAAGTAGGAGTTAGTAATAATCTATTATAGATATAAAATAATGTTTGGGTAGTATTAGCAGCCCTAGAGGATTTCCTAACCTTAATCCAAATCCTGTTCCAAGTAGAAACAGTTAGGGACAATTTGAGATCCGCCTCCCATAAAATTTCTGCCTCGGTTTTATCACGAATAACTGGAGAAGAGGAGAGATGTTTATAGACTTGGGATGCAGATGGAGAAAGAGACAAGAGCGGAAGAATGGTAGGAGGAGAACAGGAGGAAGGGGTATTGGATGGTAAATTATTGTACGTTGACTGGATCAGCATAGTTAGAGAGGTATACTTAGATAAACAGGAACTAGGCAGAGAAAAACGTACTTGAGCAACTGAAAAAGAGATACATGTATCATTCTGGAAAAGTTGATGAACCCAGTGAAGTCCATTAACGTGCCACTCTTTCCAAAAGATGACTCTATGATTAATTTTAAGAAGTTTATTATACCATAAAGAGGATTGCATGAAACGATCTCTAGGAGAGAGGTGATCAATAAATAAGGGATGAAGAATTTTGCAACTATTATTGAAAATAGGAAGAGAAAGAGAGAGGACGATGAGTAAAAGATAAGAATTCTTGGAAGGAGAAAGGATGAAGAAATTGCTTCTCGATAACAGTCCACAATGGTAATACCGAATCATCGTTGTCTTCTTGAAGTAAAAGAGAAGTTTGCTTAAGAGAAAATGCGGTATGATAGGTTTGAAAATCTGGGAAATTGACACTTCCTAATTGTTTTGGTCTTTTAAGTTTAAGTAAAGACATAAGAGGTTTCTTATTATTCCACAGAAATTTCGATAGTATAGAATAAATTGTTTTAAAATGTGAATTAGGAATGTTTATGTGAAGATTGGAAATATAACAGAGTATTATATGAACTAACATCATCTTTATTGTGTCAAGGAGGTCCCACCAGGATAAAAATAAAGGAATCCACCTGGACGTAGCATTTTTTAATAGTGTTTGTAATTCCTTTAAATTTATTGTAACGGATTCTTTAATGGAAGATTTAAACCACAGACCTAAGTATTTTATTTTATCTGGGTTCCAACGAAAACCAGAAGACAGGAAATCTACGGAAAAACATAATGTATTTAAAGGGAGGATTTCACATTTGTCGGAATTAAGTTTATAACCAGAAACAGCGGCAAAGGACTGAACTTCCGATAGAAAGGCCGGTAAAGAGGACTGAGGTTATGATAGAAAAAGTAGATTATCGTCAGCGTAAACAGAAAGTTTTAATTGATTAGAGCCGTATTTAAAACCAATAATATTCGAATTAGAGCGGATTTTAATCAAAAAGGGTTCAAGAGCTAATATAAAAAGAGGAGGAGAAAGAGGGCAACCCTGTCTTAGCCCACGATGTAAAGGAAAAGAGGAAGATACAAGACCGTTAGCCAAAATGGAGGAAACAGGAGAGGAGTAAAGCAAGGAAACATAATTTATAAATTTGTGACCAAAACCAAACCAGGACAGAGTGGAAAAAATAAAGGACCAACCAACTCTGTCGAAAGCTTTTTCAGCATCTAGAGATATAGCTGCTAAAGAGTCCGTACACAATTTAGCTTTAGTAAGAATATTAAAAAAGAGTCTAGTATTGTCGGAGAGATGTCATCCCTTAATAAAACCACATTGTTCTCTTCCGATTAATTTGGGTAAAAATTTCTCTAGACGAAAAGCTAAAATGTTTGCAAAAATTTTATAATCCAAGTTAATTAGAGAGATGGGACTATAGTTTTTACAAAGACTGTGATCTTTACCCTCTTTGGGAAGAAGGCAAATCAGGGCTTCTTGAAAGGAGCCACTAGACTTTTTGGAGGAATTAAAGAAATGAAATAGAAGATGTAGTTTTGGGATAAGAAGACAAGAGAAATGAGAGTAAAATTCAGTCGTAAAACCGTCAGGTCCTGGGGCTTTACCTCGTTTAATAGCTCGAATAGCAGAAAGAATGTCTGATTCCCGAATATCTTCATCTAACACCGAGAAATCTAGATCAGGAGAAGAAGGAGGGTTAATAGAGGATAAGTATTGTAGTATAAGGTCATTGGACACCGGGTTTTCAGGGGTGTAAAGAGTTTGGAAGAATTGGGTAAATTCTGATAAAATTTCTTAATTTTTGTAAACTAAATGGTTGTTAGAGGACAGAACTAATTTTGGTGCGCTCTTTTTTAACTTTAAGATAGTTGGCTAAAAGTTTCCCCACTTTATTTTGACCCCCATAATATTTAGCTGAGGATTTAAGCAACAATGAGTTAGCGTTGTCTGTCGATAATGTATTAAATTCGAATTTGGTTTTGATTAGTTGATCCAAGCATGATTTAGAATTTGTCTGGAAAAAAGAGTGTTCTAATTGCTTGATACGTGTCTTAAGAGATTGTAAGGTATGTAAAGAGGATTTCCTTCGTTGGGATACAAAGGAGATAAAGTCTCTGGTGGCTGCTTTAAAGGCATCCCAGACAATCTGTGGAGACATATCAGGAGTTTCATTTTCACGGAAAAAGGTGGAGATAAAATATTCAAATTGTTGGGTAAAATTGGAATCTAGTAAAAGAGAATTATTGAATCTCCATCTACGAGTACCATGATTAGGTGGAAGAAGGTCGATATCTAAAGAGACGGGAGCGTGGTCAGAAATCAATATTGAACCAATATCTGAATGAATAATATGTTGTGCAAGTGCTTTTGAGGTGAATAAGTAGTCTAAACAAGATTGAGAAGAGTGTACAGGAGAAAAGAAAGAGTATTCTCGGAGTGTAGGATTACATAACCGCCAGGCATCTACTAGAGATCTTTGTTGAATAGTGGATGTGAATTGAGAATGCATAGGAGAGGAGGTGAATCTAGAACGGGAGTTGCGGTCAATAATAGGGTTCATAACCAAATTACAATCCCCACCAACCAACAAATAATCATCATGAAAAGACATCAATTTAGATAGTATTGTAGGCCAAAAAGTAACATCTGGGGCAGTAGGTGCATATAAATTAAGAAAAGTCAAGGGAATATTATTTAATACCAGTGAAAGAGAGACCCATCTACCCGTATCATCAGAATCTTGCGAAAGAATTTTCAAATCAAGACGTTTATGGCATGAAATGACTACACCATTACGATTACCTGTACCTGGAGAAGCAAAGACATGGCCAACCCATTGATGTTTAAGTTTAGCTATTTCTTTTTCTAAAACATGAATTTCTTGTAATAACGCTATATCACACTTTAAATTAGATAAATGAGAAAGTACACGTTGTAGGAGAGTAGGATCTGCTTCACATGGGTACCCCCACTTTTTGCTGATGCTTCACTGTTTTTCGACCTTAGTCTGGCTGGGGCCCTGCTAATCAGAACCCCAGCCTAGCTGCTTCCTCTCTAAAATGGTTTCCATGCCCAGACGTGGGTCCCTTGCTCACTTTGCCACTGGATTCAAGCAAGCCTGGCTGATGACGGCTGAAATGCCAGAAACCGGTCCTAGGATGCTTGTTTCCGGTCCAGGGAAGACATGGCTTGGCAGTTCGGGCTGGACTGTTCCCATGAGGCACAGGGTCAGACTGATTTGCATATGGCCATGTCTGAACTGGGGTGGTGGAGTGAGCTAAAGAATGATGATGGATTAAACCCAGATCAGTTGACTGGGGGTGAGTGTTTGATTGGCTCAAACGTTCCGTCCATCATCCCCTTTGTATCGCTTTGGTCGCCCTAAGTTGGCGGGGGTATGCCCAGACGTGGGTCCCTTGCTCACTTTGCCACTGGATTCAAGCAAGCCTGGCTGATGACGGCTGAAATGCCAGAAACTGGTCCTAGGATGCTTGTTTCCGGTCCAGGGAAGACATGGCTTGGCAGTTCGGGCTGGACTGTTCCCATGAGGCACAGGGTCAGACTGATTTGCATATGGCCATGTCTGAACTGGGGTGGTGGAGTGAGCTAAAGAATGATGATGGATTAAACCCAGATCAGTTGACTGGGGGTGAGTGTTTGATTGGCTCAAACGTTCCGTCCATCATCCCCTTTTGTATCGCTTTGGTCGCCCTAAGTTGGCGGGGGTATGCCCAGACGTGGGTCCCTTGCTCACTTTGCCACTGGATTCAAGCAAGCCTGGCTGATGACGGCTGAAATGCCAGAAACCGGTCCTAGGATGCTTGTTTCCGGTCCAGGGAAGACATGGCTTGGCAGTTCGGGCTGGACTGTTCCCATGAGGCACAGGGTCAGACTGATTTGCATATGGCCATGTCTGAACTGGGGTGGTGGAGTGAGCTAAAGAATGATGATGGATTAAACCCAGATCAGTTGACTGGGGGTGAGTGTTTGATTGGCTCAAACGTTCCGTCCATCATCCCCTTTTGTATCGCTTTGGTCGCCCTAAGTTGGCGGGGGTATGCCCAGACGTGGGTCCCTTGCTCACTTTGCCACTGGATTCAAGCAAGCCTGGCTGATGACGGCTGAAATGCCAGAAACCGGTCCTAGGATGCTTGTTTCCGGTCCAGGGAAGACATGGCTTGGCAGTTCGGGCTGGACTGTTCCCATGAGGCACAGGGTCAGACTGATTTGCATATGGCCATGTCTGAACTGGGGTGGTGGAGTGAGCTAAAGAATGATGATGGATTAAACCCAGATCAGTTGACTGGGGGTGAGTGTTTGATTGGCTCAAACATTCCGTCCATCATCCCCTTTTGTATCGGTTTGGTCGCCCTAAGTTGGCGGGGTATGCCCAGACGTGGGTCCCTTGCTCACTTTGCCACTGGATTCAAGCAAGCCTGGCTGATGACGGCTGAAATGCCAGAAACCGGTCCTAGGATGCTTGTTTCCGGTCCAGGGAAGACATGGCTTGGCAGTTCGGGCTGGACTGTTCCCATGAGGCACAGGGTCAGACTGGTTTGCATATGGCCATGTCTGAACTGGGGTGGTGGAGTGAGCTAAAGAATGATGATGGATTAAACCCAGATCAGTTGACTGGGGGTGAGTGTTTGATTGGCTCAAACGTTCCGTCCATCATCCCCTTTGTATCGCTTTGGTCGCCCTAAGTTGGCGGGGTATGCCCAGACGTGGGTCCCTTGCTCACTTTGCCACTGGATTCAAGCAAGCCTGGCTGATGACGGCTGAAATGCCAGAAACCGGTCCTAGGATGCTTGTTTCCGGTCCAGGGAAGACATGGCTTGGCAGTTCGGGCTGGACTGTTCCCATGAGGCACAGGGTCAGACTGATTTGCATATGGCCATGTCTGAACTGGGGTGGTGGAGTGAGCTAAAGAATGATGATGGATTAAACCCAGATCAGTTGACTGGGGGTGAGTGTTTGATTGGCTCAAACGTTCCGTCCATCATCCCCTTTTGTATCGCTTAATTCCATGTGCCTTAGGCACATCTCTGATTGGAATCTGGAGTGCCCTTATAAGTCCCTAGTATATGGTATACTATGTACCCAGGGCATAGGTACCTCAGAGGCCTACCAGGGGCTGCAGCATGTATTGTGCCACCCCTGGAAGGCCATCCAAACTGACACCACAGGTCTGCTACTGCAGCCTGGGTAAGGTGGTGCATGCACCCCTTACTGTGATATAGGTTACCTGTTGACGTTTTATTGGAGAACCCAAACCTTTAACATTCCATGAAACAACTCTTAAAGTCATCTACAATAAACAATGAAATATAGACTAAATATAAAAATATTACGATTAAAACTTAACAAAAAGCTATATGTGATAATGATCAGCATAAATTTTGCAATATCATAATGACCAAAATGGGAAGCATAAAGAAGGAAATAAGTGGCTATGAAAAAAGAAAGAATGAGAGAAAGAGATATGAGTGATTGAAAAAGAGGAGATATAGAGAGGTGAAAATAGGATAGGGAAAACATTAGCAAAAAAGAAGAGGTGACTGAAGACGGATAAATAAGATAATGAAAGAGAGAGAAAAGAAATATGATACATAAAAAATATACAACAAACATTCCAGAAATATGAGAAACCATTGCAAGAAATATGAGCAAGATGAAAGTGAAGAAGTCACTAAAGAAGGATGAAAGAACTAACCAGATAAAAAGAGGAAAACTATATAGGAAGAGATGAATACTTATGAAAAGCAAGAGAATAAGAGGGAATGACGTAAGTTGAATGAAGGGAAATAGTATAGGGAAGAAAAAGGAGCCTACAGTTGAGAAAGAGAAATAACCTGGAAAAAGGAAAGGAGAGTGGAGAAGGGAAAAGACGACAAAGACAGCAAATAAAAAACATATATTATAAAAACCATCAACATAATGACTAACTACAGAAAACATAAACAAGATGAGGGTGGTGAAGCCAAGGAAAATGGCACAACTAACCGGGCAACCCAGGGCGGATCGGGAGGGAGGACATCATCGAAACGAACCAGGGATAAACAGAGAATATGAAAACAGGAAATGCTGCACCTAATAAAAAAGGAAAACACCACAGGTGAGTACAACATGAATACAACGTATGGGGAAACAAGTAACTTCAATAAACAAGTACATCAAAACAGTATTTTAAACAACAGAACATATCAAATGAATGACAACATGAGATAAATCTTTAGCTTGTCGGGATAGTTCCATCTCCTCCTCTCTACATTGTTCTAAGAACCGTTGTAGCAATGCAGGATCTTCATAGTTCGTGGTCTTGTTCTTATATGTCACTTTAAAAAGACATGGGTGGAAGAGAGCAAATCTGGCATTAAGATTAGGGAGTGCTGGTCTCATGTCCAGGAACTTCTTCCTTCAATCTGCCGTTTCCTTAGCGTAATCTTGAGCAAAAAAGAGATTGGAGCCCTGCCAGGAAATGCGGCCTTTAAGCTTAGCTACTTGTAAAACCTTCAATAAATCGGTATATTCCCAAAAATTGATTATGACTCCTCTAGGTTTGGCTGAAGAGGTCGCTATAGTTGGAGTGCGACCTAAACGGTGAGCTCTTTGGATGTTTAGGACCGGAGAAATAGGAAGACCAAGCACTTGTGGAAGAAAAGATTGGAAAAATGAAATAGCGTTTGCACCTTCCAAGCCCTCTGCAAGACCATAAATGCGTAAATTATTACGCCTATTGCGATTTTCTAAATTTTCAACTTGCTTTTTGAGAAGTGAGATCTAAGAATTCATCAAAGGAACTTTGTTTATCACAACCTGGGCAGATTGCGTTTGATGTTCAATCTGTGTAACCCTACTTTCCATAATGGACCATTTGTCATCTAGATCCTGGACCCTTTTATTAGATTCTTCAATGTAAGGCCGAAGAGCTCTTATCTCCTCAAGCAGTACTTCCATAGTAATTAGTGGAGGAGATGTAGAAGGAGAGGGAGGATCTTTTTTGACACGCTTTCCAGAAGACGATATAGACGAAGTGGTTGCGTTAGGAGTCAGACTGTTGATGGAGAGCGGAATATTAGATGATGCCCAATGTTTCTTTGCTGGGAGAAGATGACGTGCTCTCTGAATGATCCGTATTTGCGGAAAGAGCAGAGTAAGGATTGTAATCCGCCAAGGATGAAAACGATAAAGAGGAACTAGTGAGTCAACGAGCAGATTTTGTTCTCCCCATAGAATAAATACTGAGTAGGGTGTAAGGATATGAAAACACCAGAACTGCAAAAAGCAATAATATGAGGGAATATAGTCGGAGCAACCAAAGAAGAAAAATTCCTGTTGAGGTGACAATAAACTATTCTGGAGAAGAGATAGTTGAAAGTCCAGCAAAATGAGGAAAATCTGTGAACTCTCTTTTGACTGTGGTAATTTCTTCACTTCATAATCCTCTGGACAACGTGCAGTTCAAAAACTGTACCTCACATGTACTGAGCTGAGAGCTATGATCTATCATTGCTCGGTCAAAATGCGAGAGGAATGATGTAAAACCAAGTTCTCTATCCAGAAGCAAAATGAAGACATTGCAACATTTCTTTCATAAGAGAATGAGAATGTTATCTCAAAAAGCCACAATAACTACAATGGTAGAAGTAAATTTGTGAGGAAAAAGCACCTTCTATATCCAATTCATGTTTTCACATAGTACTATAGTCCTTGCAATTATCAAGCATCACTGTGGCGTATCTCCAAAATCACCTTAATTTCAGCCATATGAAGATATGGACATTATGAGCCCAAAGCAGAATTATTCCTGATACAGCAGCTCAGATAAAAGAAGCAATGTGCAAAAACTGGCTGAGTACATCAAGCGTAGCGAGTTTTAACAAAGAAAACTTGTTTGGAGCGGAAACTTTCATTTGAATAAGATTTCACGTTGCTATGCGATGTAACAGGGTGAGCATGGCAAAACAAAATGGCGGGCACGAGTTCCGTGAGGAAAAACGCGCCGGCCGTTTGACGATAAAGAAAGCTCACCAGAGCTGGAAAATGGCATAAAACGGTTCCAGAAACCTTCACATCCCAGAAACCGTCTTTGAAGCGCAGTTACGAGGGAAGGGTCCGCTGGAGACACCTGAACCTCCTCCGATCCGCCACGGAGCTCCCTCAATCAGCGGCCAGCCTCGATTGGCGTCAAGCCACGCCCTGCAACATGTCTTAAACATCACTTCTGGGCTGCACCTTCACTATTCAGCAACTACGCAGACTCTTGGGCCTACCAAATACAAAGCCGCAACTTTTTCAATGTGTCTGTTAAAAGTCTCACCGTATTCCAGACACCATGCATGCATGTGTCTGTACCTCTTAAAAGTAGCATCATATATCAAAGAAACATACAAATAGATGGGTAGTGGGAATTGCCTGAGAGAATGGATAACTGGATAGTTCAGTGCAAGAGTACTGCCTGGGTGATTTCATAATAGCAGCAGTACTGAATGGATGATTAGATCAGTGCAGGGGAAATACCTTAGACAAAGCATGAGTGCAAGGCTAATGCATGGTTGAAGACAAGAGTGTATGAGTAGTGCTTGAAAGAATAAAAAAGTGCATGGGTACTGCCTCAGTGATTCTATGACTGCAGTGGTAGTAACTGGGTGATTGTATGACTGTGTGAGAAGTACATGAGTGAAAATATGAGTGTTAGGGTAATGCTTGGGCCATTCTATGAGTACATCAGTAGTACCCGAGTGAATAGACAAGAGCATGGGTATTGCCTAACTGAATCTTTGAATGGGATAGTAGTTCCTGGGTGATTGCACGAATCTATGCTTAATGTCTGAGGGATTACATTGCATGCATGTGTCTGTGCCTTTTCCTAGTGGCATCATATATAAAAGAAACATACAGATACATGTATACCAGAGTTTTATACCTCTAC
Organism: Calotriton arnoldi; assembly: GCA_963921515.1. Taxonomy (NCBI): domain Eukaryota; kingdom Metazoa; phylum Chordata; class Amphibia; order Caudata; family Salamandridae; genus Calotriton; species Calotriton arnoldi. The sequence goes on along the minus strand of CAWUFW010013739.1, from coordinate 383,404 downwards.
CATATGTATAGCCATAACACGTAAGAGAATACATGTGCACGCAGACACATACCTCAGTCATAAGACTAAAAACTCCCATAAACTTGACAGACTGCTCTTCCCATTTTAAAGAGACACCTAAAATTATGCAGCATACTTAAAGTGTACTTCTCCACAAACCAATACGAGCTAACCTAACCACTAATCCTTCTACCAACAACTCTTAAACCTTACTTTTGGGCTGCAGCTTCACTATTCAGCAACTACTCAGAGAGTTGGGCCTAGCCAAATACAAAGCAGCAACTTTTTCAATGTGTCTCTTAAAAGTCTCACCATATTCCAGAGAGCATGCATGCATGTGTCTGTACCTTTTAAAAGTGCCATCATATGTGACAGAAACATACAAATAGATAAGTAGTGGGTAGTGCCTAAGAGAATGGATAACTGCATGGGTAGTGCCTGAGTGAACAGTTCAGTGCAAAAGTACTGCCTGGGTGATTGCATGACAGCAGTACTGAATGAGTGATTAGAACAGTGCAGCAAAAATACCTTAGACAAACCATGAGTGCAAGGCTAATGCATGCTTGAAGACAAGAGTACATCAGTACATTTTAAAAAGACACCTAAAATTATGCGGCATATTTGAAGTATACATCTCCACAGACCAATACAAGCTAAGCTAATCCCTAATCCCTCTGGCAAACCTCAGTTTTGAACTGCAGCTTCACTATTCAGTAACTACTCTGAGTGTTGCACCTAATCAAATACAAAGCACCAAACTTTTCAATCCATGTGTTAAAACTCTCACAATATTCCAGAAAGCACGCTTGCATGTGTCTGTACCTTTTAAAAGTGGCATCATATATCAAAGAAACATACAAATAGATGGTTAGTGGGTAGTGCCTGAGAGAATGCATAACTAGATGAGTAGTGCCTCAGTGAAAACTTCAGTACAAGAGTACTGCCTGGATAATTTCAGAAAGCCAACACTAATCCTTCTACCATGTTACTATCTACAAACTATTTCAAAACTCTTTTCATTACAATAATACAAAGTACAATAGAGAGCTGTACATTTCATAACATATTTCATACATCACATTTGTCTTACAATTTCAACACTTGGATATTTATTTTTTTAAGTAAAATTATCACTAGAAACAATAAAGCAGTGCTGAATAATATATAATACACCTTACAAATTGGTTACTCACGTTTGAGGTAGGATGGCAGAATACCAAATATCAGAAACTCTTAACAGATTTTCTTTTCCACACAAGAAATGTATTGCACCTCTCGCAGAAAGGTGAAACAAGAAATGGCAAACTTTCCCTCTCTTTTTCACTCAAATAAATGTAAGTATCAAATCACATTGCTTCCATCATTATTTCAAATTGCAAAACACATTTCGATTGGTTAGACATATTAACCCTTTCTAACTGTCCTCAAATGGTGCCCAAACTGCTTCTGCAATTTTCTGAAGTCGCGACTCCACCGCGGTGGTGCCGCGACTCCACACGGGAGTTCAAAAACCTATTTTTAATAATACTAGTATAGATTTTCAGCAACACACTACTTCTCCACATACCACTGTCTTAGAAAACCTTAATTTACTAAATTTTCACTTATATTTAATTATGCATTTCACATTATAAGTCCACAGTTAAGTTTCAACCCTCCCCCCATTCTACTTAATGCCAGTTTCCATAGTAACAGTTCATGTAACATTCAACTGTACTAACAGGTCACAAGTTCACCATAGTTTCAAATTCAGCACACAAGCTTACTAATGCATACAGCAGGTGTGGTTGACATTTGCAAAATATTACCTTATGGTATCAACTGTACCTTTCAAACATTTTCTAACAACGAATCACAAACATGATACCTCAGCAAAGTAAAATGCATCCTATTTGTGAGTGCACAATCTTGATGAACAGCCAATCACTTATCAACTTTTTAAAAAACAACATGTTCTCCACCATTTTAGATACCTCTCATTCTGCCAACTGACTACCTGAGCTACAGACATCTTTTGATTACTTCCAGACATCCCTTCAAGATGCTCACAGTGTGGATTGTAGGGCACAGCTACAATCCACACTGCAAAAGGTATGCTGAACGCAGAGGTATTGCCAAAGACCTAGGTTTAGAAAATGTGGACATTAAATGGCTTGCACAGAGAGAGTTAAAGTGGCACCAATTGTTGCCTTTGGTTAAAACCTTTTTGCATCTCCAACCCCCTGACCTCATGATTGTGCACTGTGGTGGCAATGACCTAGGCACATTGACTGGGGTAGGTCTGGAAATGATAATGAGGACACCTTTGCACAATTGATGTTGCTTTTGCCTCAAACTGTCTTTGTATACTCTAACATATGCCAAAGACAGAAATGGAACTGGTCAAATCAATTCTGTCCACAGTTTAAGAAAGCTAGGAAGAATGTCAATAAAGCTGTTTCATAGAATGGGGTCCATCTACAACAACAATCTACATTTTGATATGGACAACATCTACAGAAGTGATGGAGTGCACTTCACAGATCAAGGAAACAGAGTCTTCCTCAACAACCTTAAGCTGTGCGTCTGCACTTACATGTAGCTGCAACAAAATCAGAATGAATACAAGGGCTCTTTTTTTAGAGCCACCCTATAACCCAACAGTGAATCTTATTTATTTGAAACATATATACTCTTTTTTAAAATTTTGCTTGGAGTCGCAAACCATCGCGGTTACCCAGGTGGGCCGCGCTGAGAGCCCCGATGGAGTCGCGACTCCAAGCACGTGAGAAAAAAAAAATGCCCCCATTCTTATAACTCAAATTCTGCCTCGGGGACCCCATCCCACAAGGCTCAGCCATTTCATACTATATATATATTACCTACTGGCGGTCGTCAGTAGGTAGTTATAGTTAGGACCTTGTTTCTATTCAAAAAGCATTTTTTCTTTTGCCAATATCGTTGGCGCCATTTGACAAATCTTTGCGAAATTTTTTAAATTAATGCCCTGCTCAGGTCATCTCCTGTCTTGAAAGTTTCGGGATGATTCGTCAAGCGGGGGCCGAGAAAAAAGGGGGCTCCCAAAACGCGTTTTCTCCATGTTAATTTCCATGGGAAACTTTTGTCGCAGCTACAGCCCGAACTGCTGAACGGAATCACACCAAATTTGGCAGAGAGGTAACTCTTGGTCCAGAGTGCACTCTATGCTTTAAATGGTGTAAATCCGTTCAGCAGTTCCTGAGAAATTCATATTTAAAAAAAATATTAGTATCTGGTGACCGCGGTGGATCTGCGAACCCTCCCAATCATGAGCTTGACTCTGATTGACCGTCTTGTGACTCGGTTGAACTGAGTCGCAAGAAAAAAGGTGAAAAAAGAAGAAAAGGGAGCAGGGTAGGAACACCCTGACCCCCGGGCTGCTCAGGGGTCCCACAGAAACCCCGAGGTCCCAAAAATCTTTTTTTTTTTATTTCGTCGGGATTCGCATAGGGTCTGCAGAATCTGGCCAAATATTTTTTTTAAAATGAAGAGCGGTCTCCTGCGCTTCATTTTTTTGAAGCCCCAGGGTGGGCCAGGTTCTGGGGGCATTGTTTAATTATGGTGCAGGGACCAGCGGGGCCCACCGCAGCCCCTGGGACCGCCACCTCCCCGGGGCTTTGTTTAAATAAAATGCATGGGTGTTCCTAACCACCCCTGCTTCCCTGGGGACCGCCACCTCCCTGAGGCTTTCGTCTTTAAATGTGGGGGGCCTCGTGCCCCCCCACAGCCCCTGGGCTGCCACCTCCCTGGGGCTTTGTTTAAATTAAAAAGGTGTGGGGGGCTCCTGCCCCCACACTCCCTGGGGATCACCACCACCTGGGGCATAGAGTGATTAAAATATGGGGGTCCAAAGAGGCCCCCCAGCCCCGGGGACCACCACCTCCCTGCGGCTTCAAACTTGATGGAAGGGGGGCCGGCTCCAGCAATGTCCCGGGGTGCCCAACCTCGGGGCATTGCAGTTTGCTATGGCAGGGTGGGGGTACTGCTCCTGCCCTGCCATAAAAAAACATATGCTTCGCTTCATGGAAGCGAGAGCAGGTAAAACTGCTCTCACTTCCATGAAGCGAAGCAGAATTGCTTTTGGGCAAAGGGAGCTGCATGTTAGCAGCTCCCTTTGCCCAAAAACAATGCCGGCTCCCGCAGGAGGCGGAGAGCCGGCAGCGACCACGGGGGCATTGGGGCTCCCCACCCGGGCCCCAACAAAGAGGCCATGTTTTAAAATGACCAAGCCCCGGGGATGGGGTCCCCGGGGCTGAAAATGGCTGGGGAGAAGGGCCATGCGGCCCCCCTCCAAAAAAAAAGGCTGGGCAGGCCCCAGTGGAAGGGGTCCTGTCCTTTTATTTCATAAATTAAATTTTTGCCGGGCCTCGGGAGATGGAGTCCCCGGGGCCGAAATCAGCCTGGGGAGGAGGGCATTACGGCCCCCACCCCTTTCTAAAATAAACAAAGGCCCGGGGGGATGGGGTCCTCAGGCCCCAAAAGTGTGAAGAAAAGGGGGGCCACACAGCCCCCTTCCTAAAAGAAAAAATAAATAAACCAGCAACTCGCCAGAGGCCCTGCCCCCTCCCTGCACCACTTTGTAAGTGCACCTCCTGGCACGCTCTGGGTTGGGAGATGAAGTCCCCTTCACTGGTGATGGTCCTTAGGGGCCAACCAGGCCACCAGGAACCTTCAGTAAGCCCCACACAGTGGGATTGCCGAGCGGTGGTAGGAGTCCATGCCCCTTTTTACACCACTCTGCAAACGCGCCTCTTGGCGCACTGCTGGTGGGGTGATGAGGTCCCCTTGTGTCCTGAGGACCTCAGGACTAAAGTGGACTTCATCCCCCAAGCAGCAGTGCGCCAGGATGCGCGTCAGCAGAGTGGTGTAAAAAGGGGGCGTAGCCTCTGACCACTCTCAGCAATCCAGCTGTGTGGGGCTTACTAGAGGTAACAAGAGGGCTAGTTGGCCCCCAGGGACCCTCAGGAGGCAAGGATACTTCATCCCCCAACCAAGAGTGCACCAGGAGGTGCGTTTGCAGAGTGGTGGATAAAGGGGGCATGGCCTGTGTCCACCTCTCAGCAGCCTACCTGTTTGAGGTAACAGGTAGGCTAGTAGGCCCCTAAGAACCCTCAGCAGTGAAGGGGACTTCAATCCCCATCCAAAAGCACGCCAGGGAGCGCGTTTGCAGAGTGGTGGGAAAAGGGGGCGTGGCCTGTTATGAGAATTTAGCAATCCTGCTGTGTGGGACTTACTGGAGATAATAGGAGGGGTAGTTGGCCCCCAAGGATGTCCTTGAGGGCCAACTACCCCTCCTGTTACCTCCAGTAAGTCCAACACAGTGGGATTGCTAAGAGATCTTCGGAGGTCAGGCCCCCTTTTCCCACCACTCAGCAAACGCACTCCCTGGCGCGCTCTTGGATGGGGATTGAAGTCCCCTTTACTGCTGAGGGACTTTGGGGGCCAAGAAGCCCTCCTGGTACCTCCTGTAAGTGCTATGCAGCAGAATTCCTGAGCGTTGTTCGGAGGCCCAGCCCCCTTTCTCCACCACTCTGCAAACACGACTACTAGTTAAAGAAGCATTTGCAATGTAATAGGTCTCGCATTTGCGAAAGTTAGGGCTATTAGCATTGTAAATGTAATAGTTTTTTTCTAATGTTTTTTGGAGTGGAGTGGATGTACGCCGTGTGCAGTGTTCCCTGTAGCATGCGCGCTTGCGCACGCACATTGTCTTTTCCCAGCACGCACTCACTGTCACAAAGCGCGCACATCACAGCTTCACTGAGACCATTTAACAGCTGCTAGCTTTAACTCATGAGTGGCACAAAACATAAATGTCCTTTTCTTGCAGTTGAAGGACGGGCGAAGAGTAGAACACTGTGCAAGGACTTAAAACAGGTTTGTTTTCCTTTGCCACAGCTTTTGTACTTTGATGCACATCGCAGACCACTGAGCAGGCGGCCGCTACACATGCTGCTTGCTCTCTATTAGTGTCGGAGGTGCGGGCCAGCAAGGTATGCAGCAGCAGCTTTCGGCCATGACGCATGAATGAGGCATGTATTGGTGGCAGTGGCACTGATCCTCAGCTAGGATACCACAATATTTCACACTAAGTTCAGGTTTATTGGCATGTTTAAAGGTCTGCTCGGCTGTTTATTAGGCTGGCCTGTTAGATACAGATCCCCACTGTGTATTTTCGGGAGCTGGGCTCGAAATCCACGCACTGGCTGCTCGCATTCCTGTGAATCCCAACAATGTTAAAAAAACAAAACATGTAAGGTAGTCGTAGCTGCCAAGGTTTCAGATTGCCATGTGTGACATTTTCATAATTTTAGTTTAATTATGAGTGACATTTCAACGACTATGAGTGACTCTTGTGAGCAAAATTAAGCAAGCAAGACGAGGGAAATCTATATAAATATCAGAAACTACACCTATTTGAGCAACAAGAAATGCTAACAATATTTTGTAACTGCTTCAAAGCACCAGAAATTCAAGAGCACTTGTGCCCTTGTAACCTGGTCATACTGTTAAACGAATGTGTAACCATGATATTAAAGATTAAACAAGTATTTTATTAAAGCTCTGTGCACATAAGGTAGACACACACCCAGGTTGGGCAGGGGCACAGGCTGAGGCAGGAAAACATCGGAGCTGGGCTGCCAAAGCCTGGTTGGACGCATTGATGTGTTGCCGGAGGGATCGACAGAAAAGCCAATTAACAACAGATTGCCATAGCCAGGCTATGCCGACTAGGCCCCTGACTCCTCCCTGGCTATTAATGGTGCGCAGTTGCAGACCATCACTGTGTGGACTCCAGGGGTGCTCTGTCCCACGTGGGACCCATCCCAAACAGAATGCGAGGCCCCATCAACATTCTCATCAGCCTTCAGTAGTGTTGCCGGGTGGGCTGGCAGAAAAACAAATTGATTCCTACCATAGCCAGCCTTTGCCCACCGGGCCCCCTGGATCCCCTCTGGGAATCAATTATATCCAATAGTTCTCTCTTTGAGGCCTATTGGCTCTACCAAAGTCGGAGAAAGTGCTTTTTTAAAGTATAAAATAAAAAACAAATAATTAAAAAAACATAGGACTGGGGGTGGGGGCAATGAAGGTGCAGTAGTGGGTGGGATGGGATGGGGAGGGGAAAGAAAAGCAGCACACAAGGGAGAGGAATACTGAGGAGCATACAAACGAATGAGAGCAACACAGAGCGTGGGAGACGAAGAGAAGCACTCAGGAGAGAGAGAGCAACATGAAGCTGCTCCCATGCTATGGATGATTTATGTGCACAAGGGTTATCAGTGCACGCTGCAAAATTGTGATACTTCTGTCAAGGAAGGTGGTGTTCTATTTGCAAGGAAGCTTGAATGGCACCGAAACATGTTGCATCTCTTCTATTTGAAACAGAGTTTTCAACGTTCCCAATTCCATGCATGTGTACATGCTCAAACAGTTGAGTTTGAATTTACAAGGGGAAATATAGAACTACACTTCAAAGAAAAGAAAGAAAAAGGAATAGGCGATGTGAGGCCACCCCAACAACACGGAACTCGTAATTTTAATTACGCACTGCCACTGAGAAGACCGAGAGTTTTCTAAGCTGCAGTGCGTAATTAAAATTATGAGTCAACACAGTCAGCTGACTATGCATATCCGCTGTCGAACACTGGGCAAGGCTGAGGCACACACAGTGACATATGTGGGTCATGAATGTGTCCTTGTGTAATGTAACTGGCACTCATGTAAAGCGCTCAAATACCTTTGGGTCGAGTTTGCGCTATATAAAACTGCAAACAAAATAAATTAAATCATTACCCCGAAGCGGTCGCGATCAGCACGCCGCTACCTTGCCAGCCCCGCAGGTATTGCAGCTAGCAGCACAGATGAGCTTAACTCTCAGCCGCCTAACCTAGTATACAGTCAACACGCAACAGTCAGTTTTAACCTCGCTGACTCGACAGCCACACCTCAGGGCATTGATTACACAAGCCTCATGCTACTGAGGCACTACAACAGGCAGCAGCAGGTGCTGTAGTTATTTCAGAAAGCGTTGGGCAGCTCATCGCTTAAACTACACGGCCGACGCCTGCCCAGACTCTCACTGTGTGTGTCTGACTTCAGAACTTTACTTCAGCTGTGTAACACAGCAGGGCAGGCTGAGTCAGAGTGATGCAGCCGATGTGACTGCGCTCTAATATAAACCAAATGCATTTTATCAGAGTTATTGAGAATGATTAGACTATATGTCCAACACTCACAGTCACTTACTTATTTGCGGCCGCCTCAAGTCCTAGCCGCAAAGAGTCATACCGCGGTGGCAAACCGCGCTGCCCCTGCATGATTTTTCATGCCCTCAGCAGCAGCTGCACAGAGAGTCAGTGAATGGTGTGCTGGCCAGCTCTGGGCTCCAGGGTGGCCGCCACTGTGCGTGGATTCAGGGTCCAGTCGCTGCATGATCATTATGTTGTTGTATTTTAAATTTGACCACTGCCATTCGCTGCAGCAACTCATCTGCCTGTGCACCCTGACCTCCGCTCGTGCCGCAGGAGGTGACGTATTCCATTGGGTACTGCCTCTCCTGACGTCAGCAGAATCAAGTGATCTGCTGTGCCGCAAATTGTTACATTGTAGCACTAGCAGGGCTTTAGACAGCCAGCCCCAGCCTGCCAGGAGCAACGCAGTGTGCACACCTTAAAGTGCGCTGCCTCTCCAGCTGTCAGTCAGCAATGAGTTTTGAAATTAGCAGCACTATGAATCTACAGCCCGGAGGCAGGCGCTAATGCCTACAATGTGTGACTTTGCATTTCAGTGCGGTGATGCGGACCACCACACCGAAATGCATTAGTCTAACGCCTGATGCATGGTACTTGGCAGGGCTGCATAGTCTGTGTTCGTTGTTAAGCGCCGTTATGTACTTGGGCATGGTTTGCAATCTGGAAACCTACCTGAAATAGAATTTGGATTATGCCTCTCGCCCAAACAGTAATTTCATCCTCCAAGAATTAAACTCAACGTGTTAACATTTGATGGCAGAGAGATATACCAAGAAATCAGCTGAATTGCGCATTGTGCAGCTGGAAAAACTGGGCTCAATCTCAGCTTTCCAGCTTGACCAAAATGTGTGATCTTTGGCAATACTTTATTTCACAGAGCATCCTTGTAAATTATCACATATGAGAACACCTTAAAATACAAAGTGCATGATCTCCGCTGTACATAAAAACTCTGGTGTTTGATTTGTTATACGAAACAAAAGGATCCACCTCAGAAGAGGTTTTTTTTAAAAGGGAATGTGTTTCCAATCTTGGTAGGACACACACAGTGTTTGCTTAAATACCCCTCACACACCAAAAGGGCCCTTGGTGTCATGCTTCATCATAGGGGTCTTCCCGCCCTGCTGCGGGACGGGGCGTGCTACGACCAGCGACTGCGCGGGAGCACTGATATTGCAGTACTATGTGTGGTGTAGAGGTAGTGAGAGGAAGGGTCAGGGGTGGATGTGGGAAGTGAATTAAAAAGGACCTGGCCTCATGGACTTAAGAAACTTTAATAGGTCAAGGAGGCTGGTGCTGTTAAAAAGGTGGTTCGGAGATGTCCTGCGTGTAATGTGCGGATACTCCTGATCAAGTCAACATGTTTCGAAGCATCAAGGCTTCTTCATCAGGACTAGAAATGATCCCTTCAGTACTCACTATGTTGCTATCAATTAGTGTTGAAATAATGTGCTATATACAAAAAAGTGACAAAAATGCTAAATATCATGCACTCTACAGTACCCAATCAGTAATGTTAAAATGTGAGCCCACTCAGTATTTCTGAAATGTAAGCCTGAAAAAGAGAGCACAGTTAGTCTTTACAGGTGCGCCTCCCAATGCGCAAACACATTTAGTCTGTGAATATAAAGCGTTAAAATGTGACTGTGGTGTCCTTAGCCTTAGTTTGTAAATTTAAACCAAGTGCTGTGACCTGTTAGGATAAAAGGGACAAAACAAAACACACAAACAAAAAACAGAAAACACACTCTCTATGTTTGGGATTCAGAGTCACTGTAAATAAAGGTTAAAAGTACGTTAAACAACGATCCATGGTAGATACATACTAGAGTAAGCAGGAGAAAAAGCTTGATTTGTTAGCCATAAAGTTGCTCTATCTATAAGGAATGAGAGGGTGAGGGCTCTGCAGGAGCTGAACATTGAGTGAGGGAAGGGGTGTTGATGGTGACCCTGACATGATTCTGTACAGGATCCACTATGGGGACAGACGCAGTTTCAGCAGTTGGGGTCCTTGTCCAGCCTCCCTTGGTCCAGCAGCAAAGTGGTGGGCTGTCAGCCTGCGTTATAGAGGTACACCAGTGCATTGACCCTGGCTAGGAAGGGACAGGGAGTGACCCAGATCACCCTTGGCTTCCTTCTGTCCTCTCATAGACCCCCGGATGCACCAGATCTGCTCCATAGAGAAGGAGCAGATTAAAGGCATCAACAACAAGTTTGTCTCCTTTATCAACAAGATAACTGCCAGCTTGTGTGGCCCATAGGACACAGTCAAATGTAAACCTAATGCATTGCATAGGCTAGTAGGACTGGAGTAAAGAAGGCCATATATATATCTAGTGACTCAGAAAGGCCAATAAGGCTGGGGTTCAGTCAGTCACGTCATGTGTAAACTACCAGGAAGGACAGTACTCATGGTACAGTCAACAAGGTGTACATGTGGTGTTTTTTTTTTTAAGACAAATAGGGTTGTAGGATTAGCTAACTAACTCCCACATTGCTGCTATTTGAGGCCCTCTGCACTTGCAGGACCAGCAGTCGGGTCACAAGAACAAGTAAGTGCTTGTGGAAACCTCCAACCCTCAGCAAAGGAGATATTACATGAAGTGTTGCTTTCAATGTACAAGCCCGATTGCCACGTGTAACACCATTGTGGAGAGTCAAAACTGGGCTAGACTGTGGTAAATAGTGTTTATTAATGTAGGCTGTTTAAATTTACATGCTATATTCAAGCCAATGATTTATGCGCAATTGTAAAACTTTCTGGTCTGTTATCCATTTCTGCGCAGAAAGTTATCACCGCCCTTCCCACTCCCCAAACTCTGGGCTCTAAGGCGCTCATGATCTTGGATTGTTGTTATTATGAAAGTCCCAGCAATTTTAGAGCACGTACGCCTGTCCAGCAGAGTACAGTGACCATCCGGTTATATTGTGGTGTTAAGAAATATTGTGACATCTCGCTGCACGCATTAAAGAAGAGAGACGCAGATAAATGCTGCTGTGTGCATTTCATTCACTATACCCACCCTGTAAGGGGTTGTGTGCTCAACATGTCCTTGCCATTGCACCCACAATATATATCTACATAACTGTACATAAATATTTGTTTTAAACTGTGCCTGTAAAACTGCACATGATGGTTAGTGCACAGACTACAACTCATGCACCTTGTGACCTTAGCATCTTGGATGAAGGGAAGGGTGGCAAAGATGCTGCTGATTAGGTTATACAAGGGAAAAGGATCAATGTCAAGTTGTGTGCTATTCCCTTTTTTCCCCTCTTCTTGCAGAACTCTGTGGTGCCATTTATATGTTGATAAGGGAATCGTGATTCATTTTTAAGATACACAACTAAGGACAACCTTTCTCATACTACGAAAAGCCACATATCAATCCCGGCCTTGTCCTTTTTTATGTTTTATTGCCTTTCGTATTAGCTTTCTATATAAAATTCTAAATCATTCATTCCTCCTCCCAACCAGAATTAAATTATTTTGCCAATCAAACCCAAATTTACTTCGGCATTTTGGATGGCTGAAGAACATGTCGTTGTTGCGGTGTAGCGTTTTCACTGCACAATAAACTCTCTTCACCACAAGTGCATCTTTTGTCTCATGCAACAAAACCTGTTTGTGGATGGTCCTCCTTTCAAAAGACTCCACCTTCCAGCCTCTGACCTCTAATCTTGTGTTCTTACCTTTTAAGTGTTCCTCTCCATGTCTCTGTTTGTAAAATTGCTTTGAATATAAGCATTTGCACTGAAAAGGGAGTATAATCTACAGGTATCTGCATAATGTTTATATTCAACAGCTGTGCCCCGTGCAACTTAATTAGCAGTGCAATGTCCTTGTCTTTACAGAACTTGAAGAACCATATAGCTCCTTATCATTACTCACAGCTTAGGCAATAGATATTCATATCTGAACCTTATGAGTCCTGTTAATCATTTTTGTTTTTGCTGATTCTGAATGGACCTTTTGTTCAAGTGTTAAATCACATACAACACAAAGAAAGTTTATATTTTTTGCCCATTATGAATTCTGCTGATATTTTTGTTAATACTTACATTTTTAAGTGAAGCATCCTTACAGTGTTTATCTTCTGGGGACACATAATGCCTTACGTATGGTTTTAATTCATTTTCAAAGCCTCATCTCCTTCCACTATGTCACTGGCATGGGATGGTTTTAAGAATCAAACTGAGGAGGATACCAACTCCTCCACCTTTGCAGTTGTTGATGTGGCAAGGTTTCTATGCATATTGGTAAGTGTGACTGAATCCTTGTAATTGACCCAGATTTCTTGATGGCATTATGCTTCCTAAAACCTAAGGTTTATACGGTCTACCATACTATTCACTTACCCACATTGCCATTCCTCTTCACTAACACTCAGCAATTCTATGATCACTCACAACAATGCCTCCTTACACCCAGAACTAGCAATCTCATCTACCCACTGAGACACTCCACCAAACCAGTGAGTTTTCACCTCTAATGAACTCTCTCAGTCACTTTGGCTTGTGTAGGCTCAATCGTTCATAAAATGTCCATACCACTGACTATTTTCATTCTCACAATCCCCACTCCATACCTGTGCCATCAAGAAATCTGGGTCAATTACAAGGATTCAGTCACACTTACCAATATGCATAGAAACCTTGCCACATCAACAACTGCAAAGGTGGAGGAGTTGGTATCCTCCTCAGTTTGATTCTTAAAACCATCCCCACTCATACAAGCCACCTTCCCATATACCTTTGAATATCATTCTATATTTTCTTTCTAAGCAAACATTATACATGTCCATCATCATTCCCTTCCCGGCACAATTCTATCAAATCATCCATCTTGTCAAGTTCAATATTAAACTCAATAATCAACTGCAATGCAGCAATTTTTCATAACTTATCGCTGACCACTTGCTCATTAACTCTCACTAATGGTTTCCTGGGGAAACATCAGTATACCATACTGGTATCAATATGTGTGAAATACACCTGTTTTCACTCTTGTTGTAACAAATGTTTTGAGTGGTAATTGCCACTGATTTATATAGCTGAGCGCTGCACTCACATTCATGATCAGTTCCTTGGTGCACACAGCCCTTGCAGCAGCGCACAGAGATCTTTCACTGCCGCACACAAAGAAAAGAAATTAGAGGGAACATTGGTTGTGTGTAGTGGAATTATCTGGTATGTTGTGCAGTGAAATTATGTGGATAGAAAGTATGTGGTATTTAGTGTATAGGAATTATGTAGACTGGGATTATGTGTTATGGAGAGTAATTAAGTGGTATGGTAGTCTGTGTTGTGGAGTGGTAACCTCAGGTTTAGTCTTCCTCGTTTCCATGGAAGCTAAACTATAAACTCAATGAGAAAAAAAGGGAACCACTGAGGAGCACAACTGGACCTAGTCGGAGGTATGAGCAGGGCCACTGGAATTATGTGATTGTTCGGCTGGACCGATTTTCGCATAGTTAGACATTTTCAGCATTTGCCACATAATCCATCATCTGCTGCATAATCTGCAAGTTTGAACAAAAACAAAAACCTTATTTCTAGCTCAAACGGCTAAAACATTACCAAAAATTCACCAACAAGTGTTACAGCATGGTGGAAAGCCCTTTACAAACCTGGGATGGTCACCTGTTACTTATTTCTAAATGTGGGTGTTAAATTGGTACTAATGGTGCTTCTTTCTGTGCCTCTCTTGCCTCTTTCTGCATTTCTCTTGCTTCTTTCTGCACATCTCTTCCGCTTTCTGCACCTCCCTTCTTTCTGCACCTGTCTTGCTTCTTTCTGCACCTCTCTAGCTTCTTTCTCCTGCACCTCTCTTGCCTCTATCTGCACCTCTGTTGCTTCTTTCTGTACTTCTCTTACCTCTTTCTGCACCCTCTTACCTCTTTCTGCACCTCTCTTGCCTCTTTCTGCACCTCTCTTGCCTCTTTCTGCACTTCTCTTGCCTCTTTCTGCACCTCACTTGCTTCTTTCTGCAATTCCCTTCCTTCTTTCTGCACCTCTCTTGCTTCTTTCTGCACCCATTTTTCCTGTTTCTGCACCCCTCTTGCTTCTTTCTGTACTTCTCATGCTTCTTTTTCACCTCTTGCTTCTTTCTGCACCTCTGTTGCTTCTTTCTGCACTTCTCTTGCCTCTTTCTGCATCCCTCTTGCCTCTTTCTGCACCTCTCTTGCTTCTTTCTGTACTTCTCTTGCTTCTTTCTGTACCTCTCTTGCTTCTTTCTGCACCCCTCTTGCCTCTTTCTGCAACTTTCTTCCCTCTTTGTGCACCTCTCTTGCCTCTTTCTGCTCCTCTCTTTCCTCCTTCTGCAGTTCTCTTGCTGCACTTCTTTTGCTTTTTTCTGCACTTCTGTTGCCTGTTTCTGCACCCCTCTTGCCTCTTTCTGCACCTCTGTTGGTTCTTTCTGCACTGCTATTGCTTACTTCTGTACCTCTCTTGCAAAGTTCTGCACTCCTCTTGCCTCTTTCTCCACCCTTCTTCCCTCTTTATGCACCTCTCTTGCCTCTTTCTGCACCACTCTTTCTTTACTTTTTTTAATTTTTAGAGTATTATATAGCGCAAACTAGACCTGAGACATCAGGTATCAAAGCATTTTACATGAGCACCAGTTTCGTTACAGAAGGACACATTCATAAAAGACACATTCATTTCCTCTTTCTGCAGTTCTCTTGCCTCTTTATGTACCTCTGTTGCTTCTTTCTGCACTTCTCTTGCCTCTTTCTGCAACCCTCTTGCTTCTTTCTGCACCTCTGTTGGTTCTTTCTGCACTTCTCTTGCTTTTTTCCGCATCTCTCTTGGTTCTTTCTGCACCCCTCTTGCCTCTTTCGGCACCCCTCTTTCCTCTTTCTGGACCTCTCTTGCCTGTTTCTGCACTTCCCTTGCTTTTTTTATGCACCTCACTTGTTTCTTTCTGCACGTCTCTTGTCTCTTTCATCACTTCTCTTGCTTCTTTCTATACCTCTGTTGCTTCTTTCAGCACTTCTCTTGCCTCTTTCTGCACTTCTCTTGCCTCTTTCTGTACCTATCTTGCCTCTTTCTGCAACTCTGTTTCCTCTTGCTGCACCTCAATTGCTTCTTTCTGCACCCCTCTTGCCTCTTTCTGAACCCCTCTTCCCTCTTTCTGTACATCTCTTGCCTCTTTCTGCACCCCTGTTCCCTCTTTCTGCACCTCTCCTGCCTATTTCTATACCTCTGTTGCCTCTTTCTGCGCTTCTCTTCCTCTTTCTGCACCTCTGTTGCTTCTTTCTGCACTTCTCTTGCCTCTTTCTGCACCCCTCTTGCCTGTTCTGTGCCTGTCTTGCCTCTTTCTGCACCTCTGTTTCCTCTTGCTATACCTCACTTGCTTCTTTCTACACCTCTCTTGCCTCTTCTGAACCCCTCTTCCCTCTTTCTGAACATCTCTTGCCTCTTTCTGCACCCATGTCCCCTCTTTCTGCACCTCTCCTGCCTGTTTCTATACCTCTGTTGCCTCTTCCTGAACTTTTATTGCCTCTTTCTGCACCTCTGTTGCTTCTTTCTGCACTTCTCTTGCCTCTTTCTGCACCCCTCTTGCCTCTTTCTGAACCTCTGTTGGTTCTTTCTGCACTGCTCTTGCTTCTTTCTGCACCCCTCTTACAAATTTCTGTACCCCTCTTGAATCTTTCTGCACCCCTCATCCCTCTTTCTGCATCTCTCTTGCCTCTGTCTGCACCCCTGTTCTCTCCTTCTGCACTTCTTTTGCCTGTTTCTGCAACTCTCCTGACTCTTTCTGCAGTTCTCTTGCCTCTTTCTGCACCTCTGTTGCTTCTTTCTGCACTTCTTTTGCCTCTTTCTGCATCCCTCTTGCCTCTTTCTGTACTTCTCTTGCTTCTTTCTGCACCTCTCTTGCTTCTTTCTGCACCCCTCTTGCCTCTTTCTGCAACTTTCTTCCCTCTTTGTGCATCCCTCTTGCCTCTTTCTGTACTTTTCTTGCTTCTTTCTGTACCTCTCTTGCTTCTTTCTGCACCCCTCTTGCCTCTTTCTGCAACTTTCTTCCCTCTTTGTGCACTTCTCTTGCCTCTTTCTGCTCCTCTCTTTCCTCCTTCTGCAGTTCTCTTGCTGCAGCTCTTTTGCTTTTTTCTGCACTTCTGTTGCCTGTTTCTGCACCCCTCTTGCCTCTTTCTGCACCTCTGTTGGTTCTTTCTGCACTGCTATTGCTTCCTTCTGTACCTCTCTTGCAAAGTTCTGCACCCCTCTTGCCTCTTTCTCCACCCTTCTTCCCTCTTTATGCACCTCTCTTGCCTCTTTCTGCACCACTCTTTCTTTACTTTTTTAATTTTTAGAGTTTTATATAGCGCAAAGTAGAGCTGAGACATCAGGTATCAAAGCATTTCACATGAGCACCAGTTTTGTTACAGAAGGACACATTCATAAAAGACACATTCATTTCCTCTTTCTGCAGTTCTCTTGCCTCTTTATGTACCTCTGTTGCTTCTTTCTGCACTTCTCTTGCCTCTTTCTGCAACCCCCTTGCCTCTTTCTGCACCTCTGTTGGTTCTTTCTGCACTTCTCTTGCTTTTTTCCGCATCTCTCTTGGTTCTTTCTGCACCCCTCTTGCCTCTTTCGGCACCCCTCTTTCCTCTTTCTGGACCTCTCTTGCCTGTTTCTGCACTTCCCTTGCTTTTTTATGCACCTCACTTGTTTCTTTCTGCACGTCTCTTGTCTCTTTCATCACTTCTCTTGCTTCTTTCTATACCTCTGTTGCTTCTTTCAGCACTTCTCTTGCCTCTTTCTGCACTTCTCTTGCCTCTTTCTGTACCTATCTTGCCTCTTTCTGCACCTCTGTTTCCTCTTGCTGCACCTCAATTGCTTCTTTCTGCACCCCTCTTGCCTCTTTCTGAACCCCTCTTCCCTCTTTCTGTACATCTCTTGCCTCTTTCTGCACCACTGTTACCTCTTTCTGCACCTCTCCTGCCTATTTCTATACCTCTGTTGCCTCTTTCTGCGCTTCTCTTCCTCTTTCTGCACTTCTGTTGCTTCTTTCTGCACTTCTCTTGCCTCTTTCTGCACCCCTCTTGCCTGTTCTGTGCCTGTCTTGCCTCTTTCTGCACCTCTGTTTCCTCTTGCTATTCCTCACTTGCTTCTTTCTACACCCCTCTTGCCTCTTTCTGAACCCCTCTTCCCTCTTTCTGAACATCTCTTGCCTCTTTCTGCACCCATGTCCCCTCTTTCTGCACCTCTCCTGCCTGTTTCTATACCTCTGTTGCCTCTTCCTGAACTTGTATTGCCTCTTTCTGCACCTCTGTTGCTTCTTTCTGCACTTTTCTTGCCTCTTTCTGCACCCCTCTTGCCTCTTTCTGAACCTCTGTTGGTTCTTTCTGCACTGCTCTTGCTTCTTTCTGCACCCCTCTTACAAATTTCTGTACCCCTCTTGAATCTTTCTGCACCCCTTGTCCCTCTTTCTGCATCTCTCTTGCCTCTGTCTGCACCCAGTTCTCTCCTTCTGCACTTCTTTTGCCTGTTTCTGCAACTCTCCTGACTCTTTCTGCAGTTCTCTTGCCTCTTTCTGCACCTCTGTTGCTTCTTTTTGCACTTCTTTTGCCTCTTTCTCCACCCTCTTGCCTCTTTCTGTACCTCCATTGGTTCTTTCTGCACTTCTCTTGTTTTTTCCCCATCTCTCTTGCTTCTTTCTGCACCCTACTTGCCTCTTTCGGCACCCCTCTTTCCTCTTTCTGTACCTCTGTTGCTTCCTTCTGCACTTCTCTTGCCTCTTTCTGCATCTCTCTTCCCTCTTTCTGCACCTCTGTTGCTTCTTTCTGCACTTCTCTTCCTTCTTTCTGCACCTCTCTTGCTTCTTTCTGCACCCCTCTTGCTTCTTTCTTCACCCCTCTTGCCTCTTTCAGCACCCTTCTTCCCTCTTTCTGCACCTCTCTTGCCCCATTCTGCACCTCTATTTCCTCTTTATGCAGTTCTCTTGCCTCTTTCTGTACCTCTTTTGCTTCTTTCTGCACTTCTGTTGCCTCTTTCTGCACCCCTCTTGCCTCTTTCTGCACCACGTTTGCTTCTTTCTGCACTTCTGTTGCCTCTTTCTGCACTGCTCTTGCTTCTTTCTGCACCTCTCTTGCACATTTCTGCACCTCTCTTGCCTCTTTCTCCACCCTTCTTCCCTCTTTCTGCACCTCTCTTGCCTCTTTATGTGCCTCTCTTTCCTCTTTCTGCAGTTCTCTTGCCTATTTCTGCACCTCTGTTGCTTCATTCTGCACTTCTCCTGCCTGTTTCTTCACATCTCTTGCCTCTTTCTGCACCTCCGTTGGTTCTTTCTGCACTTCTCTTGCTTTTTTCCGCATCTCTCTTGCCTCTTTCTCCACCCTTCTTCCCTCTTTCTGCACCTCTCTTGCCTCTTTATGTGCCTCTCTTTCCTCTTTCTGCAGTTCTCTTGCCTATTTCTGCACCTCTGTTGCTTCATTCTGCACTTCTCCTGCCTGTTTCTTCACATCTCTTGCCTCTTTCTGCACCTCTGTTGGTTCTTTCTGCACTGCTATTGCTTCCTTCTGTACCTCTCTTGCAAAGTTCTGCACCCCTCTTGCCTCTTTCTCCACCCTTCTTCCCTCTTTATGCACCTCTCTTGCCTCTTTCTGCACCACTCTTTCTTTACTTTTTTAAATTTTTAGAGTTTTATATAGCGCAAACTAGACCTGAGACAACAGGTATCAAAGCATTTTACATGAGCACCAGTTTCATTACAGAAGGACACATTCATAAAAGACACATTCATTTCCTCTTTCTGCAGTTCTCTTGCCTCTTTATGTACCTCTGTTGCTTCTTTCTGCACTTCTCTTGCCTCTTTCTGCACTTCTCTTGCCTCTTTCTGCAACCCTCTTGCCTCTTTCTGCACCTCTGTTGGTTCTTTCTGCACTTCTCTTGCTTTTTTCCGCATCTCTCTTGCTTTTTTCTTCACCCCACTTGCCTCTTTCGGCACCCCTCTTTCCTCTTTCTGGACCTCTCTTGCCTGTTTCTGCACTTCCCTTGCTTTTTATGCACCTCACTTGTTTCTTTCTGCACGTCTCTTGTCTCTTTCATCACTTCTCTTGCTTCTTTCTATACCTCTGTTGCTTCTTTCAGCACTTCTCTTGCCTCTTTCTGCACTTCTTTTGCCTCTTTCTGTACCTATCTTGCCTCTTTCTGCAACTCTGTTTCCTCTTGCTGCACCTCAATTGCTTCTTTCTGCACCCCTCTTGCCTCTTTCTGAACCCCTCTTCCCTCTTTCTGTACATCTCTTGCCTCTTTCTGCACCCCTGTTCCCTCTTTCTGCACCTCTCCTGCCTATTTCTATACCTCTGTTGCCTCTTTCTGCGCTTCTCTTCCTCTTTCTGCACCTCTGTTGCTTCTTTCTGCACTTCTCTTGCCTCTTTCTGCACCCCTCTTGCCTGTTCTGTGCCTGTCTTGCCTCTTTCTGCACCTCTGTTTCCTCTTGCTATACCTCACTTGCTTCTTTCTACACCCCTCTTGCCTCTTTCTGAACCCCTCTTCCCTCTTTCTGAACATCTCTTGCCTCTTTCTGCACCCATGTCCCCTCTTTCTGCACCTCTCCTGCCTGTTTCTATACCTCTGTTGCCTCTTCCTGAACTTTTATTGCCTCTTTCTGCACCTCTGTTGCTTCTTTCTGCACTTCTCTTGCCTCTTTCTGCACCCCTCTTGCCTCTTTCTGAACCTCTGTTGGTTCTTTCTGCACTGCTCTTGCTTCTTTCTGCACCCCTCTTACACATTTCTGTACCCCTCTTGAATCTTTCTGCACCCCTCATCCCTCTTTCTGCATCTCTCTTGCCTCTGTCTGCACCCCTGTTCTCTCCTTCTGCACTTCTTTTGCCTGTTTATGCAACTCTCCTGACTCTTTCTGCAGTTCTCTTGCCTCTTTCTGCACCTCTGTTGCTTCTTTCTGCACTTCTTTTGCCTCTTTCTGCATCCCTCTTGCCTCTTTCTGTACTTCTCTTGCTTCTTTCTGCACCTCTCTTGCTTCTTTCTGCACCCCTCTTGCCTCTTTCTGCAACTTTCTTCCCTCTTTGTGCATCCCTCTTGCCTCTTTCTGTACTTTTCTTGCTTCTTTCTGCACCTCTCTTGCTTCTTTCTGCACCCCTCTTGCCTCTTTCTGCAACTTTCTTCCCTCTTTGTGCACTTCTCTTGCCTCTTTCTGCTCCTCTCTTTCCTCCTTCTGCAGTTCTCTTGCTGCACCTCTTTTGCTTTTTTCTGCACTTCTGTTGCCTGTTTCTGCACCCCTCTTGCCTCTTTCTGCACCTCTGTTGGTTCTTTCTGCACTGCTATTGCTTCCTTCTGTACCTCTCTTGCAAAGTTCTGGACCCCTCTTGCCTCTTTCTCCACCCTTCTTCCCTCTTTATGCACCTCTCTTGCCTCTTTCTGCACCACTCTTTCTTTACTTTTTTTAATTTTTAGAGTTTTATATAGCGCAAAGTAGACCTGAGACATCAGGTATCAAAGCATTTCACATGAGCACCAGTTTTGTTACAGAAGGACACATTCATAAAAGACACATTCATTTCCTCTTTCTGCAGTTCTCTTGCCTCTTTATGTACCTCTGTTGCTTCTTTCTGCACTTCTCTTGCCTCTTTCTACAACCCTCTTGCCTCTTTCTGCACCTCTGTTGGTTCTTTCTGCACTTCTCTTGCTTTTTTCCGCATCTCTCTTGGTTCTTTCTTCACCCCTCTTGCCTCTTTCGGCACCCCTCTTTCCTCTTTCTGGACCTCTCTTGCCTGTTTCTGCACTTCCCTTGCTTTTTATGCACCTCACTTGTTTCTTTCTGCACGTCTCTTGTCTCTTTCATCACTTCTCTTGCTTCTTTCTATACCTCTGTTGCTTCTTTCAGCACTTCTCTTGCCTCTTTCTGCACTTCTCTTGCCTCTTTCTGTACCTATCTTGCCTCTTTCTGCACCTCTGTTTCCTCTTGCTGCACCTCAATTGCTTCTTTCTGCACCCCTCTTGCCTCTTTCTGAACCCCTCTTCCCTCTTTCTGTACATCTCTTGCCTCTTTCTGCACCACTGTTACCTCTTTCTGCACCTCTCCTGCCTATTTCTATACCTCTGTTGCCTCTTTCTGCGCTTCTCTTCCTCTTTCTGCACTTCTGTTGCTTCTTTCTGCACTTCTCTTGCCTCTTTCTGCACCCCTCTTGCCTGTTCTGTGCCTGTCTTGCCTCTTTCTGCACCTCTGTTTCCTCTTGCTATTCCTCACTTGCTTCTTTCTACACCCCTCTTGCCTCTTTCTGAACCCCTCTTCCCTCTTTCTGAACATCTCTTGCCTCTTTCTGCACCCATGTCCCCTCTTTCTGAACCTCTCCTGCCTGTTTCTATACCTCTGTTGCCTCTTCCTGAACTTGTATTGCCTCTTTCTGCACCTCTTTTGCTTCTTTCTGCACTTTTCTTGCCTCTTTCTGCACCCCTCTTGCCTCTTTCTGAACCTCTGTTGGTTCTTTCTGCACTGCTCTTGCTTCTTTCTGCACCCCTCTTACAAATTTCTGTACCTCTCTTGAATCTTTCTGCACCCCTTGTCCCTCTTTCTGCATCTCTCTTGCCTCTGTCTGCACCCAGTTCTCTCCTTCTGCACTTCTTTTGCCTGTTTCTGCAACTCTCCTGACTCTTTCTGCAGTTCTCTTGCCTCTTTCTGCACCTCTGTTGCTTCTTTTTGCACTTCTTTTGCCTCTTTCTCCACCCTCTTGCCTCTTTCTGTACCTCCATTGGTTCTTTCTGCACTTCTCTTGTTTTTTCCCCATCTCTCTTGCTTCTTTCTGCACCCCACTTGCCTCTTTCGGCACCCCTCTTTCCTCTTTCTGTACCTCTGTTGCTTCCTTCTGCACTTCTCTTACCTCTTTCTGCATCTCTCTTCCCTCTTTCTGCACCTCTGTTGCTTCTTTCTGCACTTCTCTTCCTTCTTTCTGCACCTCTCTTGCTTCTTTCTGCACCCCTCTTGCTTCTTTCTTCACCCCTCTTGCCTCTTTCTGCACCCTTCTTCCCTCTTTCTGCACCTCTCTTGCCCCAGTCTGCACCTCTATTTCCTCTTTCTGCAGTTCTCTTGCCTTTTTCTGCACCTCTTTTGCTTCTTTCTGCACTTCTGTTGCCTCTTTCTGCACCCCTCTTGCCTCTTTCTGCACCACTTTTGCTTCTTTCTGCACTTCTGTTGCCTCTTTCTGCACTGCTCTTGCTTCTTTCTGCACCTCTCTTGCACATTTCTGCACCTCTCTTGCCTCTTTCTCCACCCTTCTTCCCTCTTTCTGCACCTCTCTTGCCTCTTTATGTGCCTCTCTTTCCTCTTTCTGCAGTTCTCTTGCCTATTTCTGCACCTCTGTTGCTTCATTCTGCACTTCTCCTGCCTGTTTCTTCACATCTCTTGCCTCTTTCTGCACCTCCGTTGGTTCTTTCTGCACTTCTCTTGCTTTTTTCCGCATCTCTCTTGGTTCTTTCTGCACCCCCCTTGCCTCTTTCTGCACCCCTCTTTAATCTTTCTGTACCTCCCTTGCCTGTTTCTGCACTTCTCTTCTTTTTTATGCACATCTCTTGTTTCTTTCTGCTACTCTCTTGTCTCTTTCATCACTTCTCTTGCTTCTTTCTACACCTCTGTTGCTTCTTTCAGCACTTCTCTTACATCTTTCTGTACTTCTGTTGACTGTTTCTGTACCTGTCTTGCCTCTTTCTGCACCTCTGTTGCTTCTTTCTGCACTTCTCTTGCCTCTTTCTGCACCCCTCTTGCCTCTTTCTGCACCTCTGTTGGTTCTTTCTGCACTGCTCTTGCTTCTTTCTGAACCTCTATTGTAAATTTCTGCATACCTCTTACCTCTTTCTGCACCCCTCTTGCCTCTTTCTGCAC
This sequence comes from Calotriton arnoldi, assembly GCA_963921515.1. Taxonomy (NCBI): domain Eukaryota; kingdom Metazoa; phylum Chordata; class Amphibia; order Caudata; family Salamandridae; genus Calotriton; species Calotriton arnoldi. The sequence continues at coordinate 360,289 of CAWUFW010013739.1, read as the reverse complement.
CCCTGTTCCCTCTTTCTGCACCTCTCCTACCTCGTTCTGTACCTCTGTTGCCTCTTTCTGCACTTCTCTTGCCTCTTTCTGTACCTCTGTTGCTTCTTTCTACACTTCTTTTGCCTCTTTCTGCACCCCTCTTGCCTCTTTCTGCACCTCTGTTGGTTCTTTCTGCACTGCTCTTGCTTCTTTCTGAACCTCTATTGTAAATTTCTGCATATCTCTTACCTCTTTCTGCACCCCTCTTCCCTCTTTCTGTATCTCTCTTGCCTCTGTCTGCAAACCTGTTCTCTCTTTCTGCACTTCTTTTGCCTGTTTCTGTAACTCTCTTGACTCTTTCTGCAGTTCTCTTGCCTCTTTCTGCACCTCTGTTGCTTCTTCTTGCACTTCTCTTGCCTCTTTCTCCACCCCTCTTGCCTCTTTCAGTACTTCCGTTGGTCCTTTCTGCACTTCTCTTGCTTTTTCCCCATCTCTCTTGCTTCTTTCTCCACCCCTCTTGCCTCTTCCTGCACCTCTGTTGCTTCCTTCTGCACTTCTCTTGCCTCTTTCTGCATCCCTCTTCCCTCTTTCTGCACCTCTGTTGCTTCTTTCTGCACTTCTCTTCCTTCTTTCTGCACCTCTCTTGCTTCTTTCTGCACCCCTCTTGCCTCTTTCTGCACCCTTCTTCCCTCTTTGTGCATCTCTCTTGTCTCGTTCTGCACCTCTCTTTCCTTTTTCTGCAGTTCTCTTGCCCTTTCTGCACCTCTTTTGCTTCTTCCTGCACTTCTGTTGCCTCTTTCTGCGCCCCTCTTGCCCCTTTCTGTACCTCTGTTGGTTCTTTCTGCACTGCTCTTGCTTCTTTCTGCACTTCTCTTACACATTTCTGCACCCCTCTAGCCTCTTTCTCCACCCGTCTTCCTTCTTTCTGCACCTCTCTTGCCTCTTTCTGCACCTCTGTTGCTTCTTTCTGCACTTCTCTTGCCTCTTTCTTCACCCCTCTTGCCTCTTTCCGCATCTCTCTTGGTTCTTTCTGCACCCCTCTTGCCTCTTTCTGCACCCCTCTTTCCTCTTTCTGCACCTCTCTTGCCTGTTTCTGCACTTCTCTTGCTTTTCTATGCACCTCTCTTGTTTCTTTCTGCAACTCTCTTGTCTCTTTCATCACTTCTCTTGCTTCTTTCTACTCTTCTCTTGCTTCTTTCAGCACTTCTCTTGCCTCTCTCTGTACTTCTCTTGCCTGTTTCTGCACCTGTCTTGCCTCTTGCTGCACCTCTGTTTCCTCTTTCTGCACCTCACTTGCCTCTTTCTGCACCCCTCTTGCCTCTTTCTGAACCCCTCATCCCTCTTTCTATACCTCTCTTGCCTCTTTCTGCACCCCGTTCCCTCTTTCTGCACCTATCCTGCCTCTTTCTGTACCCCTGTTGCCTCTTTCTGCACCTCTCTTGCCTCTTTCTGCCTCTTTGTTGCCTCTTTCTGCACCTCTGTTACCTCTTTCTGTACTTTTCTTGCCTCTTTCTGCACCGCTCTTGCCTCTTTCTGCACCTCTGTTGCTTCATTCTGCACTGCTCTTGCTTCTTTCTGCACCTCTCTTAAAAATTTCTACACCCCCTTGCCTCTCTCTGTACTTCTCTTGCCTGTTTCTGCACCTGTCTTGCCTCTTTCTGCACCTCTGTTTCCTCTTTCTGCACTTCTCTCTTTTTTTTTTTTTTTTAGTCCTCATTCGCCTTCAACCGCCTTAAACCAACCGCCTTTTGTAACCTTACTTTGATACCCTGGGATATCCTTGGCTTTACATATGGGGTCTCTCTGTGCCTCAGCCTGTGAAGGTACAATTTTAGGCCGGATTTACTCCAACTAGGTCTTTGAAAAAACCTGATGGACATTTATCGATAGCCTAGAAGGCATGCAATAGTCCAGGAGTATCCAAAAGGCTTAATCATAGGACCCAAAAGAAAAAAAAGAAAAAAAAAAAACTACCTCCACCGAATAAGCAAGTCCCAATATGCGAGTTTTTTATTACTGCAGGTTCTAGACATGTCCATCTTGGAGACCTCATATAATGAGGTCAGCCAGTCTGAATGGTTGGGGGAGCTGGATCTACCCAATATTTACAGATTTGTCTCCTAGCCATTAGTATTGAGTAAAATAGCAAAGATCTGGCAGGGCCTACAATATCGTTTCCTCTTTCTGTACCTCACTTTCTTTTTTCTACACCCCTCTTGCCTCTTTCTACACCCCTCTTACCTCTTTCTGTACATCTCTTGCCTCTTTCTGAACCCCTGTTCCCTTTTTCTGTACCTCTCCTGTCTGTTTGTGCACCCCTGTTGCATCTTTCTGCACTTCTCTTGCCTCTTTCTGCATCTATGTTGCTTCTTTCTGCACTTATCTTGCCTCTTTCTGCACCCCTTTTACCTCTTTCTGCATCTCTGTTGCTTCTTTCTGCACTTCTCTTGATTCTTTCTGCACCTCTCTTGCAAATTTCTGTACCCCTCTTGCCTTTTTCTGCATCCTTCTTCCCCCTTTGTGCACCTCTCGTTCCTCTTTCTGCACCTCTCTTTCCTCTTTGTGCAGTTCTCCTGCCTCCTTCTGCACCTCTGTTGCTTCTTTCTGCACTTCTCTTCCCTCTTTCTGTACCTCACTTGCCTCTTTCTGCTCTTCTCTTGCTTCTTTCTACACCTCTGTTGCTTCTTTCTGCACCTCTGTTTCCTCTTTCTGTATCTCACTTTCTTTTTTCTACACCCCTCTTGCCTCTTTCTGCACCCCTCTTACCTCTTTCTGTACATCTCTTGCCTCTTTCTGCACCCCTGTTCCCTTTTTCTGCACCTCTCCTGACCGTTTGTGCACCTCTGTTGCCTCTTTCTGCACTTCTCTTGCCTCTTTCTGCATCTATGTTGCTTCTTTCTGCACTTATCTTGCCTCTTTCTGCACCCCTCTTCCCTCTTTCTGCATCTCTGTTGCTTCTTTCTGCACTTCTCTTGATTCTATCTGCACCTCTCTTGCAAATTTCTGTACCCCTCTTGCCTCTTTCTGCATCCTTCTTCCCCCTTTGTGCACCTCTCGTTCCTCTTTCTGTACTTCTCTTTCTTCTTTGTGCAGTTCTCGTGCCTCTTTCTGCACCTCTTTTGCTTCTTTCTGCACTTCTCTTGCCTCGTACTGCACCCCTCTTGCCTCTTTCTGCAACTCTGTTGGTTCTTTCTGCACAACTCTTGCTTCTTTCTGCACCTTTCTTGCAACTTTCTGCACAACTCTTACCTCTTTCTGCATATCTCTTGCCTCTGTCTGCACCCCTGTTCTCTCTTTCTGTATCTCTTTTGCTTGTTTATGCAACTCTCTTGCCTTTTTCTGCAACTCTCTTGCCTCTATCTGCAGTTCTCTTGCCTCTTTCTACACCTCTGTTGCTTCTTTCTGCACTTCTCTTGTCTCTTTCTGCACCCATCTTTCCTCTTTCTACACCTCCGTTGGTTCTTTCTGTACTTCTCTTGCTTTTTTCCGCATTTCTTTTGCTTCTTTCTGCACCCCTCTTGCCTCTTTCTGCACCCCTCTTTCCTCTTTCTGCACCTCTCTTGCCTGTTTCTGCAACTCTCTTGCCTCTTTCTACAGTTCTCTTGCCTCCTTCTGCACCTCTATTGCTTCTTTCTGCACTTTTCTTGCCTCTATCTGCACCCCTCTTTCCTCTTTCTGCACCTCTCTTGCCTGTTTCTGCAACTCTCTTGCCTCTTTCTACAGTTCTCTTGCCTGCTTCTGCAACTCTATTGCTTCTTTCTGCACTTTTCTTGCCTCTTTCTGCACCCCTCGTGCCTGTTTCTGCACCTCACTTGCTTCTTTCTTCACCTCTCTTGCCTCTTTCTGCACCTCACTTGCCTCTTTCTGCACCCCTCTTGCCTCTTTCTAAACCCCTCATCCCTCTTTCTATACCTCTCTTGCCTCTTTCTGCACCCCTGTTCCCTCTTTCTGCACCTATCCTGCCTCTTTCTGTACCCCTGTTGCCTCTTTCTGCACTTCTCTTGCCTCTTTCTACACCTCTGTTGCTTTTTTCTGCACTTCTCTTAGCTCTTTATCCACCCCCATTGCCTCTTTCAGTACCACCGTTGGCCTGTCTGCACTTCTCTTGCTTTTTTCGCTTCTCTCTTGCTTTTTTCTGCACCCCTCTTTCATCTTTTTGCACCTCTCTTGCCTGTTTCTGCAACTCTCTTGCCTCTTTCTGCAGTTCTCTTGCCCCCTTCTGCACCTCTGTTGCTTCTTTCTGCACTTCTCTTCCCTCTTTCCGCACCTCACTTGGCTCATCTGCACTTCTCATGCCTCTTTCTGCACCTCACTTGCCTCTTTCTGCACTTCTCTTTCCTCTTTCTGCTTCTATGTTGCTTCTTTCTGCACTTATCTTGCCTCTTTCTGCACCCCTCTTCCCTCTTTCTGCATCTCTGTTGCTTCTTTCTGCACTTCTCTTGATTCTATCTGCACCTCTCTTGCAAATTTCTGTACCCTTCATGCCTCTTTCTGAATCCTTCTTCCCCCTTTGTGCACCTCTCGTTCCTCTTTCTGTACCTCTCTTTCCTCTTTGTGCAGTTCGCTTGCCTCTTTCTGTACCTCTTTTGCTTCTTTCTGCACTTCTGTTGCCTCGTTCTGCACCCCTCTTGCCTCTTTCTGCAACTCTGTTGGTTCTTTCTGCACAGCTCTTGCTTCTTTCTGCACCTCTCTTGCAAATTTCTGCACCACTCTTACCTCTTTCTGCATATCTCTTGCCTCTGTCTGCACCCCTGTTCTCTCTTTCTGTACCTCTTTTGCCTGTTTCTGCAACTTGCTTGCCTTTTTTTGCAACTCTCTTGCCTCTATCTGCAGTTCTCTTGCCTCTTTCTTCACCTCTGTTGCTTCTTTCTGCACTTCTCTTATCTCTTTCTGCAGCCCTCTTGCCTCTTTCTGCATCTCCGTTGGTTCTTTCTGCACTTCTCTTGCTTTTTTCCGCATTTCTTTTGCTTCTTTCTGAACCCCTCTTGCCTCTTTCTGCACCCCTCTTTCCTCTTTCTGCACCTCTCTTGCCTGTTTCTGCAACTCTCTTGCCACTTTCTACAGTTCTCTTGCCTCCTTCTGCACTTCTATTGCGTCTTTCTGCACTTTTCTTGCCTCTTTATGCACCCCTCTTTCCTCTTTCTGCACCTCTCTTGCCTCTTTCTACAGTTCTCTTGCCTCCTTCTGCACCTCACTTGCTTCTTTCTGCACCTCTCTTGCCTCTTTCTGCACCTCACTTGCCTCTTTCTGCACCCCTCTTGCCTCTTTCTAAACCCCTCATCCCTCTTTCTATACCTCTCTTGCCTCTTTCTGCACCCCGTTCCCTCTTTCTGCACCTATCCTGCCTCTTTCTGTACCCTGTTGCCTCTTTCTGCACTTCTCTTGCCTCTTTCTACACCTCTGTTGCTTCTTTCGGCACTTCTCTTACCTCTTTATCCACCCCTATTGCCTCTTTCAGTACCTCTGTTGGTCTTTCTGCACTTCTCTTGCTTTTTTTGCATCTCTCTTGCTTTTTTCTGCACCCCTCTTCCCTCTTTCTGTACATGTCTTGCCTCTTTCTGCACCTCTGTTCCCTCTTTCTGCACCTCTCCTGCCTGTTTCTGCACCTCTGTTGCCTCTTTCTGTACCTCTCTTGCCTCTTTCTGCACCCCTGTTCCCTCTTTCTTCACCTCTCTTGCCTCTTTCTGTACCTTTGTTGCCTCCTTCTGCACTTCTCTTGCCTCTTTCTGCACTTCTTTGTTTTTTATTTTTATTTTTTATTTTTTATTAAGTGCATGTTTATTATTAGAAAACTGTATTTACAAGCAGACTTACATTAAAACATATATTAGTACAGTAAACATGAATTAAAGCTCACGCTATACAACATACACAGTTTTAAATTGATTTTACCCCCTCTCCCAACCCACCCTTCCCCGGGCTTGGACATAAAATCAAATATATTTAACAAAAACAAATCTGACTCGATAAATTGATTTAAATTACCTCTCAAGCCATTTAGCCAATGGTTCCCATATCCTTAGGCCTTTCCTTCTGGCTTGCGTCCCTCTATTCCCATAGATAGCTTTTTCAAAGTTATAGTTTGATATTAATCGTACTAACCATTGATGATATCCTGGTGGGGATGGATCTAGCCAAGCTGAAGCTAAACAAAGCCGATATATTGCCATACAAATAAAGACCAATTGCTCTCCCGATTTCCCTTGGGTCTCCTTATCCACCCCAAGGCAGATCAAGGAGGTTGAGAGATCAAAGTCCCTCCCAAGCACTTCTTTTATAAAATTTGCAATCTCTAATTTCAGGCTACTTAATTTCCTACATAAAGCAAACATGTGACTAAAATCTGCCTGATACAAGGAGCACCGAGGGCAAAGGGTCCCCTTCCCTGTCCCCCATTTCGCGATCCTTTTCGGGGTATAATACAGCGAAAAGCAGGATTTATAATATTGGGCTTGTAATCGCGCCGGAATTAACAGACTTTGTGCTAATGCGGTTGAGTGGAAAAATAAGTCTTCTGAGATACCAATTTCGTCTTCCCACTTCCTGGCACGTAGTATCAAATCATCCGGCATTAATAAGTTAAGAGAATTATATAAAGACCCAATAGTTAGATGTTTCTTTCCCAAATTATCTACTAAAGTATTACTTATAAACCCTGCTGGGCCGCCACATTTTTCCTCAAAAATCGCGTACTTGTAGATATTTAAAAATCTCTCCAATCCAATTCATATCTTTCTTTGAGATTCTCAAATGACGCTATCTCGGATAGGAAGTAGAAATCACCAAGTTTCGACAAGCCTTTATCTTGCCATTTTTTAATTATTAAATCATTAAAAATTTCTGGCAAATTAGGATTATTATAAATTGGGGTATAATGGTTCAAACGACCCAATCCTAACATTTTACGGACTGATTTCATAGTTTTAAATCCAGCAGTAAGCATTTTAAAGCGAACTTTCTTATAATGAGCATCATTCAAAAATCTCCAAATCCATCCCCATGCATCTCTACCCATTATAAGTTCTATTGGGGTGGGTATATCTCCCAGGGAATTACCTGTAGGCTTGTTGAAAAAAGAGTTAAATTATACAGTATAGTTGTTGCCCAATAATAAAGTTTTATATTTGGCAGTGCCAACCCACCCTTTTCCCTTGATAGGGAGAGAAATCTATAGGCTCTTCGGGGCTTTTCATAAGCCCATATAAAACGAGAAAATAAGTCTTCGATCTTTTTCAAACAGGTGGTACTAAACTCTAACGGTATAGCTCTTATGAAATACAAAAATTTAGGGAAAAAAAGCATTTTAATTAAATTGCATCTACCAATAATTGAGAGATGTAATTTATGTAGTCGGAATAATTCGAGTTTAATTTTATTAATCAAGGGGTCTATGTTACACTCAACTATTCGATCAACATTGGCCAAAATGTCAACTCCCAAGTATGTAGCCTTTTCTACCTGACGTGTATCATCATTCATGCTGGTGTTCTTGCAGATGATCTGGGTCTTTGATCTATTAAGAGAATATCCCGACAAGATTCCAAATCTTTCCGCCTCTTTTTCTAACTCAGCCATTGATACTCTTGGGTTAGTTGTTACTAGAGCTATGTCGTCAGCATAGGCCAAGACTTTCGTTTCCCAACCGTGATAAATAATAGGACTAATTTTTTGATTAATTTCCAACAGTCGCAAAAAGGATCTATATATAAAGCAAACAAAAGTGGTGAACTCGGACATCCCTGCTGGGTACCTCTGGTAATTTTAAACGCATCCGTCAACCTACCATTTATAAGTAATTTCGCGGTAGGCTGAACATACAGCATTTTGAAAGCCTGTATAAGTCCCTGCCCAATCCCGGCCCTTGACAGGGTCTCCCACAAAAAAGACCAGGAAACCCTGTCAAAGGCTTTTTCTGCATCCAATAGAATAAGTGCTATTGGGTCCTTAGATACATGGGCAGCATCAAACAATGCTATAACTCTCCTAATGTGGTCCGTGGTGCCTCTTTCTGCACTTCTGTTGCTTCTTTCTATTCTTCTCTTGCCTCTTTCTACACCGATCTTGCCTCTCTCTGCACCTCTGTTGGTTCTTTCTGCACTGCTCTTGCTTCTTTCTGTACCTCTCTTGAAAATGTTTACACCCTCTTGCCTCTTTCTGCACCCATCTTCCCTCTTTCTGCAGCGCTCTTGCCTCTGTCTGCAACCCTGTTCTCTCTTTCTGTACTTCTTTTGCCTGTTTCTGTAACTCTCTTGCCTCTTTCTGCATCCTTCTTCCCCCTTTGTGCACCTCTCGGTCCTCTTTCTGCACCTCTCTTTCTTCTTTGTGCAGTTCTCCTTCCTCCTTCTGCACCTCTGTTGCTTCTTTCTGCACTTCTCTTCCCTCTTTCTGTACCCCTCTTGCCTGTTTCTGTACCTCACATGCCTCCTTCTGTACTTCTCTTGCCTCTTTCTGCACCTCACTTGCCTCTTTCTGCACTTTTCTTGCTTCTTTCTACACCTCTGTTGCTTCTTTCTGCACCTCTGTTTCCTCTTTCTGTACCTCACTTTCTTTTTTCTACACCCCTCTTGCCTCTTTCTGCACCTCTCTTACCTCTTTCTGTACATCTCTTGTCTCTTTCTGCACCCCTGTTCCCTTTTTCTGCACCTCCCCTGCCTGTGTGTGCACCTCTGTTGCCTATTTCTGCACTTCTCTTGCCTCTTTCTGCATCTATGTTGCTTCTTTCTGCACTCATATTGCCTCTTTCTGCACCCCTCTTTCCTCTTTCTGCATCTCTGTTGCTTCTTTCTGCACTTCTTTTGATTCTATCTGCACCTCTCTTGCAAATTTCTGTACCCCTCTTGCCTCTTTCTGCATCCTTCTTCCCCCTTTGTGCACCTCTCGTTCCTCTTTCTGTACCTCTCTTTCCTCTTTGTGCAGTTCTCTTGCCTCTTTCTGCACCTCTTTTGCTTCTTTCTGCACTTCTGTTGCCTCATTCTGCACCCCTCTTGCCTCTTTCTGCAACTCTGTTGGTTCTTTCTGAACAGCTCTTGCTTCTTTCTGCACCTCTCTTGCAAATTTCTGCACCACTCTTACCTCTTTCTGCATATCTCTTGCCTCTGTCTGCACACCTGTTCTCTCTTTCTGTATCTCTTTTGCCTGTTTCTGCAACTCTCTTGCCTTTTTCTGCAACTCTCTTGCCTCTATCTGCAGTTCTCTTGCCTCTTTCTACACCTCTGTTGCTTCTTTCTTAGCCTTCTCTCTTTCTGCACCCCTCTTGCCTCTTTCTGCACCTCCGTTGGTTCTTTCTGTACTTCTCTTGCTTTTTTCCGCATTTCTTTTGCTTCTTTCTGCACCCCTCTTGCCTCTTTCTGCACCCCTCTTTCCTCTTTCTGCACCGCTCTTGCCTGTTTCTGCTCCTCACTTGCTTCTTTCTGCACCTCTCTTGCCTCTTTCTGCACCTCACTTACCTCTTTCTAAATCCCTCTTGCCTCTTTCTAAACCCCTCATCCCTCTTTCTATACCTCTCTTGCCTCTTTCTGCACCCCGTTCCCTCTTTCTGTACCTATCCTGCCTCTTTCTCTACCCCTGTTGCCTCTTTCTGCACTTCTCTTGCCTCTTTCTACACCTCTGTTGCTTCTTTCTGCACTTCTCTTACCTCTTTATCCACCCCTATTGCCTCTTTCAGTACCTCCGTTGGCGTTTCTGCACTTCTCTTGCTTTTTTTGCATCTCTCTTGCTTTTTTCTGCACCCCTCTTTCATCTTTCTGCACCTCTCTTGCCTGTTTCTGCAACTCTCTTGCATCTTTCTGCAGTTCTCTTGCCCCCTTCTGCACCTCTGTTGCTTCTTTCTGCACTTCTCTTCCCTCTTTCTGTACCCCTCTTGCCTGTTTCTGCACCTCAACTGGCTCATCTGCACTTCTCTTGCCTCTCTCTGCACCTCACTTGCCTCTTTCTGCACTTCTCCTGCTTCTTTCTACACCTCTGTTGCTTCTTTCTGCACCTCTGGTCCTCTTTCTGTACCTCACTTGCTTCTTTCTGCACCCCTCTTGCCTCTTTCTGCACCCCTCTTCCCTCTTTCTGTACATGTCTTGCCTCTTTCTGCACCTCTGTTCCCTCTTTCTGCACCTCTCCTGCCTGTTTCTGCACCTCTGCTGCCTGTTTCTGTACCTCTCTTGCCTCTTTCTGCACCCCTGTTCCCTCTTTCTTCACCTCTCCTTCCTCTTTATGTACCTCTTTTGCCTCCTTCTGCACTTCTCTTGCCTCTTTCTGCACCTCTGTTGCTTCTTTCTGTACTTCTCTTGCCTCTTTCTACACCGATCTTGCCTCTTTCTGCACCTCTGTTGGTTCTTTCTGCACTGCTCTTGCTTCTTTCTGTACCTCTCTTGAAAATGTTTGCACCCCTCTTGCCTCTTTCTGCACCCATCTTCCCTCTTTCTGCACCACTCTTGCCTCTGTCTGCACCCCTGTTCTCTCTTTCTGCACTTCTTTTGCCTGTTTCTGTAACTCTCTTGCCTCTTTCTGCAGTTCTCCTGCCTCCTTCTGTACCTCTGTTGCTTCTTTCTGCACTTCTCTTCCCTCTTTCTGTATCCCTCTTGCCTGTTTCTGCACCTCACATGCCTTCTTCTGCACTTCTCTTGCCTCTTTCTGCACCTCACTTGCCTCTTTCTGCACCCCTCTTACCTCTTTCTGTACATCTCTTGCCTCTTTCTGCACCCCTGTTCCCTTTCTCTGCACATCTCCTGCCTGTTTGTGCACCTCTGTTGCCTCTTTCTGCACTTCTCTTGCCTCTTTCTGCATCTATGTTGCTTCTTTCTGCACTTATCTTGCCTCTTTCTGCACCCCTCTTCCCTCTTTCTGCATCTCTGTTGCTTCTTTCTGCACTTCTCTTGATTCTTTCTGCACCTCTCTTGCTAATTTCTGTACCCCTCTTGCCTCTTTCTGCATCCTTCTTCCTCCTTTGTGCACCTCTCGTTCCTCTTTCTGCACCTCTCTTTCCTCTTTGTGCAGTTCTCCTGCCTCCTTCTGCACCTCTGTTGCTTCTTTCTGCACTTTTCTTCCCTCTTTCTGTACCCCTCTTGCCTGTTTCTGCACCTCACATGCCTCCTTCTGCACTTCTCTTGCCTCTTTCTGCACCTCACTTGCCTCTTTCTGCACTTCTCTTGCTTCTTTCTACACCTCTGTTGCTTCTTTCTGCACCTCTGTTTCCTCTTTCTGTACCTCACTTTCTTTTTTCTACACCCCTCTTGTCTCTTTCTGCACCCCTCTTACCTCTTTCTGTACATCTCTTGCCTCTTTCTGTACCCCTGTTCCCTTTTCCTGCACCTCTCCTGCCTGTTTGTGCACCTCTGTTGCCTCTTTCTGCACTTCTCTTGCCTCTTTCTGCATCTATGTTGCTTCTTTCTGCACTTATCTTGCCTCTTTCTGCACCCCTCTTCCCTCTTTCTGCATCTCTGTTGCTTCTTTCTGCACTTCTCTTGATTCTAACTGTACCTCTCTTGCAAATTTCTGTACCCCTCTTTCTGCATCCTTCTTCCCCCTTTGTGCACCTCTCGTTCCTCTTTCTGTACCTCTCTTTCCTCTTTGTGCAGTTCTCTTGCCTCTTTCTGCACCTCTTTTGCTTCTTTCTGCACTTCTGTTGCCTCGTTCTGCACCCCTCTTGCCTCTTTCTGCAACTCTGTTGGTTCTTTCTGCACAGCTCTTGCTTCTTTCTGCACCTCTCTTGGAAATTTCTGCACCACTCTTACCTCTTTCTGCACATCTCTTGCCTCTGTCTGCACCCCTGTTCTCTCTTTCTGTACCTCTTTTGCTTCTTTCTGCACTTCTCTCCCCTCTTTCTGTACCCCTCTTGCCTGTTTCTGCACCTCACATGCCTCCTTCTGCACTTCTCTTGCCTCTTTCTGCACCTCACTTGCCTCTTTCTGCGCTTCTCTTGCTTCTTTCTACACCTCTGTTGCTTCTTTCTGCACCTCTGTTTCCTCTTTCTGTATCTCACTTTCTTTTTTCTACACCCCTCTTGCCTCTTTCTGCACCCCTCTTACCTCTTTCTGTACATCTCTTGCCTCTTTCTGCACCCCTGTTCCCTTTTTCTGCACCTCTCCTGCCTGTTTGTGTACCTCTGCTGCCTCTTTCTGCACTTCTCTTGCCTCTTTCTGCATCTATGTTGCTTCTTTCTGCACTTACCTAGCCTCTTTCTGCACCCCTCTTCCCTCTTTCTGCATTTCTGCTGCTCCTTTCTGCACTTCTCTTGATTCTTTCTGCACCTCTCTTGCAAATTTCTGTACCCCTCTTGCCTCTTTCTGCATCCTTCTTCCCCCTTTGTGCACCTCTCGTACCTCTTTCTGCACCTCTCTTTCCTCTTTTTGCAGTTCTCCTACCTCCTTCTGCACCTCTGTTGATTCTTTCTGCACTTCTCTTCCCTCTTTCTGTACCCCTCTTGCCTGTTTCTGCACCTCACTTGCCTCTTTCTGCACTTCTCTTGCTTCTTTCTACACCTCTGTTGCTTCTTTCTGCACCTCTGTTTCCTCTTTCTGTACCTCACTTTCTTTTTTCTACACCCCTCTTGCCTCTTTCTGCACCCCTCTTACCTCTTTCTGTACATCTCTTGCCTCTTTCTGCACCCCTGTTCCCTTTTTCTGCACATCTCCTGCCTGTTTGTGCACCTCTGTTACCTCTTTCTGCACTTCTCTTGCCTCTTTCTTCATCTATGTTGCTTCTTTCTGCACTTATCTTGCCTCTTTCTGCACCCTCTTCCCTCTTTCTGCATCTCTGTTGCTTCTTTCTGCACTTCTCTTGATTCTTTCTGCACCTCTCTTGCTAATTTCTGTACCCCTCTTGCCTCTTTCTGCATCCTTCTTCCTCCTTTGTGCACCTCTCGTTCCTCTTTCTGCACCTCTCTTTCCTCTTTGTGCAGTTCTCCTGCCTCCTTCTGCACCTCTGTTGCTTCTTTCTGCACTTTTCTTCCCTCTTTCTGTACCCTCTTGCCTGTTCTCTGCACCTCACATGCCTCCTTCTGCACTTCTCTTGCCTCTTTCTGCACCTCACTTGCCTCTTTCTGCACTTCTCTTGCTTCTTTCTCCACCTCTGTTGCTTCTTTCTGCACCTCTGTTTCCTCTTTCTGTACCTCACTTTCTTTTTTCTACACCCCTCTTGTCTCTTTCTGCACCCCCTTACCTCTTTCTGTACATCTCTTGCCTCTTTCTGCACCCCTGTTCCCTTTTCCTGCACCTCTCCTGCCTGTTTGTGCACCTCTGTTGCCTCTTTCTGCACTTCTCTTGCCTCTTTCTGCATCTATGTTGCTTCTTTCTGCACTTCTCTTACCTCTTTCTGCACCCCTCTTCCCTCTTTCTGCATCTCTGTTGCTTCTTTCTGCACTTCTCTTGATTCTAACGGTACTCTCTCTTGCAAATTTCTGTACCCCTCTTTCTGCATCCTTCTTCCCCCTTTCTGCACCTCTCGTTCCTCTTTCTGTACCTCTCTTTCCTCTTTGTGCAGTTCTCTTGCCTCTTTCTGCACCTCTTTTGCTTCTTTCTGCACTTCTGTTGCCTCGTTCTGCACCCCTCTTGCCTCTTTCTGCAACTCTGTTGGTTCTTTCTGCACAGCTCTTGCTTCTTTCTGCACCTCTCTTGAAAATTTCTGCACCACTCTTACCTCTTTCTGCACATCTCTTGCCTCTGTCTGCACCCCTGTTCTCTCTTTCTGTACCTCTTTTGCCTTTTTCTGCAACTCTCTTGCCTTTTTCTGCCACTCTCTTTCTTCTATCTGCAGTTCTCTTGCCTCTTTCTACACCTCTGTTGCTTCTTTCTACACTTCTCTTGTCTCTTTCTGCACCCCTCTTGCCTCTTTCTGCACCTCCATTGGTTCTTTCTGCACTTCTCTTGCTTTTTTCCGCATTTCTTTTGCTTCTTTCTGCACCCCTCTTGCCTCTTTCTGCACCCCTCTTTCCTCTTTCTGCACCTCTCTTGCCTGTTTCTGCAACTCTCTTGCCTCTTTCTACAGTTCTCTTGCCTCCTTCTGCACCTCTATTGCTTCTTTCTGCACGTTTCTTGCCTCTTTCTGCACCCCTCTGTCCTCTTTCTGCACCTCTCTTGCCTGTTTCTGCAACTCTCTTGCCTCTTTCTACAGTTCTCTTGCCTGCTTCTGCAACTCTATTGCTTCTTTCTGCACTTTTCTTGCCTCTTTCTGCACCCCTCGTGCCTGTTTCTGCACCTCACTTGCTTCTTTCTTCACCTCTCTTGCCTCTTTCTACACATCTCTTGCCTCTCTCTGCACCTCACTTGCCTCTTTCTGCACTTCTCTTGCTTTTTTATACACCTCTCTTGTTTCTTTCTGCAACTCTCTTGTCTCTTTCATCACTTCTCTTGCTTCTTTCTACACCTCTGTTGCCTCTTTCTGCACTTATCTGTTGCTTCTTTCTGCGCCTTTCTTTCTCTTTCTGTACATGTCCTACCTATGTTGGCATAGTTAGAAATTAGAATTTAAAAAACTTTAGAAATTCACTGAAAAAACACAGGTTTCAGGGACGTTATAGTTAGTATTAGCATTTATAAAACCTTAGAAATTTGTTGAAAAAAACAGAGGTTTCAGGGATGTTATATTTAGGAATTAGCATTTAAAAAACCTGAGAAATTCACTGAAAAAACCACAGGTTTCAGGGATGTTATAGTTAGGCTGACATTTAACTCATTCAAAACCAGAGAAATTCAGCAGTTATAGTTAGCTCAGCTAACTATAACTCGTTCCCCGCAATGCACTGCTGATGGCCTCACCTATTACATCACTCGTGACATCACAGATGAGATCACTGATGACATCATCCACTTAATAACTGATGCACCTCCTCACACCCTAATATAACCTTTCATACACCCACTCTAAAATATAGACTACCATTCTCGAAACCATAGACACACCAATACCAGTTAGTACAGTATCCACTCACTGATTCATAGGTCTACACACATCCACTCACTCACCCATACAGTCACTCATACATGCAGTCACTCATCAATACAGCCACTGATATATGCACTCATACACCCATATATACACTCATATACCACCACTCACCCATAGAGTTACTCACACACCTAGTCAGTCACCCAAAGAATCAATCACACTGACATTTACTCACCTATACAGTTATACAGACACCACCTCACTTATTCATGCAGATACTAACATATCCTTACTCTCCTATACAATCACTGATACAAACAAACACTCATCCATACAGTCACTCTCACAATCACTCACTCTCACATATAGTCACTTATATACTCCAACACTCACATATATTGCCTTTCACATATGTAGTTACTCACACATATACCACTGAGACATCCATTCACTCATCAACACAGCCATACTCACATTCACTCACCCATAAAATACCTTGCAGATGCACTCATGATCCCATACACCCAGTGAATCACCCACTCACACATCCATGCAGGGAGCCACACACCCCCCACCCACCCACACAGACACTCAGGCACCCATACCGGTACTCAGACAACCAATCATTAACCCATATAGATACTCATGAAGCGACTCACCATCCCATGCAGCCACTTACACACCAATTGACAGACTGATACAGACATTCACACAGATTAGTCATTCTCCCATGCATTCACTAAGACATGTTTAATTACTCACTTATACAGTCAGTCACGCACCTACTAAATCCTCCATTCAGACACTCATACTCCCACTCATTCTTCAATACACCTTGGCATGCATGTATATAACATTTGTCAACTTTTTAGAAACACTCAGTCACTGGATGATGTCATCAGTGATGTCATGAGTGATATCATTTGAGATGTCATCAGTGATGTCACTGACCATGTCATGAGTGATGTAATATGTGACGTCATCAGCAGTGCATTGCGGGGGAACAAGTTATAGTTAGCTCAGCTAACTATAACGGCTGAATTTCTCTGGTTTTGTATGCATTAAATATCAGCCTAACTATAACACCCCTGAAACCTGTGGTTTTTTCAGTGGATATCTAAGGTTTTTTAAATGCTAATTCCTAACTATAATGTCCCTGAAACCTGTGGTTTTTTCAGTGAATATATGTATATATATTATATATGTTCATGAGTGAGTGTGTTAGGGGCTGTATGGGTAAGTGTGAATATAGCTGTGTTGGTGAGTGAATGGATGTCTCAGTGGTATATGTGTAAGTAACTACATATGTGAAAGGCAGTATATGTGAGTGTTGGAGTATATAAGTGACTAAATGTGACAGTGAGTGATTGTGACAGTTGTCTGCATGGATAAGTGTGCGCTTATGTCAGTGATTGTAGAAGAGACTAAGTATATGGTTCTATCGGTATGAATAAGTGAGGTGGTATGTGTGCATAACTGTATAGGTGAGTAATTGGCAGTGTGATTGATTCTTTGGGTGACTGACTAGGTGTTTGAGTAACTCTTTGGGTGAGTGGTGGTGTGTGAGTGTCTGTATGGGTGTATGAGTGGATATATCAGTGGCTGTACTGATGAATGACTGCGTGTATGAGTGACTGTATGGGTTAGTGAGTGGATGTGTGTGTAGACGTATGAATCAGTGAGCGGGTATGTACTAACTGGTATTGGTGTGTCGATGGTTTCGAGACTGGTAGTCTGTATTTTAGAGTGGGTGTATCAAAGGTTATATTAGGGTGTGAAGAGGTGCATCAGATTATCACTTGGATGATGTCATCAGTGATGTCATTTGAGATGTCATCAGTGATGTCACTGACCATGTCATGAGTGATGTAATATGTGACGCATCAGCAGTGCATTGCGGGGGCACGAGTTATAGTTAGCTCAGCTAACTATAATGGCTGAATTTCTCTGGTTTTGTACAAGTGAAATGCCTGACTAACTATAACGTCCCTGAAACCTCTGTTTTTTACAGTGACATTTCTAAGGTCTTTTAAATGCTGATCCCTAACTATAATGTCCCTAAAACCTCTGTTTTTTTCAGTGAATTTCAAAGGTTTTTTAAATGCTAATTTCTAACTATGCCTACATAGGTTGGACTTGTGCAGAAAGAGGAAGAAATGTGCATAAAGAAGCAAAAAAAGTGCAGAAAGAGGCAAGAGAGGTGCAGAAAGAAGAAGAAAGGTGCAGAAAGAAGCAAAAGATGTGCAGAAAGAACCAACAGAGGTGCAGAAAGAGGCCTACTTTGACTGTACCTTACAACAGACTCATACAAAGTACCCTAATCACTAATCATTCTCCGAAGATGTCTTAAACCTCACTTATCTCTTGAAGGTTCACCATTAATCGACTGCTCAGAATGTTAGGCCTACCAAATATAAAACAGCAATCCTAAGCATATCACTGTTGTAAGTCTGACTAAGTTTGTGAAGGTATGCATGCGTGTCTATGCTTTTACCTCGTGACATGCTAAATGAAAATAAACATACAAACACTTGAATACCTGTGTTTCAAACAGCATACTCTGTAAATTTGTGTAAAAAAGGGTGTATGCATTTCTTTCTGCTCACAATACAGGGCACATGGGTATTCAATAGTATATTTGAGGGGCTCTATAACACATATATACATAAGACATGTCTGCCTGTGCAACCGAATGACAGAGCAGAACTGAGAAGATTTGACCACCTATAGGAGAAGTTAGCCGGTTTTTAAGCTACCATCTTCAAATGCATAACACATGTAAGAATACATATACAAGTAGACATATACCTCAGTCACGAGAGCACGCAGACCTTTAAACTTGATAGCTTGCACTTCCCATTTGAGTACAGAAAGAGGCAAGAGAAGTTCAGACAGAAGCGAGTTCAGACAAAAAGAGGTGTAGAAAGAGGGAACAGGGGTGCAGACAGAGGCAAGAGGGGTGCAGAAAGAGGGAAGAGGGGTACAGAAAGAGGCAAGAGGGGTGCAGAAACTGGCAAGAGGAGTGCAGAAATTTGTAAGAGAGGTGCAGAAAGAAGCAAGAGCAGTGCAGAAAGAACCAACAGAGGTGCAGAAGGAGACAAGAGAGCTGCAGAAAGAGGCAAGAGAGGTGCAGAAACAGGCAAGAGAGGTGCAGAAAAAGGAAACAGGGGTTCTGAAAGTGGCAAGATAGGTGCAGAAAGAGGAAAGAAGGATGCAGAAAGAGGCAAGAGGAGTGCAGAAATAAGCAACAGAAGTGCAGAAGGAAGCAAGAGAAGTGCAGAAAGAAGCAACAGAGGTGCAAAAAGAGGCAAGAGGGGTGCAGAAAGAGGCAAGAGAAGCGCAGAAAGAATCAACAGAGAGGAAGAAAGAGGCAAGAGAGGTGCAAAAAGAGGGAAGAGGAGTGCAGAAAGAGGCAAGAGGGGTGCAGAAAGAAGCTAGAGAGGTGCAGAAAGAAGCAAGAGAAGTGCAGAAAAAAGAAACAGAGGTGCAGAAAGAGGCAAGAGGTGTGCAGAAAGGAGCAGCAAAGGTGCACAAGGAGGCAAGAGAAGTGCAGAAAGAGGCAAGAGGAGTGCAGAAAGAAGCAAGAGAGGTGCAGACAGAAGCAAGAGAAGTGCAGAAAGAAGCAACAGAGGTGCAGAAAGAGGCAAGAGGGGTGCAGCAAGAGGCAAGAGAAGTGCAGACAGAAGCAACAGAGGTGCAGAAGGAGGCAAGAGTAGTGCAGAAACAGGCAAAATATGTGCAGAAAGAAACAAGAGCAGTGCAGAAGGAACCAACAGATGTGCAGAAAGAGGCAAGAGAGGTGCACAAAGAGCCAAAAGAGTTGCAGAAACAGGCAAGAGAGGAGCAGAAAAAGGGAAAAGGGGTGCAGAAACAGGCAAGAGAGGTGCAGAAAGAGGAAAAAAGCATGCAGATAGAGGCGAGAGGGGTGAAGAAAGAAGCAGCAGAAGTGCAGAAAGAAGCAAGAGAAGTGCAGAAATAAACAACAGAGGTGCAGAAAGAGACAAGAGGGGTACAGAAAAAGGAAAGAGAAGTGCAGAAAGAAGCAGCAGATGTGCATAAAGAGGCAAGAGAGGTACAGAAAGAGTGTAGTGGGGTACAGAAAGAGAAAGAGGTGCAGAAAGAAGCAAGAGCAGTGCAGAAAGAAGCAATAGAGGTGCAGAAAGAGGCAAGAGAGGTACAGAAAGAGGCAAGAGGTGTGCAGAAAGAGGCAAGAGGGATGCAGAAATTTGCAAGAGAGGTGCAGAAAGAAGCAACCAGAGGTGCAGAAGGAGACAAGAGAACTGCAGAAAGAGGCAAGAGAGTTGCAGAAACAGTCAAGAGGTGCAGAAAAAGGGAACAGGGGTGCAGAAAGAGGCAAGAGAGGTGCAGAAAGAGGGAAGAAAGGTGCATAAAGTGGCAAGAGTGGTTCAGAAAGAAGCAATATAAGAGCAGAAAGAGGCAAGAGGGCACATAAAGAGGCAAGAGAAGTGCCGAAAGAAGCAACAGAGGTGTAGAAAGAGGTAAGAGTGGTACAGAAAGAGGGAAGAGGGGTGCAGAAAGAGGCAGGAGGGGTGCAGAAAGAAGCAAGAGCAGTGCAGAAAGAACCAACAGAGGTGCAGAAGGAGGCAAGAAGGGTGCTAAAAGAGGGAAGACGGGTACCAACATTTGCAAGAGAAGTTCAGAAAGAAGCAACAGAGTTGCAGAAGGAGGCAAGAGAACTGAAGAAAGAGGCAAGAGAGTTGCAGAAACAGGCAAGAGAGGTCCATAAAGAAGCACGAGCAGTGCAGAAAGAACCAACAGAGGTACAGAAACAGACAAGAGGGGTGCAGAAAGAGGCAAGAGAAGTGCTGAAAGAAGCAACATAGGTGCAGAAGGAAGCAAGGGAACTGCAGAAAGAGGCAAGAGAGTTGCAGAAACAGGCAAGAGAGGTGCAGAAAAAGGGAACAGTGGTGCAGAAAAAGTCAAGCTAGGTGTAGAATGAGGGAAGAAGGGTGCAGAAACAGGCAAGAGGGATGCAGAAAGAAGCAACAGAAGTGCAGAAAGAAGCAAGAGAAGTGCAGAAAGAAGCAACAAAGGTGCAGAAAGAGGCAAGAGGAGTGCAGAAACAGGCAAGAGATGTGCAGAAAAAAGCAACAGAGGTGCAGGAGGAGGCAAGAGAAGTTCAGAAAGAGGCAAGAGCATTGCAGAAACAGGCAAAAGAGGTGCAGAAAGAAGCAGGAGCAGTGCAGTAAGAACCAACAGAGATGCAGAAGGAGGCAAGAGGGATTCAGAAAGAGGCAAGAGGGGTGCAGACACTCGCAAGAGAGGTGCAGAAAGAAGCAACTAAGGTGCAGAAGGAGTCAAGAGGGGTACAGAAAGAGGCAAAAGAAGTGTAGAAACAAGCAAAAGAGGTGCGGAAAGAGGCAAGAGGGTTGTAGAAAGAAGCAAGAGAAGTATAGAAAGAAGCAAGAGAAGTGCAGAAAGAAGCAACTGAGGTGCAGAAAGAGGCAAGAGAGGTGCAGAAAGAGGCAAGAGAAGTGCAGAAGGAAGCAACAGAGGTGCAGAGAGAGGTAAGAAAAGTACAGAAAGAGGCAAGGGAGTTGCAGAAACAGGCAAAAGAGGTGCAGAAAGAGGTAACAGGGGTGCAGACAGAGGCAGGAGAGGTGCAGAAAGAACCAACAGAGGTGCAGAAAGAGGCAAGAGGGGTGCAGAAATGTCAAGAGAGTAGCAGATAGAAGCAAGAGCAGTGCAGAAAGAACCAACAGAGGTGCAGAAATAGGAAAGAGGGGTGCAGAAAGAGGCAAGAGAAGTACAGAAAAAAGCAAAACCGGTGCAGAAAGAGGCCAGAGGGGTGCAGAAATGTGCAAGACAGGTGCAGAAAGAAACAAGAGCAGTACAGAAACAACCAAGAGAGGTGAAGCAAGAGGCAAGAGGTATACAGAAAGAGGCAAGAGAAGTACAGAAAGAAGCAACAGAGGTGCTGAAAGAGGAAAGAGACTGTAGAAAGAGGCAAGAGAGTTGCAGAAACAAGCAAGAAAGAGGGAACAGGGGTGCAGAAAGAGACAAGAGAGGTACAGATAGAGGGAAGAGAGGTATAGAAAGAGGGTAGAAGGGTGCAAAAAGTGGCAAGAGGGGTGCAAAAAGAAGAAAGAGAGGTGCAGAACGAGGGAAGAAGGGTGCAGAAAGAGGCACGATGGGTGCAGAAAGAAGCAAGAGAAGTGCAGAAAGAAGCAAGAGAAGTGCAGAAAGAAGCAACAGAGGTGCAGAAGGAGGCAAGAGGGGTACAGGAAGAGGCAAGAGAAGTGCATAAAGAGGGAAGAGAGTTGCAGAGACAGGCAAAAGAGGTGCAGAAAGAAGCAAGAGCAGTGCAGAAAGAACCAACAGAGGTGCAGAAGGAGGCAAGAGGGGTACAGAAAGAGGCAAAAGAAGTGCAGAAACAAGCAAAAGAGGTGCAGAAAGAGGCAAGAGGGGTGCAGAAAGAGGCAAGAGAGGTGCAGAAAGAGGGAAGAAGGGTACAGAAAGAGGCACGATGCGTGCAGAAAGAAGCAACAAAAGTGCAGAAAGAAGCAAGAGAAGTGCAGAAAGAAGCAACAGAGGTGCAGAAAGAGGCAAGGGGGGTACAGAAAGAGGCAAGAGAAGTGCATAAAGAGGGAAGAGAGTTGCAGAGACAGGCAAAAGAGGTGCAGAAAGAAGCAAGAGCAGTGCAGAAAGAACCAACAGAGGTGCAGAAGGAGGCAAGAGGGGTACAGAAAGAGGCAAGAGAGGTGCAGAAAGAGGCAAGAGAGGTGCACAAAGAGGGAAGGGTGAAGAAAGAGGCAAGAGGGGTGCAGAAAGAAGCAAGAGAGGTGTAGAAAGAAGCAAGAGAAGTGCAGAAGGAAGCAACAGATGTGCAGAAAGAGACAAGAGGGGTACAGAAAGAAGCAAGAGAGATGTGGAAATAAGCAAGAGAAGTGCAGAAAGAAGCAACAGAGGTGCAGAAAAAGGCAAGAAAAGTGCAGAAAGAGGCAAGAGAGTTACAGAAACAGGCAAAAGAGGTGCAGAAAGAGGGAACAGGGGTGCCGGCAGAGGCAAGAGAGGTGCAGAAAGAACCAAGAGAGGAACAGAAAGAGGCAAGAGGGGTGCAGAAATGTGCAAGAAAATAGCAGACAGACACATGAGCATTGCAGAAAGAACCAACAGAGGTGCAGACAGAGGCAATAGGTGTGCAGAAAGAGGCAAGAGAAGTGCAGAAAAGAGCAAATGAGGTGTACAAAGAGGCAAGGGGGGTGCAGAAAGAGGCAAGAGAGTAGCAGAAAGAGGCAAGAGAGGTGCACACAGAGGCACGAGGTGTGCAGAAATTTGCAAGAGAGGTGCAGAAAGAAGCAAGAAGAAGTGCAGAAAGAAGCAACAGAGGTGCAGAAAGAGGCAAGAGGGGTTCAGACAGAGGCAAGAGAGGTGCAGAAAGAGGGAAGAGGGGTACAGAAAGAGGCAAGAGGGGTGCAGAAATTTACAAGACAGGTGCAGAAAGAGGCCAGAGAACCGTAGAAAGAGGGAAGAGGGGTCCAGAAAGAGGCAAGAGGGGTGCAGAAAGAGGTAAGAGGGGTGCAGAAAGAAGCAACAGAGGTGCAGAAAGAGGCAAGACAGGTATAGAAACAGGCAAGAGAAGTGCAGAAAGAGGCAAGAGAGTTGCAGAAAGAAATGAGAGGTGCAGAAAAAAGCAAGAGAAGTGCAGAAAGAGGCAACAGAAGTGCAGAAAAAGGAAGAAAGGTGCAGAAAGAAGCAAGAGAATGCAGAAAGAGGCAAGAGAGGCACAGAAACAAGCAAGAGTGGTTTGCACACCATTAGTACCAATCTAACACCCACATTTAGCAATACGTAAGAGGTGACCATTCTAGGTTTGCAAAGGGCCTTCCACCATGCTATACCTCTTGTCGCTGCATTTTTGGTAACGTTTGAGCCATTTGAGCTAGAAACAAGGGTTTTTTTGTTCAAATGTGCAGATTATGCATCAGTTGATGGATAATGTGGCAAATGCGGAAAATGTATAATAGTGCGAAAGTTGGTGCAGCCAAACAGTCACATAATTCCAGTGGCCTTGCTCATACCTCTGACTAGGTCCAGAAGTGCTCGTCAGTGGTTCCTTCTTTTTTGTCTCATTGAGTTTATAGTTTGGCTTCTATGGAAACGAGGAAGACTAAACCAGAGGTTACCACTCCACAACACAGACTACCATACCACATAATAACTCTCCAGAACACATAATCCCACTCTACATAATTCCTATACACTAAATATCACATACTTTGTATCCACATAATGTCACTGCACAACCTACCGCATAATTTCACTACACACAGCATACATCCACTCCACTCCCCAAAAAATGAGTAAAAAACTTTTACATTTACAACGCCAATAGCTCTAACCCTTGCAAATGCAAGACCTATTACATTGCAAATGCTTCTTTAACTGGTAGTTGCGTTTGCAGAGTGATGGAGAAAGGGGGCTGGGCCTCTGATCAGCGCTCAATAATTCCGCTGTGTAGGACTTACAGTAGGTACCAGGATGGCTTCTTGGCCTCCAAAGTCCCTCAGGAGAAAAGTGGGCTTCATCCCCCAAACCCTAGTGTGCCAGGAGGTGCATTTGCAGAATGGTGGAGGAAGGGCGGCATGGCCTCCGAAGACCTCTTAGCAACCCCACTGTGTGGGACTTACCGGAGATAGCAGGAGGGGTAGTTTGCCCCCAAGGTCAACCTTGGTGGCCAACTACCCCTCCTATTACCTCCAGTAAGTCCCAAACAGCAGGATTGCTAAGTTCTCATAGCAGGCCAGGCCCCCTTTCCCCATCACTCTGCAAACCTGCCTCCTGGCGCATTCTTGGTTGGGGGATTAGGTCCCCTTGAATCCTGAGGGTCCCTGGGGGCAACTAGCGCACCAGGTAACTCCAGTAAGCCCCACATAGCTGGACTGCTGAGAGTGGTCCAAGGCCACGCCCCCTTTTTACACCACTCTGCAAACGCACCTCCTGGTGCACTGCTGCTTGGGGGATGAAGTCCAGTTTAGTCCTGAGGTCATCAGGACACAAGAGGACCTCTTCGTCCCACCAGCAATGCGCCAAGAGGCGCGTTTGCAGAGTGTTGTAAAAAGGGGCATGGCCTCAGACCACCTCTCAGCAATCCCACTTTGTGGGGCTTACTGAAGGTACCTAATGGGCTAGTTGGCCCCTAAGGACCCTTAGCATTCAAAGGGACTTAAACCCCCAACACAAAACGCACCAGGAGGGGCTTTTTCAGAGTGGTGCAGGGAGGGGGCGGGGCCTCTGGTGAGATGACGGCTTTTCTTTTCTTTTGATATATTTAGAAGGGGGGCTGTGTGGCCCCCCTTCTCTTAATATTTTGTGGGCCTTGGGGACCCCCTCCCCCGGGGCATAACCCATTTAAAAAAAAAAATCGGGGTCCCCGAGGCCGATTTCGGCCCCGGAAACCCCATCCCCCGGGGCATGGCCTCGTTGTTTTTTTTTAAATCATTTGTACGGGAGGGGGGCCGCGAGGCCCCCCTTCCCTGGGCCACTTTTTGCTCCAGGGACCCCATATCCCAGGGCCTGGCCTCGTTTAAAAAAAATATATATATATTTTCACAGGAGGGGGGGCCGCGTGGTCCCCCTTCCCTGGGTCACTATTGGCCCTGGGGAACCCATCCCCCGGGGCCTGGCCTCGTTTTTTTGTTTTTTTCCCGGTAGGGCGGGCCACCTGGCCCCCCTCCCCTGGGCCACTGTTGGCCCCGGGACCCCATCCCCCAGGGCTGGCCCTCACGTTGGGGATCGCGGGGGAACTCCAATGCCCACGTGGTCCCTGCTGGCTCCCCACCTCCTGAGGGAGCCGGCATTGCTTTTGCAAAAGTAATCTGCTTCACTTCATGGGCAAGACCGACACAGCACTGAGTTTAATAGCACTGATTTATTCAAACAAACGGTTTGCCAAGTAACACGTTTCGGCCACTGAACTGGCCTTTCTCAAACTTGGCAGACGTTATTTAAAACACACCTTTTATACCCTTAAGCAGTGCACATGATATATAGAAATAAATGAAATACTGTCAGAGTTACTGCCCTCCACCTAAAGTCCATGAATAGTTTAGAACCCCCATTGGTATGTGTTTTACAAGAACAACATCATGCACATGTAATCAATATCAAAGCTGGAATGTCGACATTTTATGTAGCAAGGACCTCTGGTAAAATACGCAAGAAAAGTATTGGGTCCTCGCTGCTGAGTCTCAACCACTGCAACTAATCAGAAACCACACCTGCATTGTGTTAAAATTTGTAAACAAGCACAAAAGGAGTACAGCACATTTAAACCATCATCTGACAAAAAGGATGGCATCTCATATCCCAGCAGTGCTTCAAGCTACAAACATTAAAAGGTCATTTACATTCTTTCCATGGCATGCTTAGTCACTACACAGCATTCACCTCAAATGGATTTGCAGCTTATATTTTAAGGCTTTCTACTCTGTTTCGAACCGTGGACCTTCAGGATACCGGTCCCTGCACGAACATTCTTAGCCATGCTCTCTTCTTACTAAGTCAGTCAATTGACTTCACGGGCACAGAGTTCCTGTGATATATTAATTATTTAAAATTAGCTGTGCTGAGACCCTTCTATGAGGCAAATCTCCATTCAGTCATTATCAACCCACTCCTTCCTTCCTTATGATCGGGAAAAAAATAGTTTGTTTGAATCTCATACAAGTGTCTTGGGTTCCGTTCCAGCAGCTTCAATGCTGCAACCCGTCTCCCATTTGCCATTGATGCATTGGCATTGACCTGTGGACTCTGGCATCCTACGATATTCCGACGTCAGGTTACCTCTCAACATGATTCACTTCAATCAATACACTGACAACAAATCTCAGCTGTTGATGTGTCTCATCATTGAAGAAGGAACATCTTGTAGCACACCACTGAAAGGTGGTTGTGGCATTCCACCAGATACTGCAACAGTGTATTGGAATGATCCTGTGACCACAAAATGGAGTACTGCCATTATGTTCGCTATTGGTAATATTGATGTGGGTTTCCTGTTGTGAGGCAGAAGATCTGGCTCCAGCTGATGATATAAATCAATAATAGTTTGCCTATTTATTCAGATTTTTTGATTACATCCCATTCTTCCTTGGTTGCAAGGTCTAGAACTATAAATGAAAAGTTAGCATGACGTTTTTTGATTATGCATGGGTTCTAATGTATTAGAAAAATATCATATACAAGTCTTAATTCCAATGTAATTAAATAATAGTTTTTGAGTTGTGTTTTTGGTTCTTTTTTATCATTTATTAAAAAATGTGAAAAACAGTACCTTCAAAGCGCTGGGGTCGACATGTGCTGTTCCACCCAAATTAGGCGGCTCCCATATACAATGCCTTCAGTACGAGGATGACGCTCCATATTCAATCACACCGCGTTGGGCTTTAGTGATCACTTACGGCCCTCGTTCTTTACTGTGTGGAAAACAATCTTGAAGTCAATTATGCCAAAAAAAAAATCATGGCCTGTGGATTCAGAAACAGATGTGCAGCTAAATTTTTATTTTTCAATGAATAACCCGGCTCTAGAACAAGTGACAGGTCTTAAATATCTAGCCATTCATTTCGACACCGTAGCTCCCATGTCTCATATGTTTGCTGTCTAAAGGATTCTGCCTTGTCAATGATAATGAGTTTTAAAAAATTGGCTTCCAAGATGAGTGGCTCCAATCTATCGGGCATCTTTGAAGAAATTAACGCCAAATTTATGCTAGCACTCACGTATGGCTCATTGATTTTTAAAGATCACATCTCGGGTTGGCTGAACAAAGCGCGATCAAGATGTTACAGATGTTTATTCAACCTCCTGGAAGTGGCACTATCTACACAGATACAGCTGGAATTTGGACTTCATAAGCAATCAATACTGTTGAAGGCTCGGTTTTTGGGATACTACGTGAAGTTCAGGGCTGCATCTCCAGCATCTCTGAAGGAAATGATAAGGCGAGGTATCCATAACAAATAACTCATGTGGGAACCTTACATTCGCTGAATGTCCTTGATCACAAATTAACCCCAAAGCTTACGCCAAAACTGTTGGTAAAAATGGCGAAGATAAAATTGGCAATTAACGACAAGCAAGAACTGTCTCAAAAGGCCCATTCCAGTCTATGTGACTCACTGTACCGAGAGCCGGGGAAAGCAGTGTACTTAGCCTGCCCCATGGAACTTGCCATCAAAAAAGATCTGCTGAGTCTGAGACGTGGTCTAATTCCTCTAAAAGGCTATCAATTTGGGCAGTTAACAGGTTCAACAGAACAGCACTGCAGCTTATGTAACTATAAGGAGGAAAGTCTCTCCCATGTAATATGTGTGTGCCCAGTTTTGAAAAATTTAAGATGCTACTGGCTGAAACCCTTCTTCCATAAACTAGGCATAAGACAATGCAACATGGCTATCTCCACATGTCTGAGTGGTGTGAACCCACAGCTATCAGCTAAATGTGTGAAATTCCTCAAAGAAGCACTAAAGCAACTGAAACTACCATTGGAGAGTTTTTAACTATCTTACAAGTCGGAGAGTAGCTAGCCCTTTCATCCATTTTAGTTGGACTATTCTTGGTTCCTGGACTTTTTATTTTCAAACAGCTGTGCAGACTATTGTCAAACAGGATTGCCGTAGGAAGTTGCACCTGCATTACAGATTTTTACTGCAGCTTTAGATCAGCCGCAGTATTGTTTGCTAGAGTTCACTGCTCCTGTCATTGCACAAGGTTTAATTGGCTGGGGCGGCCACGGCCTGCTCTGCACTAAATTCAATTAGTAGACCCCAGCCAACATAAATTTCTCTTAGTATGCTGCTGTGGCACTCCATCCAAATGATGATGAAAATGATGTTGCTGTCATCGGACACACTGCAGAGATGCTTTTTGATAGTTCTGCTCTGTGCATTTTAGCAACAGCATAAGTATTTGTAAAGGGCACGTTCACCCGTAATAAGTATTTGTAAAGGGCACGTTCACCCCTAACAGGGTATCTTGGCGCTGAATAACAGATATTTATTGTTACACAACTTAATGGTACTCATTTTATCATCATCAGATAGATGAAATGCTGAGGGGATCTGCTGGGATTTGAACCTATGACCATGAGGTTGAACACAGGACCCTGCAGTGGATGCATTAGCCCACCGAGCCACCAAACCCTACTGATAATTTGCTTATTAACAGTTGCCAGTAAGTTGTTATAATTTTCTCTTCATTTGATGGCCCTTTTAATCCCATGTGGACAACATCGCGCCTTGCACTTTAGTGGATGTGGTTCGCAATGGAGTCGAGTGTTGCTACATATATTGATTGATTAAGCTATCATTTGCCTGTTGCTCAGTTTTATCTATTTTATTCAGATTGCTGTTTTTATATTGTGATGGTTTTAAATACCTTGATGCAATAAAATGTTATCTATCTATCTATTACCTACATGGGACTTATTTATGAATAAACAATCTTTTAAACTTTACCTTTTTGAAATGTATGATGGGACAAAAAAGTGAACAAATTGAGAAAAGAAATACAACACTAGACTTTGACATTTGTATATTTTTATTTCATTCAACAAAACCAAATAAACTAAAACAGGATGAAAACAATAAAAACAAACAAAAAACATAAAAGATATATCATGGTCAATGAAACTGTTATTGATGAACCAAAACTGTTTGAAATCCAATGTACAAAATACAACTGGAACAAAAAAGTAAATGTGCCCAGAAAATAGTCTACAGAGTTAATGGTAGTCGCGCACTGGAGGAAGTTAGGTTCTGCGACTCTTGCTGATGGAGGTTTTGTCATTCTCTCCTGCTGGTCCTGATGACCGTCCCCTCCTGAGGGGGCTGGTGGAACCACAGTTGCAGGGACTGAGGTGGGTGCAGGTGTTTCCTCCTGTGGCAGGGCCTCTCTTTCTGTGGCTGAGGCAGATGTAGGAAGCCCAGATGTTGCTGTACCACAGAAAGGAGAAGATGTTGCTGGAAAAGCCCTGCACATATGGGTAAAACAATCATGCAACACCCCAGTCAGAGAGCTCAAATTGGAGTTTAGATTGTCCATCTGAACATTGTGCCCCCTCTGCAACTGCGTCATAGTCTGGAGCTCTGTAAGGTCATGTCTTGACACTGATAGAGGGATCCCAGGGCTTGGTTGATGGTGGCCTAGGTGACAACAAACCCAGTGGCCTCACTTTGCGGGTCCACAGATTCCCTCCCATGACCCCTAACTCCGCTACCCTGTGCCCTTGACCCAGTGTGCCCCATCCAACTGGCTTCTGGCTGAACTGAATATGGTGGTGGTGTTGGATCAACAGCAGCCAGACCTGGGGGGCACAAGATTGGGGTGATGTTCCTTTGGACACAGGAAGTGGAGGTATCCAGAGGCTTAGATGGGGTAACAGCTGAGGTAGGAGGCCTAGGTATGGGCTGAATGAGACTCACTGTAGCTGTCTGCCCAGGCAGACCAGATGGACCAGCCTGCTGCTCATCATTCAGACTTACAGGAGTGGATTCCTCACTGAAGGCTTGTTCCTGGTCTGGGATGTAGGTATCTTAATTAGCAGTGGAAGGTAGTTGTGCACGTCACTGGGTGTTGGGCCTATTATAAAATAGAATAACAATTATTATAAAAATCTGAATGATACATTAAATGTGTTTGTAGCAAAAAATGAAGCAACCCTAAAAGGAAAAAGTGAATTAATATAATGAATATTCCTTTCAATAGTATTAAAATAAATTACAAGAACCGTTTAAATTGCATACAAAACTACTTCTGAAAAGCAGGTAAATTGATGTCCTGAAATGGAAAACAAAATTACGAAATATAAATAAAATTTAGCAAACATTCAACACAACACAGTAGAAAGGGTAAATGTTAAATAAACCATTCCAAGGCCTAGCAGGGTAACATTCTGAAAATTAAACAACTTAGAAGGATCAAAAACATTAGTCATCATATAAACATTGCAGATTACATTTATTATCAAAACAACTTTTAGTCAGCATACAACATAACATACATTAAAATATTTTAGTCAACATACTTTGATTTGTGAAACAAATAACATCAATTCAATATAATTACAAGAAAGTGATGACTTACAAAATTACACAAAAAATGACATTTTAAAGCATAGCATAAACTCGATATTGATAAATACAAACACTTTTACATATGTGAAAATTTGAAAGAAATGAGAGAATGACCAAAATAATATTGAAGTATGATTATCACAAAAAAAAACAAGAGATCATGGTAGTTGTAGTCATTTCAATTAAACAAATTTGTAAGTTCAACATACCTACTGATATATATGCAGTGAAAGTTGCCAAACGAAAGAAAAACACACATGTAAACAATTAGTGAAATAAGAGAGACAACAATAATATTAAAACTTTCAATAAATAAATGAGATATATATGGGTTTATATGTGTAAAAAGGTGCAAACACATCAACAACAGCTAAATTTAGATAAGTGGCACATTCAAAAATGTAACTTATCAGTCTCCACTCCACCAGGTATTCCTGTCAATCCTTCAGGATGTAGGATCTGCAAGACCTACTCCTCCCAGGGTAAAGGTGTAAGGGCAGGCTGGGAGAAGCACCAGCAATCCTCTGGGTCTCCAGGTGACACTTGGAGTCCAAGGAATACACTCTCCCACGAAGGTCGTTCTACCTCTCCCTTATTTCCTCCTGTGTGCGCAGGTTGTTTGCTACAGCATTCACTCTGTCAACTATTTTGGCCCACATTTGCCTTTTCTGAGCTATAGTTGTATTTTGTACTTAGGCTCCAAACAAGTGTGGCTCTACTCTATTAATTTCATCTACCATAACTGACAATTCTCCCTCAGTAAAACATGGTTTTGTCTTCCCTGCCATTAGTAAATAATACAATTATTTGAATTTGATAACCCACAAGATGATAAATAAATAGAAAATACAAAATGAACAAGAAACAGAGAAAGCAAAAAAACACTAACTTCACTAAAAATCTTCTGCTGCAGTGGGTTGGCAAAGGATCATGGTCTGCAATGGTGTGTCCTTGTAGTGTGGTATGCAGGTGAAAACAATTAGCCAAAACACATAAGGTGTGTGATGCTAGGACCCATCCAAAAGACACAGAAATAGCACAATGTTGAACGTGTCCCATGACGGAATCCCTATGTCGGCAATCCGCAGCTAGGACAACGCCAGCACAACTGTGAAATCTAAATAGACTTGCTGCAATCCTGCCACTCTGATGCTGTCGGAGTAATGTTAGGCAGCTGAGCAGTTTGCTGCATCGAATCGGTGAGCTGCTTATGCGATGAGGGCAGAGGATCAGCCAGTCCACATCTAAATACGGTGGGCGGTCATCTGTCAGCTTAATGGAGTACTAGTAAACTTCACCACAGAGGGATGACAGGAGTCCCGCCAAGATCTAAATCAGGCCCTCAGTCTCTTTTTGGAAGTCAAAAGCGGAATGAGGTTGGAGGGTGTAGCCAACAAGAGTTCCAGGAGGCTGAATACCACTTTGGCGAAGGAACACTGAATCAGATTTCTTGCTGTGGAGAAGGACGTAGCAGGAGCTTCCATGAATTCAGGCTGGCCGGTGATTCTCCTTGGGTGGAGGAGCAGATTGGGCCTGGTCTTCACTTGGTTCTCAGAGCATATAGAGTCACACAATACAACATACTAATGATTTATAACTGTGTTTCTAATTTAGTTGATTGATTTAAGTGCAGTTGGATGAATATAGGTGATATATTATTAGGCTAATAGGGTGCGTCAATCAGTTTGATTGATAGTAATGATATGAACTATTTTAAGATGGTGCTTCTTTTCAGTTTTGGAGTTATGGCGATAGCATTACAACTGTAAGGAAGCCCGATATGAGATTTCAAATTGGCTTGTCTATAAGGCATATTTGTTTTCTTATTGGTTGTGAAGCGCAGGAAATATGTCTCAAAGGATATGAATGGATGTGTTAATGAAAGAGCTTGCTGTGATTGAGGGATGATAATTTATAACAGTGATATTGGCAAAGATGGATGCTTTTGCTTTTTGCTAAAATTGACTGGGCATAGATGCTGAGCGTTGCGTTTCTTGATAAAGTTATTTGGGTAAGTGGCTTTAGTTGGAGATATATGGGAGCACATTTGTATGTAAAGGGTGTCTTCTTCAACCGTTGTATAATGTTCACTACAACTTCATACCTAATAAGTCTCAACAACAGTACAGTGAGTGAAGTGAACACCCTTCCAGCTAGTGCAATGTCAATAAGTAATGAATATAACTTACCACCGCCCGCCACTGCTGCTGCCGCATCTCCTGCCCCCTCCGGAATGGTCGCATCGCCGCTGGCCCCGCCGGCACTGGTGGTCGCTAGTACGCCTACAAAAAAACATGACACATTTTTAGATGCCTGTACACCTCCCCCTATTTATTCGTTTTCACTAGCAAGATTGAAAAAAAGTTAATACATACATATACAACATACATCACTAGTCCAAATCGGGTACTAGAGTAGAGTCAGTAGACACTAGTAGTGTTATGGTCCCTAGGGTCATTATTATAGTATACTCTACGCAAAGTTAGCCTGAGCCATGCAACCATTTTTCGCTTCATGTCTTTTGCGCATGGTACCTCGCAGCTTGTTGTGCAGTAACAGTAGGACGCCTTTTTGAGCCCACATGAGCTCATACAGCTACTGTCTGAGCGTTGCGTACAAGAGGTCGAAAAACAAGCCACTTTGTTATGGAGTTCGGTTAGTCCGTATTGCTTAGCCATAAGTAACATGTTACACTTTTTGGCATGACTGAGAAATGCTTGCATTATACTATCTAACGCGCACCATTTTTCTCACAACAGGCAGAAGATTCCCTTCTACGAACCAGAGATTTGCAGAGCTTATGAATGATGCATGTAACCAGTACTTCTACGTTCTACGGTGAGGGGTCTCCCAGAATTCGCACAGATCTTTTGTCTTCTATCATGCACTTGTAACAATGTTTATTGTTTTAATCTTATGCATTTTGCTGTTGGAGCTGGCTGTAGTACACTGAATTTTATAGAACAACATACAGAGCTTGTTAGTTGAAAATAAACCTTTTGAACTTACACATAGACTCTGTGGTATTTGGTGTGGTGGTGGTGGTGTACTTACACGAGTGAGTGAGCGAAAGGGTGTTATCTGTTCTGGGTTGTGTAATCATTGGGTATCTTCGGGTGGGGGTTCGGGGACCTAATGAGACACTATAGCTAGTCGTTCAGGGGATTGTGGGTTCACTTCTGACTGAGGTGTGAGGAAGGTCCAACCTCCCATCACCAACATCCTATTTTCTTGTGCATAGTTCTGTATGTGGCTGGGCAGAATCCCCACATCAGTAGTAGTATGTACTATATCCTATCAAAAATAGTCAAATATCTGGTTGGGCATTTTGTTTGTGGTAATTGTCAAAGCCTCAAGATTAAGAAGACTAGAAGAGGACAACCCAAAGGACTGGACTCAGTGGCTAGAGCTATTGGTCAATCTGAGTTTTATTCAAAACCGTAAAATAAAGAGTGGCAAACTGGGCAAGCTTAGCTACAGACAGACTAATAGTAGTAGTACAGACAGTCATAGCAGAGGCAGTTAGAACTTAGAGGCAGGGATAACCAGAATTTAGAAACAGATAGTCAAGTCAAGATCAAAGAAGCTTTTGTGAAAAATAGAATTAGGAAGTGGAACCAGAATTAATAGTTCGGAAAAAATAAGGTGCAGTAAAAGTTAGGGAAATATAATTGTTAATATTAACCACTGGAGGACGTACTGGGGCCAGCAGCAGGGCCCTCGGTAGTGGAGCGGTCCTCTGGTGGTTGTCCAGCCGACTCGGACCCCGTCTTCTTGCCCCTGGGTGCTGCAGATCAGTGATCATGTAAGATATAATAAAGAAAGAGACAAACATTAATGATTGCTGTGAAACAAATAAATTATCTAAAAAAACGCTCAAAAAACGTTTTAGGAAACAATAATTGCAATAAAATTGACCTATCTAATCCGATCGACTACTGGCTTGCGGGATTCACGGACCGTCTACTTATTTATGAACACTAATCCAGTGTTCCATTCTGATTGATTCAAATCCAGAACACTAACTAAGCCTAAGTACCACCTGACCTAGCCCACCTATTCCAGACGGGCCAATTGTTCACTAAGTCTGCATTTCCATTTTGTTTACCCCTCAAAAATGCATAGATGAGATGGAGGACACATACATAAATTTGTGCATACACCAAATTGTTGGTTGGTTGCGTCTGATGTTCTGCTACTGACTGACACTGCTAAGCCTACCACTCACTAAACAAGCTACAAAGAGTTCTACTAAGGACTGGGGTAAGCAGCACTCAGTGACAGAGGATGCGTCACGCAGACCGCTAAAAAATTATCAACTAATACTAACTAAACCTAGTATCAATCCATCCACCACTATTTGACAGGAGGACAAAGGAAGGACTAGAGTCTCTCTAGCAATAGCATTACCTAACTTAAGTTCTCTAAAGTAAACTCTTACATAATAATAAGGACAAGCGAGCGCAAAGTTGCAAACAAGTAAGAGTAGCGCCGAGCAACTGTGTCCTACAATCACAGAAGATTTTGAAACGTAATTTACCTGCAATGTAAGCAGCAGTATTCTTGTTATTCGTAAAAAAATTATACACAATACTTATACTACTATATATATTAGCTACTCACCAAGCCCCACGACCTCGACACCTAGCAGGTCCAACAGGTCCTGCTCCCGGTCCAGGATGTCTGACCACTGGTGGGCCAGCTGGTTATGGGTGCGCCGGACCCCTGAGCAGCGAAACACTGCCCGGCGCACCTTCGCCCACCGGCGGTGACGCTCCTGGGTAGGGTACCCGGAGCCTGGCCTGCCGCCTGCTGCCAAGGTCAAGGGGAGGTGGCGCTGCACAAAAAAAACAAGGGCAGCCACCTCCGCCTCGCTAAAAAGCTGCCGGGCTTGCACCCCTGCAGGGCGCAGTCTGCCGCAAGGCAGGCGGCTCTTGGGCGCACGCGCCTTGCCCTTGGAGCCATTATTGGTGCTGCTACCCTTCGCCATGGTTCTGGGGTGAGTGGGAGGAGGCGGAAAAGAAAAGTTAGAAGGGAAAAATAAAGTTAGGGGAAGAAGTAGGAGCTTAAAGAAGAAAGTAATATAAAACAGTAGAAAAGTAAAAAAACACAGTAAAAAGTAGAAATAAATGCAAAATATAGACTTATGCACAGAGAGAGATAATAAAAAAAAAAAAAATTGAAAAACAGTGTAAAAACTAAGGATTGCAAAGATTGAGGGAGGATAGAAAAGCAGGCCCAGAACCATAGCATAGAGTGAAAAACAAGATGGCCGCGCCCATCGCGACCGCGTGGGTAAGTTCGCGCGATATTTCTCCCCGAGCAAGCAAAAAGCGTCGCGAACACGTACGACGCATTCCCGAACATGAAATGCGCATCGCGAGCACGCTATACGCGACCCGGAACAGGAAATAAGGCATCGCAAACGGGCGGGACAAGTGAAAAACAAGATGGCCGCGCCCATAGGCGACCGCATGGGTAAGTGCGCGAGATACTATCCCCTGAGCACGCAAACAGCGTCCCGAACACGCACAACGCGTTCCCGAAGAAGAAAAACGCATCGCAAACGGGCGCAAGCAACTACGCACGCTCGCGTAGCTACGCGTAGCTCGCGTAGCGCTTTAACGTCTTCGCGTAGCTTCGCGTAGCGCGACTACGCGAACTACGCCCAGGGTAAGTGGCTATAGTTGGAGATATATGGGAGCACATTTGTATTGTTAGTATTTATGGTTTATTTTGTGGTTTGGGATTTTTTGGGGGAAGTTATGGGAATAGTGCTGTTACAGCGATGCAGTCAATGTGAAAATCTGGGTGGGCTGTGTTGTAAGGAATAGATGTTTTCTGATTGGCTGGGATGGAAGGAAATACGTTTCAGAGGATGTCAGTTGATGCGTCAGTGTAATAGTGACCATGATTGGAGGGAAGGTTATTACACAATAGTGTGATATTGTCTTAAATGTGTCTGTTTAAATGCTTTTTGGGTATTGAAAGTTTAAGATGAGGTGTTAATGTGGTCATGTTTTCTGTGATATTTGAAGTTTTTTAGCATGAAGAAGATGGATTGGTTGATGAAACAGATGTGTGATATAGATAAGCGATAGCGTGTCTGTAGAGAAAGTGTAATGTAGTGTGCTGAGTTACGTGACTTCTAGACTATGGCTATGTCACTTGGTGAAAGAGACACGTAGCAGTTTATAGTGGTAGGGCATCTCGAAACGATGTTTTTGGGTGATTAATGAAACGAAGTTCATAATGTGGTTATGGACTTCCTGGAGCTTACCCAGTCAGTAGGTGATGCATAACATTGACTCACAGTAGCACGCCTAAAGAAAATTACTGAATGGGATTGATGTTGGATGTAGATGTGATTGAGTTTTTCATTTATATCTTCTGGTGATAGGTGGAGGGTTAGCAAAGCCTGAAGTTAGGGTACATATATTTTTTTTCCCAGGATAATATTAACTGAGTTGGGAAATGTTGATTTCTGTTTTAAGGATAGTGGGTGAGGCTAATTGGCTAACATGATGAGAGCAAGACATTGGATATCTTCATGACTACTAAAATGTAAGCAGTAATATTTCTGTGGTTGTGATTAGACACCTTTTAATGCAAGGAGGTGACAATGCGGGAACTCACTTGCTGCATTAAGATTACGAAGTGGTTGTAAATCAGGAGAAGCGTTATGGAATTTATTATTGTCCAGTTTTTTATAAAATCATGAT
Source organism: Calotriton arnoldi (assembly GCA_963921515.1). Taxonomy (NCBI): domain Eukaryota; kingdom Metazoa; phylum Chordata; class Amphibia; order Caudata; family Salamandridae; genus Calotriton; species Calotriton arnoldi. The sequence continues at coordinate 323,625 of CAWUFW010013739.1, read as the reverse complement.
TAAAGCCATTGGTTATTACGCGAATCACCATGAAATGTGAAGTACTGAACATGATGGTTTTTAAAGAAAATTTTTACCCAAAATATGTACATGTTCAATCAATCAATCAATCAATCAATCAATCAATCAATCATTTGTATAGCGCGCTACTCACCCGGAGGGTCTCAAGGCGCTTGGGGGAGGGGGGTCCGCTACTGTTCGAACAGCCAGGTCTTGAGTTGCTTCCTGAAGGAGAGGTGGTCTTGGGTAAGGCGGAGGTGGATGGGTAGGGAGTTCCACGTCTTGGCAGCCAGGTAGGAGAAGGATCTTCCTCCCGTTGTGGCTCTTCGGATGCGGGGGACGGCGGCGAGGGCGTGGTTGGTCGATCGTAGCTGGCGGGTGGGAGTGTAGAAGGTCAGACGGTCGTTGAGGTATCTGGGGCCTTGGTTGTGGAGGGCTTTGTGTGCGTGGGTGAGGAGTCGGAACGTGATTCTCTTGCTGACGGGGAGCCAGTGCAGGTCTCTCAGGTGTCTGGCGATGTGGCTGTGTCGGGGGATGTCCAGGATGAGTCGAGCTGCAGCGTTCTGGACGCGTTGGAGTCTTTTATGAAGTTTGGCTGTGGTTCCGGCGTAGAGGGAGTTGCCGTAGTCCAGTCGGCTGGTGACGAGGGCCTGGGTGACCGTCTTCCTGGTTTCGGTGGGGATCCACCGGAAGATCTTGCGCAGCATGCGTAGGATGTTGAAGCAAGACGAGGAGACGGCGTTGACTTGTCGGGTCATTGAGAGGAGGAGTCCAGGATGAAGCCCAGGTTGCGTGCGTGGTCCGTTGGTTTGGGTGCGTTGCCCAGGGCAGGGGGCCACCAGGAGTCGTCCCAGGCGGAGGGTGATGATCCTAGGATGAGGACTTCCGTCTTATCTGAGTTCAGTTTCAGGCGGCTGTTCCTCATCCACTCGGCTACGTCCTTCATCCCTTCATGTAGGTTGGTTCTGGCGGTTGTGGGGTCGTTGGTGAGGGAGAGGATCAGCTGGGTGTCGTCGGCGTAGGAGATGATGTTGAGGTTGTGTTGGCGTGCGATGGCTGCGAGGGGCTCATGTAGACGTTGAAGAGGGTGGGGCTGAGTGATGATCCTTGTGGTACGCCGCAGATGACTTCGGTGGCCTCGGAACTGAACGGGGGAGGCGGACTCTCTGGGTTCTTCCGGCGAGGAAGGAGATGATCCACTCCAGTGCCTTCTCTTGGATTCCGACGTTGTTCAGGCGTTGCACTAGGGTGCGGTGGCAGACTGTGTCGAACGCTGCGGAGAGGTCCAGGAGGATGAGGGCCGCTGTTTCCCCGTTGTCGAGCAGGGCTCGGATGTCGTCGGTGGCTGCGATGAGGGCGGTCTCGGTGCTGTGGTTGGCCCGGAAGCCGGACTGCGAGTGGTCGAGGGATCCATTCGTCTCGAGGAAGGCGGCCAGTTGTCTGTTGACGGTCTTCTCGATGACTTTGGCAGGAAAAGGAAGGAGCGAGATGGGGCGGTAGTTTTTGAGGTCGGTGGGGTCCGCTGACGGTTTCTTCAGTAGGGCGCTGAGTTCGGCGTGCTTCCAGCTCTCTGGGAAGGTGGCGGTGTCGAAGGAGGTGTTGATGATGTCCCGGAGGTGGGGTGCGATGACGGCGTCGGCCTTGTTGAAGACGTGGTGAGGGCAGGGGTCGGTAGGTGATCCGGAGTGGATGGAGTTCATCGTGCGGATAGTGTCTTCGGTGTTGATCGGGGTCCAGGCTCGGAGGGTGGAGGTGGTGAACGGTCGTAGCGTACGTCGGCTGTGTGCTGAAACTGTTGTGTATGTCTGCGATCTTGCTGTGGAAGAACGAGGCGAGCGAGTTGCAGAGGTCTTGCGAGGGAGTGATGTCGTTGTTTCCGGCGCTGGGGTTCGAGAGCTCTTTGACGATGATGAAGAGTTCCTTGCTGTTGTGGGCGTTGTTGTCCAGTCGTTCCTTGAATGCGGTTTTCTTGGTGGAGTGGATCAGCTGGTGGTGTTTTCGGGTGGCGTGCTTGAGGGTGGTCATGTTGTCTGCAGTCGGGTCTCTGCGCCATGCTTTCTCGAGGGCCCGGCGGTTCTTCTTGGATTTCTTGAGTTCGTCGGTGAACCAGGATGCTTTCTTGTTGCCGTGTCTGACTGGGGGGTCTTCAATGGGGCGAGGTCGTCTGCGCAGTTGGCGATCCATCTTGTGAGGTTGCTGGCGGCTTGGTTGGGGTTCGTTGAGCTGGCGGGAGGGTTCTGGCTCAGGGATGTGGTGAGTTGGTCGGTGGTGATCTTGTTCCAGCTTCTGCGCGGAAACTGTTGCGTGTGGTGGTGCGTGGTGGTCCTGCTGAAGCTGAAGTGGACGCAGCTGTGGTCTGTCCAGTGGAGTCCGGTGGTGTGGCTGAAGGAGATGTCCTTACTGGAGGAGAGAGACGGGGTCAAGCGTGTGGCCGGAGTGGTGTGTGGGGGTGGTCACCAGTTGCTTGAGTCCGAGGTTGGCGAGGTTGTCCAGCAGGGTGGTGGTGTTGCGATCGTTGTTGTTCTCTAGGTGGAAGTTGAGGTCCCCAAGGAGGATGTAGTCAGCCGAGGGAGGGCGTGCGGGCTGATGAGGTCGGCGATGTCTTCGCTGAATTGTGTGCGTGGTCCTGGGGGTCTGTAGATGAGGGTGCCTCTGAGGGTGGTCTTGGGTGTGTATCTGGAAGTGCAGGTGTTCGCCGGCTGTGAAGGTGTCGTCGGAGTTGGTCGTGATGCGGATGGTGTTCTTGTGGACGATGGCGATGCCTCCTCCGGTCTGGTTGGCGCGGTCCCTTCGGGTGATCTTGTATCCGTCCGGGATGGCGATGGCGATGTCGGGCGCTGAGGAGGCGTTCATCCATGTTTCCGTGAGGAAAGCGACGTCTGGTGATGTGGAGTCGAGCAGGTTCCAGAGTTCCACGGCGTGTCTGTGGATGGAGCGGGTGTTGAGCAGGATGCACTTCAGGTGGTTGCTGCTGGTGCTTGGCTTGGCGGGTGCGGTGCAGGTCCGGAGGCAGGAGAACTTGCAGGATTGGCAGGCGAAGGGTCCGTGGAGTGCGACCTGGGGTGGCACGGTGGCAGCCGGGGATACGGCCGGTGTTGAGTGCGTTGAGGGTGGCGGTGTCGTAAGTCCGGTGGGTGGGTTGGCTGCTGCGGGGGCCAGGGGTTTGGCGCTGGGCGCGGTCCAGGCGCGGACGGGCGCAGACGGGCTTGCCCTAGGCGCGCCTTCGGCGTGCCAGCGGCGCGCCCGCTGCGCACGTCCGGCCGCCATTTATGGGGAGGTGGGAGGGAGGAGCAGCTGGGAGGCGGGAGGCAGGGGCAGCGAATGGGCAGTCAAGGGGGCGGGGCCGCAGGGGACGCAGCGGCGGGAATGGCGAGAGGCAGCGGGGGCACAAAAGGAAAATGGGGAGAGAAAACAGACAAAAATACAGGCACAACGCAAATGGGGCAGCGAGGGGCACAGAAAGGAAAATGGGGGAGAAAACAGACAAAAATACAGGCACAACGCAAATGGGGCAGCGAGGGGCACAGAAAGGAAAATGGGGGAGAAAACAGACAAAAATACAGGCACAACGCAAATGGGGCAGCGAGGGGCACAGAAAGGAAAATGGGGGAGAAAACAGACAAAAATACAGGCACAACGCAAATGGGGCAGCGAGGGGCACAGAAAGGAAAATGGGGAGAGAAAACAGACAAAAATACAGGCACAACGCAAATGGGGCAGCGAGGGGCACAGAAAGGAAAATGGGGGAGAAAACAGACAAAAATACAGGCACAACGCAAATGGGGCAGCGAGGGGCACAGAAAGGAAAATGGGGAGAAAACAGACAAAAATACAGGCACAACGCAAATGGGGCAGCGAGGGGCACAGAAAGGAAAATGGGGAGAAAACAGACAAAAATACAGGCACAACGCAAATGGGGCAGCGAGGGGCACAGAAAGGAAAATGGGGAGAGAAAACAGACAAAAATACAGGCACAACGCAAATGGGGCAGCGAGGGGCACAGAAAGGGAAAATGGGGGAGAAAACAGACAAAAATACAGGCACAACGCAAATGGGGCAGCGAGGGGCACAGAAAGGAAAATGGGGGAGAAAACAGACAAAAATACAGGCACAACGCAAATGGGGCAGCGAGGGGCACAGAAAGGAAAATGGGGGAGAAAACAGACAAAAATACAGGCACAACGCAAATGGGGCAGCGAGGGGCACAGAAAGGAAAATGGGGAGAGAAAACAGACAAAAATACAGGCACAACGCAAATGGGGCAGCGAGGGGCACAGAAAGGAAAATGGGGGGAGAAAACAGACAAAAATACAGGCACAACGCAAATGGGGCAGCGAGGGGCACAGAAAGGAAAATGGGGGAGAAAACAGACAAAAATACAGGCACAACGCAAATGGGGCAGCGAGGGGCACAGAAAGGAAAATGGGGGAGAAAACAGACAAAAATACAGGCACAACGCAAATGGGGCAGCGAGGGGCACAGAAAGGAAAATGGGGGAGAAAACAGACAAAAATACAGGCACAACGCAAATGGGGCAGCGAGGGGCACAGAAAGGAAAATGGGGGAGAAAACAGACAAAAATACAGGCACAACGCAAATGGGGCAGCGAGGGGCACAGAAAGGAAAATGGGGGAGAAAACAGACAAAAATACAGGCACAACGCAAATGGGGCAGCGAGGGGCACAGAAAGGAAAATGGGGGAGAAAACAGACAAAAATACAGGCACAACGCAAATGGGGCAGCGAGGGGCACAGAAAGGAAAATGGGGGAGAAAACAGACAAAAATACAGGCACAACGCAAATGGGGCAGCGAGGGGCACAGAAAGGAAAATGGGGGAGAAAACAGACAAAAATACAGGCACAACGCAAATGGGGCAGCGAGGGGCACAGAAAGGGAAATGGGGGAGAAGACAGACAAAAATACAGGCACAACGCAAATGGGGCAGCGAGGGGCACAGAAAGGAAAATGGGGAGACAAGCAAAGAAATACGGGCACCGAGGCCACAGGCGGAAGGGCGATCTTACCAGCAGCAGCAGCGGGCGGACAACACAGGCGGAGCTGTGTGGTGGGGGAGCGACCTACCTGGCAAGGTCAAGGGTTGATTCAAAAGTTATCTATTTTCACTGCGATTCTAAGTACAGTTGTTTATTCCTATTCTCTTATGTTTCCATCGATGAAATAATGGACTGACCATTGTGGATGGGGGTGGAGGTTCCAATTATTGTCTAATTGATTTACCTTTGATATTATTGTTTGATTTAAGTTGATACACTGTGCAATATTGTTTAAGTGGATGCTGGTATTTTTTGATAAAATACTTTATTACAACCTGTTTTATAGGATGTATAGTATGTATAGTTATGATTTATTTAATTAGTAAATTCACTCCTTACATGGTGGTAGATGAGCCAAATTGTGTTGCGTGCTTTTGTAGTTTTTATAACAAACTGCACCTCACTACTACGCCGTGAACAACGGTGGGTCCACCGCCTCCGCACCCACGAACATGGCTTGAATGAAGAAATACCATGGACTGAACTCTAATGCCCAGTCCGCATTTGACCTAGGGGCACCAGTCTTTGTGGCCCTATTATTGCTAATGTCAGGGTACGCTCCGCGGAATCCAGTTGCAGCAAGAAAGGCTCCACCTCCTGATCTCACCAACACCCTAATCATGCCACAGAGTATTCGAGTGATCAGGCGAGGAAAGGATAGGGAAGGAACAGCGGGAAAAGAACCTGTAACAAAAACAACAAGGTTATAAACACTGCATGTGAATGGCTACTCTCATAAGGTCTCACTACGTCCCTTTCTGTACCTTGAATAAACAACTGTGATTCCTTGGAACTGGACCAACAAGGACATCCCTCTGGACAATCACAGTATCTATAATACAGAATGTACACTGTTAGTAAACCTAGGTATGTTGTTGCCATTCAAGCATTTCCCTTCAGGCACACCCATACATACCTAGGGTTTCCTAAACACCAATCCAAAATACGAGAAACTAGATCCCCCTGTTCTGGAGTTCAATCCCATGAAACAAAAAAAAAAACAAAGCTGTTCCCAAATACGTTCCTTTAGATATGTTCTTGCCCTAAGGTTTGTTTGAAGAAACCACAAAGTTAATTGGAACAAAATACTCCTGAACGTATGGCAGTCTCGGCAAGACGTGGTTAACCTCACCACTGTCTTCCGCTCATGGACGGGAGATCTATGCCAGACATGTAGAAAACCCAGACACAGCAAAGCAAGGTTCCTTCACCACCGCTTTCCGCTCTGTTATTGAGGCGAACTGTAGAAACGACAGAAACTCCCAGACACGGCAAAGCGTGGTTAACTCACCACCGCTTTCCTCTCTGGTACTTGCCAGAAAGAGTGCACTCTTGAAACGGCAATGCGTGGTTAAACCACCACCGCATTCCGCTCACGATAGCAAGGGATAGTCAATTGGTTCCGTAGCACCTGAGCAGAATATGACATGGAACACGGAGTGTTTACTGGAAGCCTCACCGCAACACACACCGTTACCTCATGATGCAGAAGCCGCTGAAATCCTTGACGTTGGAAGGCCGTTCTCCAAAACTGTCCAAGAACAGGAATGTGGCGACTAACAGCCACAGACTTCCCCTCGTCCGAGAGAAAGCAGGAACTTCGGTTTACGCACCTCGTCCTACGTGCGTCACTCCTTAATGTATCCCCTACCAGATCCAGGCATCCTGGGATATGTAGTTTCGGAATCGGCACTGTAGGCGCCGCTAGGCTCAGTTCCTGACAGTAGGCCCTCCCGCCAAGCGCCTCCTAGGTCCAGGCTTGGCTGGGAACCTCCTATGGAAGGAGCATACTGCCACCGGCGCGTGCACATTCTGCCAAGGCTCCAAGGAATCGTCTTCCACAGAATACCCCTTCCAAGAGACCAGATACCATAGGACTCCCCTCCTCATTTTTGAGTCCCGAATGCACTTGACTTCATATTCAAGCCATCCATCACATACCACTGGCGGAGTAACACGCTGCCGAGCAGTCAGAGCAGGTTTCAGAAGGTTGCAGTGGAACACAGGGTGTATCCGAAGAGAACCAGGCAACTTCAGTTTATAGGCAACTGGATTAATTTGTTTGACCATGGTATGGGCCAATATACCTAGGGTGGAACACACTACGGAGTTTAAATCGGATGTTCTTGGTGGACAACCATTCTCGGTCACCCACCTGATATTGGGGCCCGTTTATTCTGTGATGATCCTCCCACCGCTTATACACCTGCTTGGCCCGCAACAAATGCTTCCTTACACAACGATGGACCGTTTGTAGCCTTTTCACCTGTTCCTGTACTGTGGGCTGATTCGTTATGTCCTCTGGCAGGCTGATGGGCAGGGTTTTGGCGTCATAACCAAAGTTTGCTCGAAAGGGGGATACTCCTATTGAACAATGCCAAGCATTGTTATACGCCAGTTCCGCCATCCACAGTAGTTCCACCCACGAGTCTTGGCCTCTTTTGCATAACACCTGAGGTATTTCTTCAAGGTCTGGTTTAATCGTTCCGTCTGACCATCAGTCTGTGGGTGGAAACTTTTAGAGAGTGTTGAATCATTATGCAAGGCTCGGCACCACATTTTCCAGAATCTAGCTATAAATTGAGGCCCTCTGTCTGACACTATCACTTCCGGCACCCCATGTATACGGATGATGTTACTGGTTAGTAGCTGTGCTGTCTGTCCTGCTGCAGGAAGGTTCGTAGAAGGGATGAAATGTCCCATTTTCGTGAGGCTGTCCACCACCACCATGATGTCTGAACTTCCCTGATCTAGAGGTAACCCAGTTACAAAATCTAGACTAATGTTCTGCCTAGGGCGCTGAGGGGTAGGCATGGGTAGAAGCTTTCCTTTCTTCCTGGTGTTTTCGCCTTTTGCTCTCGCACAATCTTCACAATGAGCCACCCAAGCCGATACATCTTTGCTTATGGTTCTCCACCAGAAGTGCTGTTGTATTAACTGTATGGTCTTACGTATACCCGGATGTCCAGCCAATGGAGATACATAGCACCAGGTAAAGGCTTTCTTCTGCAATTCCTGCGTGGGGAGATACAGTTTGTTTCTGTGAAATGGCAGACCCTGCTTCACTGTGCGTTCGTCATCTCGTTCCGCCCATGCCTCCCACACTGAGCTGGTTTTGTGACTTCTTACCTCATCCAAAAAGTTTTCCACTCTGATAGCGCATATCACCTTTGAGGGTTCGATGATTGCCTCAGTGTTCTTGTCGCTGGGGACTTCTAACGATTCCTGTCTGGACAAAGCGTCTGCCTTACGGTTCTCGACACCAGGCCTAAAGGTAACCACAAAATCATACTCAGCAAAAAACTGCATCCACCTCATCTGTCTTTGTGAGAGGTACTGTGCCGACTTCATATACTGCAGATTACGGTGGTCTGTATAGACGGTAATGGGGTAACAGGCCCCCCACAGATATTGCCTCCATTCCTGAAACGCCTTTTTTATAGCCAAGAGTTCTTTCTCGGCGATGGTATAGTTCTTTTCAGCTGAGTTCAATTTCTTGGACAGCTAGACTACCGGATGAAGTTGTCCTGTACTCTGGTTTCTTTGTGAAAGGATGGCACCGATGGCCTCATCTGAGGCATCCGCCTCCACCACAAAAGGATGTTCTAGTTTAGGATGGGAAAGCACAGGAGCGGTTGTAAAAGCTCTCTTCAGGTAGGTAAATGCTTCCTCTGCCTCCCTTGACCAAATGAAAGGCACTCCTTTTCTGAGTAACCGTGTGATAGGAACTGCTACCTGGGAGAAGTGGAGGATGAACCTGCGATAATAGTTCGCAAACCCAAGGAAGCATTGCACATCTCTCATGTTCTTTGGAGTCGGCCATTCTTGCACTGCCTGCACCTTACGCTCTGCCATGTGCAACCCTTCCGGGCAAAGCATCACACCTAGAAACTCTACTTCCCTCACACCAAACTCACACTTGCTCAGTTTGCAAAACAAGCTGTGTTCATGCAACTTATCTAACACCATTATGACCTGGTCCTTATGGCTTTTACTGTTGTCTGAGTAAATCAAGATGTCGTCAATATAGACCACTACGAAGTGACCCACATACTCCTTTAAGACATCTTTAAGTAAGTACTGGAATGCCGCCGGGGCATTGCAGAGGCTGAACGGCATAACCATGTACTCATACAATCCATAACGAGTCTTAAAGGCAGTCTTCCACTTGTCCCCCTCATGGATACGCACCAAGTGGTAAGCCCCTCTCAGATCCAACCTGGTATAGATCTTAGCCTCCCTCACCTGATCAAGTAACACCGATATGAGGGGTAAAGGGTATCGGTTACGTATGGTGTTTTTATTCAACATTCGATAGTCTACACAGGCCCTCAGATCGCCGTTGGCCTTGGCAATGAAAAATAGTGGAGAGGCCGCTGGTGAACGAGATGGCCTGATAAATCCTATCTCAGGTAGTGATCCAGGTATTCCTGCAAATGTTTCGTTTCGGGCACAGACAACGCATACACTCTACATGCAGGGATGGTTGCCGCTTCCACCAAGTCTATGCGACAATCGTACTCTCGGTGAGGTGGTAACTGTTCTGCCTTGGTTTCACTGAATACATCCATGTACTGATTATACTCTAACAGTAATACCGTTTCCTTCTCAGCTGCGGTAGCCACGACAAATGGATACGTCAAAGCGACAGCCTGCGAAAGAGGGTACGGAACCAAGTGACTATGACATTCCTCTGATAGTTATTGAACCGATTTAGTTCTCCAGTCTATGGTGGGATTATGGTGACACAACCAAGGCATCCCTAAAATCACTTCATACTGAGGTGCCTCTATGATATTTAACGTCAGCTCCTCCACATGTCTTCCTTTCGCAACTGCTATAGACAACACAACTACCTCTGTTCGTTCAACAATAAGACCTGACTTCAGAGGCTTGCCATCAACGGCCAAGACTTCTTCTGGTGTCCCCCTAGGTATTCTAGATAAATCAAGACTTGTTACCAACCCGCTGTCTATGAAGTTACCTGTCACCCCTGAGTCCAACATAAAAAAAAACCTGATGGTACTGCTGATTACACTCAAGACCCATGGGGAGCACAATATGCGACTCAGAATCCTGCAAGACCTTGGTTGATAATGAGGGAAGTTTCCAACCCTGGTTGTCTTCCCCCTCTGTTCCTGAGCACACCGTTTTTCCTGACTCAGGACACCGCCACCCTTTTATTCCTGGACCAGGCACTGGAAGTCTTGGGTTTAGAAGGACAGTCTCTAACATAGTGACCCTTTTTACCGCAGTACATGCACAATCCCTGCACTCTTCGGCTCTCCCTTTCTTCTCTCGTAAGTGGTGCTCTGATGGCTCTGATCTCCATAGGTTCAGCCACTGCCTCTGTATTACCCGCTAGTCTACGAGGAAGTCTATCAGACCTGTAATAGCCTCTCTCCCACCTTTTTCTCTCTCCTCCTCTCTCAGACATCCGACTATCCAATATTAGTGTTAGGTTTATCATGTCTATGCATGTAGTCGGTTGAGGATCGATCTGTGCCAGCACGTCTTTCATATCATCTCGCAACCCCTGATAAAACAGCGACATCCTTTTTTCTTCCGGCAAGGCTGTTTCTGCCACTAACCTATTAAACGTAGTCAGGTAGGTTACCAAATCATTCTTCCCTTGTTTCAGGTCTTGTAGCTCCCTGTCAGCGCTGAACGTAGTGGCCCTTCGATCAAAAACTCTTTCAAATTCGGCCCTAAAAGCCGACCAATCAGACAATACCACGTCATTATTCCTAACTAAAGGGACGGCCCAATTCACAGCGTCACCCACCAAATAGGAAATAGCAAACGCTACCCTAGAATGATTATTGGGGAAAGAGGCAGGTTTACATGAGAAGTGTAGCATAATCTGTGTCAGGAACACCTGAACCTTTTGCGGGTCCCCCGCATATCTCTCCGGGCTAGCCAATGGTATGGGAGGTGGCACTGTAACTTGTATTTGTGAAGCTGCAGAGGAAGCATCAAAGGAATTCCTAGACAACTTTTCTACCTACTCTCTTAATGCGGTGGTTTCCACCTTGGAAGATGCCAGTTCCTGTTGGACCAGGATTAAGGCCTGGAGAACGTCTTCCAGGGACGCCATAACTTGATACACCTGGATCAGGCGGAGCGCTATATACTTGGGTGCGTAAGTCTGTCAGGGAACGCTCCGCGGAATCCAGTTGCAGCAAGAAAGGGTCCAACTCCTGATCTCACCAACACCCTAATCATGCCACAGAGTATTCGAGTGATCAGGCGAAGGAAAGGATAGGGAAGGAACAGCGGGGAAAAGAACCTGTAACAAAAACAACAAGGTTATAAACACTGCATGTGAATGGCTACTCTCATAAGGTCTCACTACGTCCCTTTCTGTACCTTGAATAAACAACCGTGATTCCTTGGAACTGGACCAACAAGGACATCCCTCTGGACAATCACAGTATCTATAATACAGAATGTACACTGTTAGTAAACCTAGGTATGTTGTTACCATTCAAGCATTTCCCTTCAGGCATACCCATACATACCTAGGGCTTCCTATGCCAAGCTTGTAAGATAACACCAATCCAAAATACAAAAAACGAGATCCCCCTGTTCTGGAGTTCAATCCCATGAAACAAAAAAAAAAACAACAAAGTTCCCAAATACGTTCCTTTAGATATGTTCTTGCCCTAAGATTTGTTTGAAGAAACCACAAAGTTAAATCGGAACAAAATACTCCTGAACGTATGGCAGTCTCGGCAAGACGTGGTTAACCTCACCACTGTCTTCCGCTCATGGATGGGAGATCTATGCCAGACATGTAGAAAACCCAGGCACGGCAAAGCGTGGTTCCTTCACCACCGCTTTCCGCTCTGTTATTGAGGCGAACTGTAGAAACGACAGAAACTCCCAGACACGGCAAAGTGTGGTTAACTCACCACCGCTTTCCGCTCTGGTACTTGCCAGAAAGAGTGCACTCTTGAAACGGCAATGCGTGGTTAAACCACCACCGCATTCCGCTCACGATAGCAAGGGATAGTCAATTGGTACCGTAGCACCTGAGCAGAATATGACACGGAACACGGCGTGTTTACGGGAAGCCTCACCGCAACACACACCGTTACCTCATGATGCAGAAGCCGCTGAAATCCTTGACGTTGGAAGGCCGTTCTCCCAAACTGTCCAAGAACAGGAATGTGGCGACTAACAGCCACAGACTTCCCCTCGTCCGAGAGAAAGCAGGAATTTCGAATTATGCACGTCGTCCTACGTGCGTCACTCCTTAATGTATCCCCTACCAGATCCAGGCATCCTGGGAAATGTAGTTTAGGAATCGGCACTGTAGGCGCCGCTAGGCTCAGTTCCTGACAGTAGGCCCTCCCGCCAAGCGCCTCCTAGGTCCAGGCTTGGCTGGGAACCTTCTATGGAAGGAGCATACTGCCACCGGCGCATGCACATTCTGCCAAGGCTCCCAGGAATCGTCTTCCACAGAATACCCCTTCCAAGAGACCAGATACCATAGGACTCCCCTCCTCATTTTTGAGTCCCGAATGCACTTGACTTCATATTCAAGCTCTCCATCACATACCACTGGCAGAGTAACACGCCGCCGAGCAGTCGGAGCAGGTTTCAGAAGGTTGCAGTGGAACACAGGGTGTATCCGAAGAGAACCAGGCAACTTCAGTTTATAGGCAACTGGATTAATTTGTTTGACCATGGTATGGGCCAATATACCTAGGGTGGAACACACTACGGAGTTTAAATCGGATGTTCTTGGTGGACAACCATTCTCGGTCACCCACCTGATATTGGGGCCCGTTTATTCTGTGATGATCCTCCCACCGCTTGTACACCTGCTTGGCCCACAACAAATGCTTCCTTACACAACGATGGACCGTTTGTAGCCTTTTCACCTGTTCCTGTACTGTGGGCTGATTCGTTATGTCCTCTGGCAGGCTGATGGGCAGGGTTTTGGTGTCATAACCAAAGTTTGCTCGAAAGGGGGATACTCCTATTGAACAATGCCAAGCATTGTTATATGCCAGTTCCGCCATCCACAGTAGTTCCACCCACGAGTCTTGGGCCTCTTTTGCATAACACCTGAGGTATTTCTTCAAGGTCTGGTTTAATCGTTCCGTCTGACCATCAGTCTGTGGGTGGAAACTGCAGAAGCCACCGAAATCCTTGACGTTGGAAGGCCATTCTCCCAAACTGTCCAAGAACAGGAATGTGGCGACTAACAGCCACAGACTTCCCCTCATCCGAGAGAAAGCAGGAACTCCGAATTACGGACGTCGTCCTACGTGCATCACACCTTAATGTATCCCCTCCCAGATCCAGGCATCCTGTGATATGTAGTTTCGGAATCGGCACTGTAGGCGCCGCTAGCCTCAGTTCCTGACAGCTAAAGCACTCTTACTGGTACACTTATACCTTTACCTCATGCCCCTTAGAATCTTTAGGGGCAGCACTCTGTTTGGGGTAGGGCCCAGTTTGCTCCAACTTCCTCCGCTGGCCCTGCCTAGTCACTATTACAGCCCTCATTGTTAATGTACTGGGCACTACCGTTGCTAAAATCGCACACTGTATATGGTGCCTAAATTCAGTAGATAACTTGGCTGCACTTCCACCCTTGGATCCCACTCTAGGATTCCCTACTGCAGTCACAATTGGACCCCCTCTAGCCCACAAGGATGTCACAGCCACAATACACACACCACGGACATCAGATGTGGCTCAGAGGGACTGCTCCCTCAAACGTTTTTAATTAGCAGGATCCAGCGCTCCGTTACACTAGCGTAGACTTATGCCAATAGCGCCCTAATCTTGACAATGCGGCATGCACATGCGCAGAGTGTCCTCTCCTTGACAACGCGGCATGCACTTGTGCTGAATGTCCTCCCTTTGCACATGCGCTCAATACCCTCAGAGCGCACTCTTGAACACCGCGACTTGCCAACATCACACTAGTGGCATACGCGATAACCGGAGGGGTCTCTGTTCCTTCTTTGGCACATGCGCAACACATCCCTGCAGCACACGCATGCGCAGTACATCACGACATGACAAAGCATACCGGATGTAGGTACCGCCCTCTCCTCAATCATCAGCACTATATTTGGGTGGCCCCCGCCTGGACCACTTCACTTTCGGGCAGGCGTCAGGACGGGGCAGGTGCAAATGAGCCGACACCCGAGCAAAATTGTGAGTAGGAATCTGTAACATGGACCAGGGAACCTAAAACAGTAAGTTACTGAACCATGGACTGTTGGGCATGTCAGTATCTCATGTTTTTGCTCTACCATGTTGTCTTTTCCCTGTCTTTTCCCTGTAGCCTGGTAAGGTGCGGGCACCCTACTCCTCTAGCCCTTGGAGTACATCTCCTTTCTTTATTAGGTAAGGGTCCTCAGCCACATCACGCAGCAATATGGTTGTGTATGCTTTTGTCTAATAACACGTGTGTCTGCTCTTTATCTAATGTGTCTATACTGCGCATGGAGGCTAGTTTTTACCTCACGCCATCCACATGCCACACATCATTTGGTGCAAGTACCAACATTAGCTAGGCAATGCAGCATGACCAGCGCACTGTGGGGCCTTATTGCCGGGCTCCGACTCTCTTGGTACCACCCCCGACGCGAGTGGCTCCTAGGTTGCCGACGGGGCAGTCAACATGTTCACCGCTAGTCTGGCGTAACTGCATGGCCTGTCCGTCGTGTATACCTGGCGAATCACCGCGCCGGATCCTTGGGGCTGATGGTACTTTTTAAACTCAGTCTGTCTCTTGTGTGCGCTTTCACTAAACGCAACAAGCGTTTCCTCGACATACTTCACTGAGGCATACCACGAAGACTCACCAATTTACCTGATGTATGTCCCCTCTGTTATTTGTTTCGTTTTTCTAGGTCACGATCAGGAGCGGTTTCGACTATTTAGTTGTAGCCAAAGCTACAGGGTTCTTAGTTTCTGGCCTGCCCTGATCGTCCAGAGGGTATTTACCCTTCTAACACATTATTTATTCGGTCCTGATGAAACGCCACAGATCCTTGTGACCACATAGGCGTGAATCATGTCGACCTCATAGTTACCTGGGCACATTGCGCCAACAGGGGTAACTTCTAACCTATGGGTTTTTTATTCTGGCAAGGGTACCATCACATTAAAAGCACTTCTCCTGGTAACCCTTAGTCAGTTTTAATTCCCTGCACGCACTTTGTCACCCTCCATATAGGACTCACCCCACACACCCACATGCACCAAACGGCAGTTCTCAAAAGATCTCCGATAAAGTGACCCTTCGGGGGACCCGCAGGGCATTGCAGCGCCGGCCCGACGAGGAGCAACTGCCCGATGATGAAGCATGACATCCTTCGGGTGTGTGAGGGCTACAAGAGGCAAGACTTGCTCTTCCCTCTCCTTGAGTGAGTCCTGGACCTAGGATCCCCTGCTCCCTTCCTTTCTTTCCCTCTTTAGTGAGTGAGTGACTATCTGCACTACTCATCAGGAACAGTGTCCCCCCTCTTTGTTGACTTCATGTTTAGCTTGGAGCACGGGCACTGGACCATTAACTAGCTCCTGGTCCCCCCCTCCTTTTTATCATTATTCACTGAAGTACCCCATCTGTAATTTAGAATTATAATTAGGCATGGGGGAATGTAGAACTCCGCAAAGCACTGAAAAAAATTCTACCGCGCTGCTTCTTTCTGCTTCTCGAGTAGATGTTCTACTCAAGCGGCAGTTTCCTCAACGCGACCAACAAGTTTCTCAAAGCAAAGGAGTAGTGACCTACTGCAACCGTACCTTATTGAAAAATTCCACTGGAAGTTGACTAGCGTATGATTTTACTCGCTCACCAACTTAACGGTGGCGAGCTGCACAAGAGGAAAACTCCGCTCTGCGCTGCTATGCAGGTGTTTTTCAGAATTCTGCGCTCTGCACGGAGTGGGCAAAACTCTGCGAGCACAGCACAATTTTATGCCCAGACCTAATTATAATTAACTATTGTTTTTCACTATATTATGTAAAGGTTTTTTGGTAAGCAGATATTTTTACCACCTTCCCTAAATAAGCAACTGAGGTCTCAGTGATTCCATCAGGGACATTGTGCTAAGTTTTAAATAAAAGAGAATATTTAATTAAAATTTCATTGATATCAACCACAACATGCGTATCTGTTCCCAATCAAAATTTAGCACTTAGTAAATGTAATAAGGCAACCCAATGTCCTATAGGACAGGTAGGCCTCACAGTAGTGAAAAACGAATTTAGGAGTTTTCAATACCAGGACATGTAAAACATAAAAGTGCATGTCCAACTTTTTAGTTACAGTGCACCCTGCCCTATGGGCTACCTAGGGCATACCTTAGGTTGACTTATATGCAATAAATAGGGAGTTTAAGGCTCCGTAAGGGGATTATACTGCCAAGTCGAATTGGCAGTTTAAAACTGCTGTTGAGGCTGCAAAGGAAGGCCTGGGATATGTATTAAGGGTGTTAGAAATTGGGTTTCCGATTAGCAGAGGTATACACCCTGTTCAAGCAGGAACCACAATCCTAGTGAGGCTAAGTCACAAACACACTCTAAGTTAGCCTGTGCTCACTCCCTGGTAGCTTGGCTAAGAGCAGTCAGGTTTAACTTAAGAGGCAATTTGTAAAGTATTAATACAACACTTCAAACAGTAAAACACTGACAAAACCACACAAAAATATACCACACCTAGTTAGAATAACAGAGTTCAGTGTAATGAACAAAACAAGACCAAAACAACAAACATCCAATAAGTAGAACTGGAGAAATGAATTTTTAAAGAATAAACTGAAATGTAGTACTTAAAAGCATAATGCGACAACTGGGGCTATCTGCTCGAGCTAGACCAGATCAGAGCCAAAGGTTCAGGCTGACTGCGATACAACGTGGGTCAGATACAGGGACCCACCTTGGCCTGCTGCAAAATACCTTTGTGTCAGCATCGAGGAAAAGGCGAGGAGGAAATGCGTCCTTGTTGATCCTTAGGATGGAGGTGATGAGTCAGCTCTGGGCCACGCAAGTTGCCAATGCGTTGGAGATGGAGGTGATGCGCCGCTCCATCGAGGATTCAATGCACTCGACCCTTGCAGCAGCGGCAATGAATCAACTCCCATTGAGCGGCACTGGTTCCAAGCTGCACAATGGCATCGATACATGGATTTCTGCTGGAACAGCACTTTATGCCCTCTTCCAAGGGCCCAGGACTGAATTGGCATCACTTGGCAGGACAAGACTCACAGGTAGCAGAGTAGGTGCAGTAGCAGGTGAGTTGGAAGTCTTTCATGTTCCTGAGACTTCAACCAGGAGACAAATCAGCAAGCCATTGGAGTATCTTTGGTTCTGTGTTCAAGTGATATGGGTCCAGTCTTTCTCACCCAGGCAAGGATGGCAGAAGACAGCAGGTCAGCACTGCAAGAAAGCAGTTCTTTCAGAGAAGTAGTCCAGCAGAGTGACAGTCCTTCAGCAGCACAGCATTCCTTTTTCCTGGCAGAGTATGCACAGGACCAGAAGTGTACTGAGTTGATAGGGTCAGAAGTCCAATTCTTATACCCAGTGGTGCCTTTGAAATGGGGGAGACTTGAAAAAGAAGCTTTGAAATATAGAGAGTTATTTCCATCCTGCCCTGGCTCCAGACTCACTACATGGGGTTTAATAGTCCTTTGTGTAGGGACAGGACACCGCCCATATAGGTGTAAGTGTGAGGCTGTGTCCAGCTCCTCCCTCCCTTCCTCTCAGGTTGCTCCATCGGATGGCCCATCAGTCACACCTAAGCTCCCTTTGTGTGTGGCTGTCTAGAGAGAATGCACACAGCCCAGCTGTCACCCACCGCAGATGTATTGGACACAGGCTGCAGTCACACAGGGCTTAGAGCAGAAAACTGTCATATTTCTAAAAGTGGATTTAAAATTGTAATGATAAATTCAACTTTACCATTAAAGAGGCTTTATCATTACAATTCCATAGGTACTAAACATCTATCTCATTCTGATTGGGAATTACACTTAATAGATGTAACAAGGAATCCCCAATGTTAACTTATAGGAGGGGAAGGCCTCACTGTAGTGAAAAATGAATTAGGGAGCTTTTCTCTACCTGGATATGTAAAACGTAAAAGTACATGTCCTACCTTTGAATTACACTGCACCCTGCCCTATGGCCTAACTAGGGCCTACCTTAGGGGTGACATATGAAATAAAAGGGGAGTTTAAGGCTTGGCAAGGGGTTTTAAATGCCAAGTTGACATGACAGTGTAAACGGCTCACACAGGTGCTGAAGTGGCAGGCCTGATCCATGTTTTAAAGGGCTACTAAAGTGGGTAGTGCAATCAGTGTTGCAGGTCCACCAATAGCATTTAATTTACAAGCCCTGTGCACATGTAGTGCACTATACTAGGGACTTATAAGTAAATTCAATATGCCTATTGTGGATAAGTCAATCAAAGCATGTTTAGGGAGTGGTAAAGTGCCCAGAGTCCTTAAACCAAGAAACAAAGATCAGCAAAATTGGACACAATCAGGCACAACTTTTGGGTGAAGACTACCCTAAGGCTGGGAGGTCTAACAAAGGGGCTACATAAGGGGGTGGCACAAAAAGTGTTGCAAGCCTACTAGTACCATTTAATTTACACCCCTGGGGTATATGGTATACGACTCTACAGGAGACTTGTAAGTAAATTAAATGTGCCAATTAGGCGTAAAACAATTTTACAATGTTTAAGGGAGTGAGCACAAGCACTTTAGCACGGTTAGCAGTAGAAAAGTGCACAGAGTGCTAAAGCCAACAAAAACTAATTCCATGAAAAAATGGAAGGAAAAAGGAAAAATGTGTTGGAGAAGACCACACAAAGACTGACAGGTCTCACAATACCCAGCTAATTATATCAGTTAATCCCACATCTCCTGCACACTTTGAAGCATTCCACCCGTCCATGCTGGACGTTCCTGATTGGTTGGATCAACACATTCTAAAAATGAATGTGAAAAAGACAGAGCTTATGTGCTGCTTCCTGGCAGGCCACCACTTCCTTTTTCCTACAATCCCTGTCCATAGCTTGATGACTGTCTCTTTAGCCTCCTCATCTGCTGAAAACCTTATGGTTTCTATGGATAAGGAATTAGCCCTCACACGTCCAGTTAGTAAATTGTCCTCCACTTGTTTCTACCTTGTGAAGGTAATGTGGAAAATCCTCCCCTTTTTACCCAATCATACTTGAACAGTGGTAGTACAGTCTGTTATTATAAGCAGGTTAGATTATTGTAACTCCCTTTTTTGGGGGAAATGTAGAATATCTTCTGAAATGCCTCTACCGCATTCAGGTTGATGCAGCTAGTCTTGAACGGTTTGAACTGGCTGCCTTTATGAGAAAAAGTGATGTTCAAAACAATCTATATCTTGTTATAAAATGGTAACATTTAGAGATTTATGGAACAAAATAACCACACCATTTTTTTGATTAACTGCAGAAGAACAATAAACAGAACCAACCCAACTTTTATTTTCTGAGGAGGTGAGTTTCTAGCAACATAGCAACATGACAGGACAATTTAGAGAGGTGAGTAAGAACTCTCTGCTTCTTAATAGGGCTTCTGAGGCCCTTGACATTCCAAGAAATAGTATGAATATTATTCATGATGATTTCAGAAAAACATCATATACTTAAAAAGAATAACCTCACGTGAGAAAAAGAAAAAGAAATATCATATCTGTATACCATCCAGTATGAACAAACAAACTTGAATATATGAAGAAGGAAAAGAAAAAAAGAGGACAGGAAAGAGAAAATAGGAGGGGGAGAGTGTGAGTTAAAAGAAATCCCATAAGGAAAGAAGCACTAGAATGATGCAGCAAGAAGCCATATGAGATGAACCAACAGGAGAACCCGGTCAGGAGATGAAAAAAAAAGGAAAAACAGAGATTGGAGAATAAGGATTCAGAAAAAGGAGAGAAATGCAAAAGAGGTACTGACATAAACATATGAATGAACCACTAAAAAAACGAAGATCTTACCTATTTAGAAGAAGACATTTGGAATGGAATTTTCGGAGGGAAAAAGACTAGACAATAGAGAGACAATTCACAATGTAAAGACTCTAATGAGGGCAGAGGACCAGGGGAAAAAAGAGACAACACCACTATCAAAAGACTAAAATAATAATACAATAAAACAATTAATTCATGTATTGAAACAACATTAGACCTTCTGTCTACTTTTTCAACCACTCTGTGGAACAAACTGTGGCAGAAAATTCATCATACTTTTTGTTTAGCCGGTACTACTCAGACCATGTTGTTTGTTTTCTATAGTAGGTTTTTTCTAACTCCTTCTACTTTATTCAAAATTAAACTTCTACCTAATAATAATTGTTGGTTTTGTGGCTTCTCTAATGGTGACCTTCTTCATATGTTCTTTCTTTGCCCCAAGCTCTAAATTTTTTGACAGTGAGTTTGGCATACACATTCTTAGTTATTCTCAGTCTCATCTCCTTTCTTCATAGTTAGTCTTTTTATCGGCATTTGTTCGGACATATGGTCAGGCGACTAGACCAAAAGCACGTTAGTGGATCTTCTCCTGGTGGTTATCATTCAGATTAATACTGGAAAAATGTTGACAATGTTTCTTACTTGACATGGTGAAACTTGATATGCCATAATCATAGATCGGATACCTCTTGCTCTATATCATTGCACACAGCCATTAATAGAGATTTAAGCTCGCTTCCCTTGACCTCATATCTTTCACGCCCTTTCTCTAATAATGCTAAAACTATTAAAATCCTCAAATCTCCTTGAATTCAATTTTATCTGGATTTCTCCTTTGTTCAATCCTATTTCAGTCCATAACCTTCTGTATACCTCTTGTTCTCACATTACCTTCATTCACTTGCCAGCCTCCTTTTTCTTTATTTGGTCATATATTATTCAGTTTCTCCTCTTCCACTTTTTCATTGCCTTCCCTCTTAATAAAAATACGCAAAATTTATAAAATTTCATTTGAGTCATGATGCAATATTGTTTTTATATTTTTTTTACAAGATTTGTCTTAGTTTGTACAGCCTCTGTAATTGGATTGCATGCATATTTTTTCCTCCATAATTGATACTGTTTTCTAAATTCATAATCAAAGGAGAATGAATCACGTCTTACTTTTCCAGGGTCTTACGACGATCTTTGTTCTGGAGACCTTCACTCACATTAACTCAGGGTGCGGTATATGTTGATTCTCCACTCTGTCTGTTAGGTGAATAGCATCTTCATTGGGTCTTTATCACCTGAGTTTTCAGTTCTCCAAGTGATCTACATTCCTCGACCTGGAGGGAGATCGTCTGATTTTGAGACAGGTGTGATCAGAAGGTGAATAGAGTCATGAGGAAGTGAGCAAGTTTAAAATTACCTATTTTCCTTTGTTTACTCTTTCATTTAAATAGGAAGGGGCAATGTTAAAAATGAGTGGGTGGTGCTGAGGTGGATGTGTTAACGATCCGTTGCACCTGGTGTTAGGTCATGCTAGGTTGGCATGTTTCATCCCTTGTTTGCCCTTGCAGGTCAGTGGGCCTTCTTCAGGACCAAAGTGAGCGCGGCTACATTTGTGGTCGCTCAGGGTGAGTAAGTGAATTCACTTACCCCTCTTCATCAGTGAGTTGTTCACTCAGGTTCGGACATGTGTTATAGGTGTACACTTTGCCTATAACTGGAAAAAATAGACAGACAAGATAGACATACAACAGAAAAATACAGTTCATTACTTGTATTAATGCGTTTTTTACACTCAATGTGATGCTCTTCTTGAGGTATTCGTCAGAATTATCCCTCATTAGGATTCTGTTGGATCCCTTTTAGTGCTAGTTTTTTATGAAAGTTTCTTGCATAGTTGGTGCTTTACTCTGTTCAAATATGGATTGAGGCGGGACTATGCCCAACTATGTGTATGTGAGTGCTGATGATTTCATCCACCACATGGAGAATGGGTACTTGATAAACCATTCATTCTATGTCTGGCTAAGGGGGAGGGAATGTGCTACTACTGTTTCCTTATTAAGTCTGGGTATTTTCTTTAGAAAACAACAAATCGTGGAATTTATAGTGTTGTAAAGGGAAAGTTGTGCGTTCACCTGGTGAAAAGCACCAGTTTTGTCTTGGTGCCACATTCTAAATATTCCCTTGTTGGGTAAGACTATAATTCGAGTCACCAATGTGTTAGAGTTGTAAACAGATTGCACAAGGTTGGCGGGGAGAGCGGGAGAGGGGGAGAAAATGGCTCTGGTAAGGCCTTTTTTAGGCTGAGAACAGGCTGGTCCATATGTCTATGTATATGTTTTTGGGTAATTTTTTTAGTTGTGCATCCGGCAAGCTGTCAGATAATATGCTTGTCCTTAGAACATTGTTTTTATACTGTGAAGTTGGGACTCACATATAAATACATATGGCGGTGTGCGGTCTAGGGGCCTTCTTCAACATGCGTATATCAATGTCCAACTATTAGTCACACATGCACAATTGTAATTATGTTAGTAACTGTATTTTTGTAAAAGGAGGAGCTAATTAGACTGCCATTCATAATAATTAGCTTTTTCTTCATTCAATGCATGATCGCGACTAGTGTGGCGGTTTACCTTATGAAGGAGATAGTTGTTGCTCCTTTGGGGGTTGGTGGGGAGGCACAACCCTGTAGATACAATTCATAAGGGGTAAGTTATTGTAAATGTTAGATTACCTGATTACGAAGGTGATCTTGGTGTGGAGTTTGCTTGTTCGTCTCTCACCTTTGCTGTGCCTCTCACGTGCTTGTGCTGCCACCGTCCTCCGTGCCCCGGAAGTTGAAAGACGGGGCTGGAAGGATAGGCTTTTAAGCTTAGTGTGAGTGCTTGCCAGGCATCTGGGCTTAGATGGCACAAGAAAAAGCCCCCTTTTGCTGTCGTCTGTGTTTTGAACAAAAAAGGGGGCATGAAAGAGATGTTAAAAAAGGTGTAAAGAAATGGAAAAGGTCTTCTTTTATTTTCAAAAATGTTATTGATAAATGAGTCACCCAGACCTAATAAGGAAACAGTAGTAGCATGTTCCCTCCCCTTAGCCAGACAAAACAATGTATGGATTATCAAGTACCCATTCTCCATGTGGTGAATGAAACCATCAGCATCCACATACACATAGTTGGGTGTAGTCCCGCCTCAACCCATATTTGAACAGAGTAAAGCACCAGCTATACAAGAAACGTTTCATAAAGAACTAGCACTAAAAGCTATCCAGTAGAATCCTAATAAGGGATAATTCTGATGAATACCTCAAGAACAGCATCACATTGAGTGTAAAAAACACAGTAATACAAGTAATGAACTGTATTTATCCATTGTTTGTCTATCTTGTCTGTCTATTTTTCCTAGTAATAGGCAAAGTGTGCACCTATAACAAGCATCAGAACCTGAGCGAACGAGCTCACTGATGAAGAGGGGTAAGTGAATTCACTTACTCACCCCGAGCGACCATAAAGGTAGCCGCACTCACTTTGGTCCTGAAGAAGGCCCACCGACCCGCAAGGGCAAACAAGGGATGAAACATGTCGACCTAGCACGACCTAACACCAGGTGTGGCGGATCATTAACACATCCACCTCAGCACCACCCACTCATTTTTAACATTTCCCCTTCCTAGTCAAATAAAAGATTAAACAAAGAAACAGAGGTAATTTTAAACTTACTCACTTCCTCATGACACTATTCACCTTCTGATCACACCTGTCTCAAAATCAGACGATCTCCTCCAGGTCGAGGAATGTAGATCACCTCAGGTGATAAAGACCCAATGAAGATGCTATTCACCAACAGACAGAGTGCAGAATCAACATATACCGCACCCTGAGTTAATGTGAAAGAGGGTCTCCAGAACAAAGATGGTAAGACCCTGGATAAGTAAGACATGTGATTCATTCTCCTTTGATTATGATTGTAACTCTACGGAAGCCAAATTAATCTTCACTTCTCTCTCCCTCTTTTTGATTATACGGACTGTTTTCTGTGTGACATGTCTCAATCTTAAGTTTATCTGCATATTTTGCTGTGTTTCCCTTAGATGTTTTCCAATAAAGCATTTTTAAACTATAAAAACAAAGCAAAAACAATCTATATCATGCACAAGAACAACCATCAAGTCAGTTCCCGGCATTTACATTGTGAATTTGTGTTCTGCTGCCCAAATAAAAAAAATAATAATAACAACAATAATAAGAAAATAATAATAATACTAATGAGAAAAATATACCCTGTGACTCAAATTCAGGATTGTTTTTTTTTTTCATTTTTCTCATGCACTTCAAAAAAAAAACCCTGGAAGCTGATTACATGTCCAATAGCAAATTACAAATTCAAAGAAAAAAAACTAAGGGCATTAGCTTTCGTCCCTTCCACTGAGGTAGATGATTATTATACAGCCAATATTCATTTACTGCATTTTTTACATAATACAGAACAATTGGCCCCACTTTTAAATTACAGAGAAAATGAATTGGCCATCAAAACAGATCAGGCTGCAGAAGAGCAGCATAATTCCACATTGAATGGTGAATCTGCTACCTGACCTGCTTAGATGGAGGGGCATTAACTAATAATGGTGCTGAGGGTTGGGCATAACTCTTTCAATAGCTCAATTGTCAAAGCCCACCCTACCTTCTGTCATTTGTGGACATTTTACAAAAGGAGCAGAGTTTCCAAGAGATGAGAGAAGAGCAATCTTTTGCAAGTAGTCCTTAGCCACGAGTAAGAAAACAAAAGACAGGAAATGCATGGAAGGCTCCCTACAAATGTGTAATCATTCTGTATGTTTAGTGGCACAGACTACTTTGAAAATGTTGCATGCATTATATTATCCTAACTATGCATGCAATCTTAACCCTTCTGTTTTGAAAACATTTGCACAAATTCTAATTGGGAGCATTTTTGCTTAAACAAAACTATGGCCTGTGGAAGTCTTCTTATTTCAAATAGCAGCAGTTATTTAAGAACCACCTAAGCCCAATCAATAATATTCCTTTAAGTAATAATCCACACTTAAACTCTTAAGCATTTAAAAATCTGAATCTGTTATTGAATAAAAATTTAATTCTCAAAAATTATTTTTAAAATGTTATATCATGAAGTAGAACATAAGTGTTGGAAATGAAATAATTGTTAACATAACATAAACATCTTAATGTTCTACGTTTTAAGATACATATTAAGAAAGGAAAACATCTCTTGTGAAATTAAAGTTTTTTAAAATTAAAGAGTAAAAAAGAGAGCCATTAAAAAATGAAAAATTATAAGTTGCAGAAAAACCTCTAGAAAAAAGGCAACATTTGAAAAAAGTTAAAAAAAAATAATAATTTAGATTTTGCATACATTTGTTAACCTGTATAGGGATAAAAATGTTAGTTTACACATTTTGTCAGAATGTGTAAAAGTGGCAAAGATTTGCTATTTGGCTATAAGACCATCAATATCATGTGTGAAGTTAATGATGATAGAGTTAAGGCATCTGGTGATGAATTGCATGTATTGAACTTAAATAAAGGTGCTATATTGGTGCAAGAGATGAAAGAAACCACTAATGATGAAGAGGTAGATTGTAATGAAGTCAGAGAGAAATATAGTAAAGATCAAAATATGAGATTAAAATTGATGAAATTCAATTTGAAGTATTGGTAGACTCTGGTGCGAGATATACCACACTTAACCAAATTATCCAAGAAGGCTTGGCAAGAACGTTTTAATTTTGGAAGTTAAAAAGAATACTAAACTAATACAAATTTGAAAGGCCATGGGAGAGAGAACTGTCAGGTTATCTTATATCTGAGGTTGTATTCAAAGATAGGTAAATCAGTGGCAGAACGTAAGCAGCCTAGAAAAGGGCACTAATTTTAGAGGTGAATAATTAGGCTGCACTAGAAATGCAGTTATATCAGGTATGGAAGAACAGATAATCCTGGTCAGGCCCATGGATGAAAAAGATTGTTTGGTGGAGCAAGATCCAACTGTTGTCATGAGCAAGTTAGGTAAGTTTGAAGGTTTTAAGTATAAAATTGCTTTATGGTTAAGTTTAGGAATATTCTATTGGCAAATAGAGAACAAGTGAAAGGTGAGATTCAAAAGTTGTGTAATGATGGTATTATAGAAGACATCAATTCATCAGATTGGTTGACACGAGTCAGTGAGAGTCTGTGTAGACTTCCAAGATTTAAATAATTCAGTCTGTATTCATAATCATCCCATTTTGAATATTGGGGAGATTTTAACCACAAGAGTTAAAGCCAAGTGGTTTTCCACTATAGATTTATTGTCCGCCTGCCACCAAATTCAATATGCCCCTTGATATCTCAGTACACTGGTTGGAGAGTTTCCACTTGTACATATACCATTTGGCCTTTAATCATTGTCTGCCCTTTTTCAAAAGTTGATGTTGGTGATATTATTAGTGTATGCTGCTCCAAGCACAATGTAGCTTTTACAGAAACAGAAGCAGAGTGTGATAGCTAATTGAGGAAAGTTTTCAAAGTTTTACAAGCAAAAGGTTTATCTGTCAAAACTGGAACATACAAACAAAAGTTAGACAATGTAACGTACATAGAACATGTAACTGATGAAATGGCAATCAGACCAAACTGATAGATACCATTTTAAGTGTGGTGGTGCTTGGAAGCAAAGAGGACCTTACACTGTTTTTTGGAGTAATTGAATTGTACACTAATGGCCCGATTACGATGTTGGGCGGAAAGCCTCCACCTGACATTCGGAATCTCCTTGACCGTGTCAGAACCCTTCTGACCGACTCGGTCGGTTTACAATCCGCCCCACCGATTACGATGTTCACGGTTGGATTGCAAACCGCACGGTCTTTCCAAATCTGTTCCGACCGGCTCTCCGAGCATCCGTGTTGGTCAGACCAGCATCGCACAGCTCTACGGACAGCGTTTCTGACCGAGCGATTACAATGTCAGTTTCCAACAGCCTTTACGAGTCGGCCTGTCCAACATGAAAAGGCTGTAGGAATCAATGGGAATCCGACTGAACAGTGTTCGGTCGCATTGTAGTCGGTTGGGCGGAACCGCCGACCGCAAGTCGGTTGGCTCAGAATATGAGACGGTGTCGGGCGGAAAGTTACTGCATGACATCGTAATCGGGCCCTAAATGTATTACTTATTTTTCAGATAAGACAAGAACAATGCACAAATTGATGAGAAAAAGTAGGGCTGAAGACAGTCAAGCAGAGTTTAGGGGAATAAGAAAATAAATAAAAAAGCACTACTATTAAGGACGTATGACATAAAGTGTAAACCACAATTTCCACAGACACAAGTCCTTATGGCTTAGAGCTATTTTACATCAAATGCATAATGGAAATAAATGAAAATGAAAATTAATTTTTATATAGCGCATTACTGCCTAAATGTGCATTGGCCCTTCCAACTGAGCAAGAAAGGAGACAAGAAGGAAAGCAGGGTTAGAAGAAGATCCTGAAAAATGAAGAAGGAAAGAAGCATTATTGCTTAAAAAGCCATGTTTTCAAGGCTTTCCTGAACGCGCGAAGATCAGTAAAGTTTTTCATACAACAGGAAAGATAATTACATTTTTTAGCTGTACAGTAACTAAAGCGCCTGCCTCCCCAGTGAACTCTCTTCACTTTAGGAACCATTGCATTGAGGGCTAAGGAAGATTGCAAGGTTCTGGATGGGCTTTACCAGCTGAATTTTTGCTTCAGATATTTTGGGCTGCGGCCATTTAGCTTTTTAAAAGCCATGCAAAGAGCAATGGAGAAAAGATTTTTATTGCTCATGTATCTAGATCTCTCCATGATATGGAAAGGCAATATTAAGTAATAGAGATAGATGTATTGGCTGTGTTATGGGAAGCTAAATATTTTTGGATACATTTGTGCGGCTTGCCATTTAATATCGCAACCGACCCCAAACCACTGCTAACACCGGTTTAAACCACTAACCTTGGGTTTTAGAGCAGCATGCTACTCGCCGTGAAGCTCTTCAATACCTCATCAGGGGTAGTAAGCACTATATAAATACAAATATGATACAAAATACAAATTGTTAACAATTGGAGGCTCAGGGCTAGCCTCCCCTAGATTGGCTCAGTGTTTACAGAATCATTAAAACTTTAATTTTCTAGTGAGTATATGCCTTGAAAAATACAACAAATGTGCTGATTAACTGTCAACGATGAAGGTAGTAAGTGGTGTAGAAATAACCACAAATAACAAACATGAAGAAATGGGTAGTAGTTACCAGATCAATGAAGCAAGAAGCAATTCCTAAAGAAATGTGCAAAGAGGTACTGAACAAAGATGAGGCGATGCAGACCATAAGTGGATGGATTAGATAAGGACTTCAGAGGTGTCATGAAGGATTTAAAGTTTATAGTTGTGCCAAAGAATAATTAAGTGAAGATACATGGTGCCAAAGAATAATTAAGTGAAGATACATGGTTCATAAAGAGAGGTTCCATTAGAAATGGGGGTCTCTAGTTGGCAGATGTAGGTACCTTTGTCCAAAAATGAACTCTTGCTTCTAGTCAGGGAAAGGGGAATACACACTCTAGATAACTCCTGCTCACCCCCTTGGTAGCTTGGCACGAGCAGACAGGCTTATTCCAAAGGCAATGTGTAAAGTATTTGTACCAACACGCACAGTAACACAGTGATAACACCACAAATGGACACCACACCGGTTAAGAAAAATAAAATATCTTTATCTAAACTTAACAAGACCAAAACGACAAAAATCCAACATACAAGTATTAAGAAAAATGACTTTTAAAAGGTTTTAGCAACTGAGTCCATAGAAAACTATAGATGCGTGATTTCTTGCAATGTACCTGTCGTTGCGACAAAATTCCCCAAGCCAAACAGCTGCAGCGACGAGAAGCGTCGAAAAACAAAGAGATGAGTCAATTCCTGAGACCTTTGTGGATGCGATGCGACAGTTCTACTGGACACAGGGGAGCAGTGCGTCGGTCCGGTCTGTAGGGGGAAGTGATACGTTGATTCTGAGATGACTCCGATCCGCGGGTGATGCGTCGGGGAAAACTTGCCGCACAGGGACTATGCGTGGAAATCCGGGATGCGTTGGCGAACGATGCAGCGGCGTCGAGCGGCGCTGTGTTGATTTCTTCAGCTGCGATCCCTCGATGCGTCGATTCTTGAGTCGGTTTCAGCAGCGGCGCGGTGGTGCAGGGAGATTCTTCTCACACCACGGTGTTGCGTCGGAAAAACTGTCGCAAGAAGAGCGATGTGACTATTTTCTTGTTGTTGCATTGCTTTCCAGCTCCCAGCAGCAGAAACAACCTCCAGAGGCCCCACTCAGTCACAGGCACCCCTGGCAGGTCAGAACTCCCAGCAAGGAAGTTCAGGGGAGCTGGGGTGAAGTCTTTGTGTTCCTGAGACTTCAAAACAGGAGGCAAGCTCTACTCAAGCCCTTGGAGACTTTCCTCAAGCAGGGGACACAGCACACAGTAAAGTCCTTCTCCTTTCCTTGGCAGAAACAGCAACTGCAGGCCAACCCCAGACACACAGCAACAGCAGTACTGCGCCTCAGTTTCTCCAGCTCTTCTCCTTTGCAAAGGTTCCTCTTCATTCCAGAAGTAGTCTAAAGTTCAGGGGTTTTAGATCTTATACTTACACCCCAAAATATCTTTGTTCTCTTTGTGCAAGGGTCTCTGAGCCCAGTCCAAACCGGTTCTGTCCTCATTGGTGCAGTATGCCCACAGGGGGTGGAGACAGCATTGTGCAAGGGAGATAGGCCCTATTCAGGTGCAAGGAAATCTCCTCCCATTACTCTAAATTCAGCCAGGGTCTATTCAGCCCAGCTCTGACTCATCCAGCAAAGGCAGGACACACATCACCCCCCTGGTGGCCATCTGAGAGAATGCACATCCCGAGCCCCTGTCATTCAAAACCAGACGGTCAATACACAAACAGGCAGAGGCACACAGAATGGTTAAAAAAGAAAATACCTGCTTTCTAAAAGTGGCATTTTCAAACACACAATTTAAAAACCATCTTTACTAAAAGATGTGTTATTAAATTCTCAGTTCAGAGAGCCTAAACTTTATTTCTCTATCTTGTCTCAATGGGAAGTCATATTTATAAGATGTTATAAAAAAAACTCCCATTCTATCCTATGGGGCAAGATAGCCTTTCAATAGTGAAAAACGAAATTGTCAGTATTTCACTATCAGGACATGTCACACACACCAGTACATGTCCTACCTTTCACATACACTGCACCTTGCCCAGGGGGTAGCTTGGGCCTACCATAGGGGTGCCTTACTTGTAGAAAAAGGGAAGGTTAGGGCCTGGCAAGTGGTTGCACTTGCCAAGTCGACATGGCAGTTAGCAACTCCGCACAGACACTGCAGTAGCAGGTCTGAGTTACCTTTTAAGGGCTAGTCATGTGGGTGGCACACTCAGTGCTGCAGGCCCACTAGTAGCATTTGATTTACAGGCCCTGGCACACTCAGTGCACTTTACTAAGGGCTTACCAGTAAATCAAATATGCCAATCATGGATAACCAATCATGATAACAATTTACACAGAGAGCATATGCACTTTAGCACTGATTGCAGTGGTAAAGTGCCCAGAGTCCTAAAACCAACCAACACAGGTCAGGAAAAATAGGAGGAAAAGCAAAACGTTTGGGGATAACCCTGCAAAAAGGGCCAAGTCCAACAGGTTACAAGTTAATTGCCCTCAGGATTTTAAGAAATAAGAATGGAGAAACAGCACACCAAGTAAATATGGGATGCAGTAGAACAAAAACTAAAATCAGGGAATTGTTCTGGGGCCTCAAATAGATTGTGAAATAGAAAAGATTGTTAAGGAATGTTAACTCTGTAGCCATAGCAACAAGATTCACAATATATGGTCTAGCTTTTGAACTAGTGAAGCTCCCAATGAGGCCTTGGGCCAAAGTTGCAGTGGATAGCATGGGCTCAATGAATATCGAGGGTGTATAAAACAGGTTCCTGATTCTGATAGTTGACTATTATTTTAAATGGTTGAAAGTGGAAATTATGCATGAGGTGAAGAGTAGTAAAGTAATTGGTTTCATGGAAAGGGCGCTTCTTAGTGAAGGTTATCCTGAGGAGATTATAACCGATAATGGGCTGCAATGCTCTTTTATTGAAATGAAGAAATCTCTGAAAGAGTGTAATATTAAGCATCAGAAAACAGCTCTGAATAACCAGATAACAAAAGAATTGGTAGAAAGAATAAATAGAGTGATGAGTATGTTGAGATTGTTCTTGAAAATGAAAATGAGAAAAATATGACAGAATATGTGAATCAAATGATGTGCATGTACAGTAGGACCAAATATGTCACTGGGTATTATGTTATATTATGTTATGTATATTTGTAAATGAGGGTATCCTGCCACTGAGCTAGTGTGTGTGCCTAGCACTGATTAGGTAGGCTAGTTGATTGAAAACCCACATCTATTCTTCAAATTAATGAAAACAATTCAGAGAACAACACCTCTGGTTGGGAAAACAGAGAATTTTGTAGGTGTGAATCTGGGAAGATTGAGATTAAAATCAAGAAAAAACAGGAGGAGCATAAAAAGAACATTGTTGAAACGCGAAAGAAGAATATTTCAATGTGCATTGTGTTGAAAGGTGATTTATTAGTAGGTGCAGATAGGTACCTACTGCTAGTAATAACACCACAATCACAAATAAGGTCCAGTCAAGTCTCAATCAATTAATCCTTGCTCAACCCTTGGCAGCTTGATAGTGAGCAAACAGGCTTAACTTAGGGAACAGGTATGTAAAGCATATAAAAAAAGTACAGTAAATAAGCAAGACACAACACACAATTAAAATCCAATACCAATTTATAAAAATAGGAATTATTTTTATGATTAAAATGACACCAAAAGGTCAAGTGAGTCTCCTTTGCAGGCCGGGTTGCAGTTTGACGATGGCGGCTTATTTCAGCGTGAGGCCTCAGTGACTCCTGGAGGTCTTGGTTGTCTTCGATGATGATGAAGAGCTCTGGAGCTTTCAGCAGTATAAACCTGAAGTTCAGGCCGAGTCACAGTTCGACGTTACCGGCTTGACTCTCGACAACAGGTTGGTCAACTCATGGAGCTTTTTACCCAAAATTCTCCAAATGATTCCAAACTTCTGGATTTTCTTCCAGAAGGTCCTTTTGGGGTCTTGAAGGGTCCACAACAACAGCCAAGGTTCCAGAAGCTTTGAGGTGCTCTTTGCAGACTTCGGACTTCAATTTCCATAATGCACCTGGTCAAATCCTTAAAAGTCCACTGGATGCTGGTCAGCTGGGCTCTTTTTGCTGGAGTTGATGCAGGAGACTTTTTGAAGCTCTTTTGTATCTTTTGCTTTTGGGGAGTCCAGTCCTCAAACTTCAAACCCTATTGTGAAGCCCAGAGTGTGCAGCAGGTGCAGTCCTCATGAGTGCAGTCCTTCTTGGTGTAGACCAGGGTTTCATCAGGGAAGTCCCTCTTTGTCTTCTTGTTTCCAGGCAGGGATATGAGTTTCCGGGCAGCTCTCCCTTATTTATCCAGGTTTCTGGGCTGGCAAGAAGGGGGTATTTCTGAACAAAGGGGTGCAGGGTGCCACTCTCCCGCTGTGATGACCTCTTCCTTAGAAATGTGGCTTTTTCTTGTCCCAGAAAGCACTATTCCGCAAAAATCAAAATAGAGAAAATCTCTCCGGGAGGTTCAGGTCTGGCTAACCCAACCCACAGGTGTGGCTAACATTCCCCTACACTCCCTGTCTAGCCCCTCTCCTAATTCAATTACAGGGGAACCCACCTGGCTGGGGGTGCAGTAAGTAGGTGGGCCTGATTCCTGTCCTCACTGTCTTTCTCCCTTTGAAGACCAATTTGGCTACCCAGCCCCCTTCCTGTCCTAGCATCTACTGTTGTAGATCTCCTCTCACCAAATGTCTCCTTTGTCTCATCCCGAACCACTTCACACCTCATTAAGGCAGCATGGTTCAGTCTGTTAAAGGCTGGCCAATCAGGAGAGACTGCTAAAGGGCTGAATTGGATATCTTTAGGAAAGCAGTTCTATAACTTATTTCCTACAATAGTTATAATAAACCAGACCTTGACAAGTGGTTGGATTCATTGCAACTTTTAATTTGACACTTTTAATTATTATTTTACATCACTCCTGTCAAAAGATAGACTTTATTAATGTTAAATAAAGCATTCCTATGTTAGCCTATTGAGCTAATGCACTACAATGTGGCAAAAACTAAATTGGCAGTTTTTCCCTTACCAGGGCATATAAACATCTTTTTTAATGTCCCTGCTTATTTCAACATTGCTGACTACCCTTGGGGCCCCTAGGACAGACCTTAGGGGTGACTTATATGTACAAATAAGGTAGTTTAAGACTTTGGAATTATCTTTAATTCAAAGGTCAAATTTGGACTCAGTTTTATTTAAAAAGCAGCCTGCAAGGCAGGGCTGGTTTTTAAAAGGACAACAGGCACCACAGCAGTGCACACTTGAGTGCATTATATCTACTGGGTTCTAAACCTACCTACCCTACCATATACTAAGAGACTCACAGGTAGGTTTTCAGTACCAATTGTAATTACACCTAATTACCATATACCTTTTAAACAGATCACTGGCCCTGGGCCTGGTTAGCAGAGCCCAGGGTATATTCAGCATTATTAATCACCAGTATCAGTCAAACAAATGGGGTGATCAGGGTAAAAAGGATGACTTTCTCACACAGCATCCCCCAGAGGAAAGGTGATGGGTAACTGACCTACACCCTGGTAGTCCTCATCCGCTGAGTGGAAAAACCTGGAAGGTACATCTGCATTGGCATAGGCAGTTCCAGGTCTGTGATCCACTGTAAAGTCCATCCCCGGTAGGGACATGGATCACCTCAACAGTTTAGGAGTCTCCCCACTGCATGAGCCATCTGAGAGGTCTGTGGTCAGTTTGAACACGGAAGTGAGAACAAAATTGGCATGGTCCCAGCTTCTTCAGGGCCCAGGCCACAGCAAAGGCTTCCTTCTCAATGGCACTCCATCTTTGTTCTCTGGGTAGTAGTCATCTGCTAATAAAGGAAACTGGCTGATCTAGGTCCTCTTCATTTACTTGTTCTAAAACTGCCCCAATCCATTGTTCCGAAGCAACTGTTTGAACCACAATTTCCTTTGAGTAGTCAGGGGCCAGAAACACTGATGCTGAACACATAGCCTCCTTCAGAGTGTCAAAGGCCTTCTGAAACTCTGGGGTCCAAATGAACTTTTTGGGCTGTTTCTTTGAGGCAAGTTCTGTCAGGTGAGCCACAATGGTCCTATAATTCTGAACAAATCTTCTGCAATAACCAGTCAGGCCAAGGAAGTCTCTGACCTGTGTCTGGGTCTTAGAAGCCTCCTAATCCAGAATGGTCTTCATTTTGAGCTGAAGATGTTGTACATGGCCCCCACCCACAAGGTGGCCCGAGTATACCTCTGAATTCTGCCCTATCTGGCATTTGCTTGCCTTGATAGTCAGGCCCACCTGCTTCAGGGCCTAAAGCACTTCCTTCATGTGGACCAGGTGCTCCTCTAAGGTGGAGCTGAATACAACTATATCATCAAGATAAGCTGCATTGAAAGCTTCCAACCCAGAAAGTACTCTGTTCACCAACCTCGGGAAAGTTGCAGGTGCATTCTTCAAACCAAAGGGCATCACCTTGAATTGAAAGTGACCCTCTGAAGTGGAGAATACTGACCTCTCCTTTGCAACTGGACTTAGGGCAACGTGCCACAAACCTGAGGTCACGTCAAATGTACTCAGATACTTTGCAGCCCCTAACCTATCAGTGATCTCATCAGCTCTAGGTGTAGGGTGAGCATCCGTCTTAGTGACTGCTTTTAAACCTCTGTAGTCCACACAGAGCCATAACTCCTTCTTCCCTCCGTGGGGAATAAGTTTGGGTACTAACACCACTGAGCTGTCCCATGGACTGTCAGAGGGCTCAATTACCCCCAATTCCAGCATCTTAGCCACATCACCTTTGATGCTGGCTCTGACCTGGTCAGACAAGCTGTACAACTTATTTTTGACAGGTAGGCTGTCACCAGTGCCAATATCATGTACATACCAAGTGGTGATACCTGGGGACAAGGAGAAAAGCCCAGAAAATTGCTCCAGCACTTGCTTGCAGTCTCCGTGCTGCTGGTCTGTCAACTTGGGAGAGAGTATCATTGTTATATATCATGCTTTATTTTCCTCATATTTCTCTCTGTTTTAAACTGTCACTTTAAGTAATGGTGCAATTGGCGCATGTATAGAGTATTCCTTCCCCCCCAACGACCTTGTTGGTAGTTCCCTACAGTTAAGTTTGAGCATACCTTGGAATGCTGGAACCTTGTGGTTCTGTGAAGGGGTACAAAAGGGGATGATGGACGGAACGTTTGAGCCAATCAAACACTCACCCCCAGTCAACTGATCTGGGTTTAATCCATCATCATTCTTTAGCTCACTCCACCACCCCAGTTCAGACATGGCCATATGCAAATCAGTCTGACCCTGTGCCTCATGGGAACAGTCCAGCCCGAACTGCCAAGCCATGTCTTCCCTGGACCGGAAACAAGCATCCTAGGACCGGTTTCTGGCATTCCAGCCGTCATCAGCCAGGCTTGCTTGAATCCAGTGGCAAAGTGAGCAAGGGACCCACGTCTGGGCATACCCCGCCAACTTAGGGCGAACAAAGCGATACAAAGGGGATGATGGATGGAACGTTTGAGCCAATCAAACACTCACCCCCAGTCAACTGATCTGGGTTTAATCCATCATCATTCTTTAGCTCACTCCACCACCCCAGTTCAGACATGGCCATATGCAAATCAGTCTGACCCTGTGCCTCATGGGAACAGTCCAGCCCGAACTGCCAAGCCATGTCTTCCTGGACCGGAAACAAGCATCCTAGGACCGGTTTCTGGCATTCCAGCCATCATCAGCCAGGCTTGCTTGAATCCAGTGGCAAAGTGAGCAAGGGACCCACGTCTGGGCATACCCCGCCAACTTAGGGCGAACAAAGCGATACAAAAGGGGATGATGGACGGAACGCTTGAGCCAATCAAACACTCACCCCCAGTCAACTGATCTGGGTTTAATCCATCATCATTCTTTAGCTCACTCCACCACCCCAGTTCAGACATGGCCATATGCAAATCAGTCTGACCCTGTGCCTCATGGGAACAGTCCAGCCCGAACTGCCAAGCCATGTCTTCCCTGGACCGGAAACAAGCATCCTAGGACCGGTTTCTGGCATTCCAGCCGTCATCAGCCAGGCTTGCTTGAATCCAGTGGCAAAGTGAGCAAGGGACCCACGTCTGGGCATACCCCGCCAACTTAGGGCGAACAAAGCGATACAAAAGGGGATGATGGACGGAACGTTTGAGCCAATCAAACACTCACCCCCAGTCAACTGATCTGGGTTTAATCCATCATCATTCTTTAGCTCACTCCACCACCCCAGTTCAGACATGGCCATATGCAAATCAGTCTGACCCTGTGCCTCATGGGAACAGTCCAGCCCGAACTGCCAAGCCATGTCTTCCTGGACCGGAAACAAGCATCCTAGGACTGGTTTCTGGCATTCCAGCCGTCATCAGCCAGGCTTGCTTGAATCCAGTGGCAAAGTGAGCAAGGGACCCACGTCTGGGCATACCCCGCCAACTTAGGGGCGAACAAAGCGATACAAAAGGGGATGATGGATGGAACGTTTGAGCCAATCAAACACTCACCCCCAGTCAACTGATCTGGGTTTAATCCATCATCATTCTTTAGCTCACTCCACCACCCCAGTTCAGACATGGCCATATGCAAATCAGTCTGACCCTGTGCCTCATGGGAACAGTCCAGCCCGAACTGCCAAGCCATGTCTTCCCTGGACCGGAAACAAGCATCCTAGGACCGGTTTCTGGCATTCCAGCCATCATCAGCCAGGCTTGCTTGAATCCAGTGGCAAAGTGAGCAAGGGACCCACGTCTGGGCATACCCCCGCCAACTTAGGGCGAACAAAGCGATACAAAAGGGGATGATGGACGGAACGTTTGAGCCAATCAAACACTCACCCCCAGTCAACTGATCTGGGTTTAATCCATCATCATTCTTTAGCTCACTCCACCACCCCAGTTCAGACATGGCCATATGCAAATCAGTCTGACCCTGTGCCTCATGGGAACAGTCCAGCCCGAACTGCCAAGCCATGTCTTCCCTGGACCGGAAACAAGCATCCTAGGACCGGTTTCTGGCATTCCAGCCGTCATCAGCCAGGCTTGCTTGAATCCAGTGGCAAAGTGAGCAAGGGACCCACGTCTGGGCATACCCCCGCCAACTTAGGGCGAACAAAGCGATACAAAAGGGGATGATGGACGGAACGTTTGAGCCAATCAAACACTCACCCCCAGTCAACTGATCTGGGTTTAATCCATCATCATTCTTTAGCTCACTCCACCACCCCAGTTCAGACATGGCCATATGCAAATCAGTCTGACCCTGTGCCTCATGGGAACAGTCCAGCCCGAACTGCCAAGCCATGTCTTCCCTGGACCGGAAACAAGCATCCTAGGACCGGTTTCTGGCATTCCAGCCGTCATCAGCCAGGCTTGCTTGAATCCAGTGGCAAAGTGAGCAAGGGACCCACGTCTGGGCATACCCCGCCAACTTAGGGGCGAACAAAGCGATACAAAGGGGATGATGGACGGAACGTTTGAGCCAATCAAACACTCACCCCCAGTCAACTGATCTGGGTTTAATCCATCATCATTCTTTAGCTCACTCCACCACCCCAGTTCAGACATGGCCATATGCAAATCAGTCTGACCCTGTGCCTCATGGGAACAGTCCAGCCCGAACTGCCAAGCCATGTCTTCCCTGGACCGGAAACAAGCATCCTAGGACCGGTTTCTGGCATTCCAGCCGTCATCAGTTCTGTGAAGGGAGCCTGCATTATAATGTTGGTGAAGAGCAGGCTGTGAGGAGGTAGGAACAGAGCATTGTAGAGTGTAGAGTGGATAGCGGAGAAAAATAAATACCGAAACATGCCTGCTTGAAGATTAATCTTTTTAACTCTGGCAACGATAGGTCTGCATAAGGGAGCAGAACAAGGTCTCCTTCACTTCTCTATGCCTCCACCATTCCGGATGCAGCTGTTCCTGCTTATAATCCTTGTGGCCCACAAGGTCAAGGTACTGTTTAGGCCTCGCTGCCTTCCGCCATTGTCCTTCCTCAACGGGGCACGAGCCCATGCATTGTTTACAGTATTGGAGGTGATTCCTTTCATGCCCAGAGGCATCTCTTCCTCAGTGCGCCTTGAACTGTGCTGGGAGGTGCTTATCTGTGAAGCAGCCTCAACTCAAAACAATATTCAGCAATTTAATGTGGACCTGGGATGCATCTGCTTCAATCTCACCAGATTGCCTCTCCAGTATAGCGGAGTCTGCGAGGTCTGCCTTCTAGGCAGCTCTTTTGCCGCAGTGACCTGCACACCAACTTTATAATCATAATGCGGTGCATTTGGAATGCATTTCTTCATTTAAGGCTCCTTTGCCACAGTGACATGCACACCTTAATATTTTTCCCATTGTGCTTTACCTGCAAGGCAATTTCACCTCAGTGAGGAGTGTCCATTAG
Organism: Calotriton arnoldi; assembly: GCA_963921515.1. Lineage (NCBI taxonomy): Eukaryota > Metazoa > Chordata > Amphibia > Caudata > Salamandridae > Calotriton > Calotriton arnoldi. The sequence goes on along the minus strand of CAWUFW010013739.1, from coordinate 284,915 downwards.
ACATGTTTTTCATGGTGACACGCACGCCAGTCTTGTACTCTCACTTCATTCCTACCTCAGTAGAGATTCTGGATTGCATGTCTCCAATGCAGTTTCTCTTTGCCACGGCGACACGCACACCCTAAAAAATAACTTGTTAATGCATTGCTCATTTATCCATACTTCAACACTTCCTACATATTGTCTGAGGTTCGACCTGGAATTATATGTAGTCTTCAGTCATCTTAGGTGTTATTTTTAAGATTTGAAAATGGCAGCAATCATGGCTTAACCTGCACCTTTTCTGAATGAGTTAAGGGAACCTAACATTTCATGGAAGGACTGGGTAAATGTTTTTGAATCATAACTGATACCCATTGGAGGGCAAAAGTTCAGTTCCATAAGGAAACAACATATATTAATTCATAACTTGGGCACACATGGCAGGAAAATATTTGATACCTTACCTAATCCCTTACGAAGTCTGTTGCTGTGACTTGTGTGAGTTTGGAACAGAATGAGAGCATTGTGATGGGAGATCCGTTGAACGTGCATGTTCTCATTCTGTTGAGATCTTGCTAACTCGTACTCCAATGCAACATCGCACTAGCAGCCATCTTACAAAGTACAAACAGGTTATTTTGGGAGCGGAAAACTTGATTGTTGAAATGTACGAGTCTGAATCCTACAACTTTGATGCACATGCCTGGAAATGAGATTGTGGTTGATGAAGCAGATCATGATTGCCTGGATGTGACTGAGTTATGCACAAAACCCAGGCCGGACATCCTAGATACTCCGTTGCCTGATTCTAATCATGCATTATTTGTGGATGGTTCATGTTTGTGTAATGCAGAGGGAAATTAAAAAGCTGCATATGCTGTATGCACAGCTGCAGTTGTGATTAAAGCTTCTTGGTTGCAGGGTGTATACTCTGCACAAGTTGACGAGTTGGTTGCCATGTCACAAGCATGCAATTTATCTGACAAATTGAGAGTTACCATCTTCACCAATAGTCAGCACGGATTTGGCATCGTACATGACTACGGGCAGTTGTGGTCACAGCTTGGGTTCATAACCTCATCAGGATCGCCCATTCGAAATGGGGAAAGTGTGAGGAACCTTCTTCTGTCATTATAACTGCCTGCCCAAATTGCTGTGGTGAAGTACAGTGCCCATCAACAGGGCACTGGTTATGTGACAGTCAGTAACTGCTATGCGGATGAGACTGCGCGCTATTGCGCTCTAAATTCTTACACCTTCAATAGAGATCCCCTACTGATGTCACTGAGTGTAGACTATTGTTGTCAACAGTAGAGCCCTGGGAGGAAGTGAAGGCATTACAGTATGAGTTATGAGAAGCAGAGAGACAGAGATGGATGAGAGCAGGTTGTACACAAAGCAGGAAGATGAGGTTTGGGTATACACAGATGGGAGACCAGTACTACCAGATAGTCTGTTGCTGCCCATGGCACGCCACTATCATGGTCCTGCACATGTTGGGAGGGATGCTATGATGCATCTCTTTTGCCAGACATGGTTCAATCCCCAATTCAGAGCTGTAGCAGAGGCATTGTGTCATCGGTGCATAGTATACCAACAGAAAAATATAGGCAAAAGAACACCAGTTGTAATGAGTCATATTGGAAGATCTGGAGGACCGTTTAACAGGATGGAGCTTGATTTAATTGAAATGCCCATATGCAATGGTCTGAGGTACATTACTGTAATTGTATATATTTTCTCACGATGGATGGAAGCTTACCCCACATGCAGAAATGACAGCTTGACAGAGGCCAAGTTGCTACTTATACTGCCTTTTGTATGTCTGACTTCTTTGGAGTCAGACCGAGGGACGCATTTTAATAATGAGGTCCTAAAGATGTTATGTGCAGCATTACAAATTATACAAAAGCTACATTGTGCTTACTGTCCAGAAGCCTCAGGCATAGTGAAGCACATGAATGACTTCCTGGTCAGGGACGTGCTCTCCCCTCGCAGTTCCGTTCCTAAGTGCCAACGCTCAGGTCTGCTGGCCGCTGATGTCTGGGTCTGTCCTTGTGCCACTTTGTTGTTTCTGCTTTGTGCCTGTGTCTGTCTCTGTGCTTTTTTCTGCTTTTTGCCCATGTCTGTCTCTGTGCCTTTTTCTGCTTTGTGCCCGTGTCTGTCTCTGTGCTTTTTTCTGCTTTGTGCCCATGTCTGTCTCTGTGCCTTTTTCTGCTTTGTGCCCATGTCTGTCTCTGTGCTTTTTTCTGCTTTGTGCCCGTCTCTGTGCCTTTTTCTGCTTTGTGCCCGTATCTGTCTACTCTGTCCCCCTCGTGCACAATTTCTGCCTCCTCTCTGCTCTCCTTCCTGCCGCTGCTGCCCCCGAGGCCCCTCCCCCCCTGCCGGTTTCCGCTTCCCGCCTCCCAGCTGCGCTTCCCTCCCCCCTCCCCTACTTAATGGCGGCCGCTGTGAGGGAGTGTGAGCAAGACCTCTGACCTCCTGGTCAGGGATGTGCTCTACCCCCGCATCTCCGCTCCTAAGTGCCACCGCTCAGGTCTGCTGGCCGCTGTTGTCTGGTTCTGTCCTTGTGCCACTTTGTTGTTTCTGCTTTGTGCCCGTGTCTGTCTCTGTGCTTTTTTCTGCTTTGTGCCCGTGTCTGTCTCTGGCCTTTTTCTGCTTTGTGCCCGTGTCTGTCTCTGTGCCTTTTTCTGCTTTGTGCCCGTGTCTGTCTCTGTGCCTTTTTCTGTCTACTCTGTCCCCCTCATGCCTGTTTTCTGCCTCCTCTCTGCTCTCCCTCCCGCCGCTGCTGCCCCTGTGGCCCCTCCCCCCAGCCGGTTCCCGCCTCCCAGCTGTGCTTCCCTCCCCCTCCCCTACTTAATGGCAGCCGCTGCGAGGGAGTGTGAGCAAGACCTCTGACCTCCTGGGCAGCGACTGGCTCTCCCCCCACAGCTCTGCTCCTAAGTGCCACCGCTCAGGTCTGCTGGTCGCTGTTGTCTGGTTCTGTCCTTGTGCCACTTTGTTGTTTCTGCTTTGTGCCCGTGTCTGTCTCTGCTTTTTTCTGCTTTGTGCCCGTGTCTGTCACTGTGCCTTTTTCTGCTTTGTGCCCGTGTCTGTCTCTTTGCCTTTTTCTGTCTACTCTGTCCCCCTCATGCCCGTTTTCTGCCTCCTCTCTGCTCTCCTTCCCGCCGCTGCTGCCCCCGTGGCCCCTCCCCCCTGCAGGTTCCCGCCTCCCAGCTGCACTTCCCTCCCCTCTCCCCTACTTAATGGCAGCCGCTGCGAGGGAGTGTGAGCAAGACCTCTGACCTCCTGGTCAGGGACGTGCTCTCCCCCCGCATCTCCGCTCCTAAGTGCCACCGCTCAGGTCTGCTGGCCGCTGTTGTCTGGTTCTGTCCTTGTGCCACTTTGTTGTTTCTGCTTTGTGCCCGTGTCTGTCTCTGTGCCTGTTTCTGCTTTGTGCCCGTCTCTGTCTCTGTGCTTTTTTCTGCTTTGTGCCCGTGTCTGTCTCTGTGCCTTTTTCTGTCTACTCTGTCCCCCTCATGCCTGTTTTCTGCCTCCTCTCTGCTCTCCTTCCCGCCGCTGCTACCCCCGTGGCCCCTTCCCCCTGCCGGTTCCCGCTTCCCACCTCCCAGCTGCGCTTCCCTCCCCTCTGCCCTACTTAATGGCGGCCGCTGCACGGCCACGCCGCTGGCGTGCCAAAGGCAAGCCCGTCTGCGCCCATCCGTGACCAGACCACGGCCAGCGCCAGGGACCCTGGTTCTCCTGCCATCCACCGCTACGACTCAGCTGCCTTCCTCGCACTCAACCCCGGAAGAGACAACAACTGCCAGAGATCGATGCCAAACACCACCCGTGGCCAGTTCTCCTGCCGATACTGCCGACAATCCTTCACCAGCAACAGCCACCCCACGACTGCTGAACCGATGCCGGACTCCCGCACCACCGAAGCCCTGACGTGCTTCCTCCTCAATGTGCGCTCCCTCCACAGACACGCCACAGAGATCTGGGACCTGCTTGACACCCTCTCGCCAGACGTCGCCTTCTTCACAGAAACATGGACCAACGCCACCTCTGCTCCTGACATCGCCACTGCCATCCCCGACGGATACAAGATCCAAAGAAAGGACCACCCCCACAGCCCATGAGGAGGGCTCGCCATAGCACACAAGAGCTCCCTCCAACTCTCCACCTCCAGCACGAGCGACCCCCTCTCCAACACAGAGCACCTCCACTTTGAGATCTAAACCAGCCCCAGAACCACGCTGCGCGGGACCCTCGTCTACAGACCCCCCGGCCCTCGCGCCTCTTCCACCACCACCATTGCAGACCTTGTCGCACCCCATGCCATCGCCTCCACGGACTACATTCTCATCGGAGACCTGAACTTCCACCTCGACAACCGCAGCGACCCCGACTCCACCACCCTCCTTGACAACCTCGCCAACCTCGGACTGTAGCAGCTTGTCACCACCCCCACCCACAGTGCCGGACACACCCTCGACCCCATCTTCACAGGAGGGACAAGCATCCACTTCAGCCACACCACGCAGCCCCTCTGGACAGACCACCACTGCGTACACTTCACCTTCAACACCACCACCGCACCCAAACCCGCCCGCGCCCGCCACAAAGGAACTGGAGCAAGATCACAGAGGAACACCTCAACACCACCCTCCTCCATGACCCCCCTCCGTCACGACCGATGCAACTCCACAGCCAAAGAACTACACTGCTGGATCGCCAGCTGCGCTGACAAGCTCACACCCCTCCGCCACCCCATCAAACGACGTCCCCTGAAGGCCGCCTGGTTCACCACTGACCTCCAAGAAGCCAGGCGCTCCTGCAGATGCCTCAAGAAACTCTGGCGGAACAGGAAAACCAGAGAAGAACAGAACAACTACAGGAACGCCATGAATGAATACCACCAATCACTCAATCGATCACAGAATTTGTAGAGCGCCCTACTTACCCGCAAGGGTCTCAAGGCGCTGGGGAAAAAGGGGGGGGTGCCAGGTCTTGAGTAGCCTCCTGAAGATCAGCAGGTCTTCGGTCTGTCATAGGCTGAGTGGAAGGGTGTTCCAGGTCTTGGCGGCGAGGTGGGAGAAGGATCTGCCGCCGGTGGTTGTTCTTTGAATGCGAGGGACGGTGGCGAGGGAGAGGTCGGCGGAGCGGAGCTGGCGGTTGGGGACGTAGAAGAAGAGTTGTCTGTTGAGGTAGGCTGGGCCGGTCTTGTGGAGTGCCTTGTGTGCGTGGATGAGGAGTTTGAAGGAGATTCTCCTGTCGACGGGGAGCCAGTGCAGGTTTCTCAGGTGGGGGGTGATGTGGCTGTGGCGTGGTACATCGAGGATCAAGCGTGCAGAGGCGTTTTGAATGCGTTGCAGTCGCTTGATGAGCTTGGCCGGGGCTCCCGCGTAGAGGGCGTTTCCATAGTCGAGTCTGCTACTGACGAGGGCCTGGGTGACTGTTCTTCTTGTATCTGTCGGGATCCACCTGTATATCTTGCGGAGCATGCGGAGGGTGTTGAAGCAGGAGGAGGAGACTGCGTTGACTTGCTTGGCCATGGAGAGCGTTGAGTCGAGGATGACTCCCAGGTTGCGTGCGTGGTCTGTGGGTGTCGGGGCTGCCCCCAGTGTCGTTGGCCACCAGGAGTCGTCCCAGGCTGAAGGGTTGGAGCCGAGGATGAGGACCTCCGTCTTGTCCGTGTTCAGCTTTAGTCGGCTGCTCCTCATCCAATCGGCGATGGCCTTCATTCCTTCGTGGAGGTTTGATTTGGCGGTAAGGGGGTCCTTGGTGAGGGAGAGGATCAGTTGAGTGTCGTCGGCGTAGGAGATTATGTTGAGGTCGTGCTGTCTGGCGATGCGTGCAAGCGGGGCCATGTAGATGTTGAACCGTGTTGGGCTGAGGGATGATCCCTGGGGTACGCCGCAGATGATCTCGGAGGCTTCGGATCGGAATGGGGGGAGGCGGACTCTCTGGCTTCTGCCGGAGAGGAAGGAGGTGGTCCATTCCAGGGCCTTGTCTCGGATCCCTGCGTTGTGGAGGCGTGCGTGTAGAGTGCGGTGGCAGACAGTGTTGAAGGTGGCGGAGAGGTCCAGCAGGATGAGGGCTGCGGTCTCACCGTTGTCTAGCAGGGTCCTGATGTCGTCGGTGGCGGCGATGAGGGCAGTCTCGGTGCTGTGGTTGCTGCGGAACCCTGACTGGGATAGGTCCAGGATGCTGTTTTCTTCGAGGTATCGGGTTAGCTGTCTGTTGACGATCTTCTCGATAAGTGCATAAGAGCCACCAAGCGGACCTTTATCAAGAACAAAATCCACACCAAAGCAAGTAACGCAAAAGAACTCCTCAACGTCATACAGCAGTTCACCAAACCCCCAGCGAAGCCACGGACGTCTCACCATCTCAGGACCTCTGCAACAAGCTCAGCTCCTACTTCCACTTGAAAATCAAGGCCCTCTACGACAACTTCAGCGAACAGACTCCGGACACCACCCATCTCCCCACCACCGACAACCAGCCGACCATCACAACCTGGAAACCTGCCACCACTGAAGACACCGCCACGACCATGAAGAACACCCACTCACAAGCCCCCACAGACCCCTGCCCACCGCACATCTACCACAGAGCTGCCGCAGCCATAGCACCTGAACTAGGCCGGACCATCAACGCCTCCCTCGAATCCGGCATCTTCCCCGACAACTGGAAGCGGGCAGAGGTCAAGCCCCTCCTCAAGAAACCTTCGGCCGACCCAACGGACCTGAAAAACTACTGGCCCATCTCTCTCCTTCCCTTTGCAGCCAAAGTCACCGAGAGATTCATCAACGCCCAGCTGACCACCTTCATCGAAGAGAACGCCATCCTCGACTCCTCCCAGTCCAGATTTCGCAGCAACCACAGCACCGAGACCGCTCTCCTCGCCGCCACCGATGCCATCTGCATGCTACTCGACCAGGGTCACACTGGGGCCCTCATCCTACTAGACCTCTCCGCAGCCTTCGACACCGTCTCACACCGCACTCTCGCAGCCAGACTCCACAACGCCGGTATACGAGGAACAGCCCTCGACTGGATCTGCTCCTTTCTCTCCGGCAGAACCCAAAGGATCAGACTCCCTCCCTTCCTCTCTGAACCTACAGAGATCAACTGTGGAGTACCCCAAGGATCCTTGCTCAGCCCCACGCTCTTCAACATCTACATGGCCCCCCTCGCCGCCATCGACAGACAGCATGGGCTCAGCATAGTATCTTACGCCAACGACACCCAGCTCATCCTCTCTCTCACGAAGAACCCCGAAGACATTAGACTCAGCTTCCAAGAAGGAATGAAAGACGTCGCAGCCTGGATGAGCAACAGCTGCCTAAAACTGAACTCGGAGAAGACAGAGGTCCTCACCCTTGGACCCTCCCCCACTGCATGGGACAGCTCCTGGTGGCCCCTTGCCCTTGGAAACCCACCCACCCTGACGGACCACGCCCGGAACCTCTGCATTATTCTAGACTCCTCTCTCACCTTGACCCGCCAGATCAACGCCATCGCCTCCACCTGCTTCAACTCCCTACGCATCCTCCGCAAGACCTTCAAGTGGATCCCCCCGAATGCAGAAAGACCGTCACCCATGCACTCAGAACCAGCAGACTGGACTACTGCAACGCCCTCTACGCCGGAATCAACAAAGCCCTGCTACACAAGCTCCAAACCATCCAGAACACCTCAGCCAGGCTCATCCTCAGAACCCCACGACACGAGCACATGACCCAGCACCTACGAGACCTCCACTGGCTCCCCGTCGAGAAGAGAGTAACCTTCAAGCTACTCACCCACGCCTACAAATCCCTCCACAACATCGGACCCAAATACCTCAACGAAAGAGTATCCTTCCACGTACCCAAAAGGAACCTCCGCTCCTCCGACCTTGCCCTGGCAGAGACCCCACGCATCCGCAGAACCAGAGCAGGCAGAAGAGCCTTCTCCTACGTCGCAGCAAAAACCTGGAACGAGCTCCCAGTCAACATCAGACGCGCCCCCACTCTGCACACCTTCAGGAAGAGCCTCAAGACCTGGCTCTTCGACTGATCCGGAGCTGCACCGCCCCCAGCGCCTTGAGACCCTCACGGGTGAGTAGCGCACTTTATAAACCCCTGATTGATTGATTGCTTGAACATTAAAGTCTAGGTTGGCAAAAGTTTCTGCTTTAACATCTCTGAAAGGGCCTGATGCTTTGCCTCTTGTGTTGATGAGTTTGAGAAGTACTCCAGACAGAAGGATGGGTCTGTCCCCCCCAGGAAACTATTATGGGGAGAGCTATGAAACAGCCTGCAATTCCTGCTACTAGACTGGTGAATATTGCAGCTAATTTGGTGCTCGATTATTGCAAAGGACTGGCTAACATGGTTCGTTCTGTGTCTCAGCAGTATTGGTAAAGCTGAAACTTCGCCTCAACAGGCTAACCGCCATGACCTTAGTCCCGGAGACCGGGTCCTGGTGAAGAAACACATACGAAAGTCGTGCCTGGAACCTCGTTGGTGTGGGCAATTCCAAGTGATTCTGGTAACCACAACTGCTGTCAAATGTGGGGGTTTTCCAAACTGGATATACGCTGCCCACAAGTGCCGAGCCCCATGTCCCCTTGAGGTTACAGGGCCTGTTTCGGATGTGCCAATGGTTACAGTGAGACAGATGCCTCAGGTCAGCCAAACTGTAGAGGGGGCTCCTGGTACTGGGACTCATAGCACTGGTTCTGAAAAGGGTCTGAAAGAGTCAGCTCTTGATGGTACAGAAGGGTCACGAGAGGAAGAGCTGACTAGGTGAGAAATTGACCCAAGCGAAGGGAACAGTGCAGCTGAAATGCATGTGGTAAATGGAGATCATTGGCCCAAAAGAACAGACAGACTGAGACGCATTCTAACTGAATGCCGTGCACCACACACCATCACCAAAGCCTATAGTCACTCCACACAAAGTGACAGTGATAATGCAGGCCCGTCAGTGAGAAGATCTAAATAATCAAAGATACCAAGTTTCAAATACAAAGCACCAGAGTGGACTTAGTTAGCATCCAACAATTGGGAAAAAGCTATCACGTCCTTTTGCTTAATAATCCAAGCTCCTATGAACCACCTTGGGAGACTGTTGTTCTCAAACTGAACTTTGCAACAAAAGAAATAAAATTGAGACCAATACAAAGGCGATGGGAATATAAGCATCTATATGATACATAAACTGAAAATAGCTAAAGTTATAAGTGAATGTGTGCTGTACCAAAAGGGAATAAACACAACTGAAGCAAGCTCCTAATTTTCATTTCTGCTACAACGCTACTGATATCTAATCCAAATTTCAACAAAGTTGTGAGGTCTGGTTCTATGGAAATCATGGATCCAAATCCGGTATTGTTGAAACGCAAGAGTGTATGTGCATGTATTCTTGCTGTACTTGCTATAATTCTTGCTTTACTTCTAATAATTCTAAATTTGCCTCATCACATATATTTAGGAAAAATTAAACCTACGTCCATTCCTAAATCTCCATTAGAAAACAGTGACAATGGATTAAGCATGTTAGTTAATAGGACTTTGCATGAAGCTCAGTCTACTAGTGATTTCTCATTAAATGTTTTTACTAAATTCTTATACCAATACGTAGAAACCATGGATGCTAGTAATTGTGATGTATGCTTACAGTTACCTACTTTAGTTTCAGAGGGAGCGACTTACCACCAATTGTCTGATACATATGGAATTGCTTGCAGTGTATTAACTAGCTTGTTTTGTTGCAAAGGACAAATTCAGTATTATTATTCTAATTATGATCTAGTCTTTTCTGAAGTGTGTATTAGAACACATTTAAATCATGTGCCTGATACTCATATTGCAAAAATGGTGGAGAATTTTTCAAACCCACTCAAAGTTTAGGTATTGCATTATGCACACTGACACAATGTAACAGGCCTCTTACATAAAGTAGAAAAGAAATTCATAGACTCAGTTGAGGATAGACATAGAGCTATCATGAGTAAAGTTGTAAATCACACGAAAATTCCACCATAGGTTCTTAGAGCACCTGAACTTAAACAGACAGGAACATCAGCTGTAATTGCTTTAGACCAGCAACATAAAGGAAAGCTGTTAGAAATGGGGTTTCTGGTTGGCTAGGGTATGCACCTAAGCCAGGCAGAACCCACCACTCTAGTCAGGGTTAGGGAGTTACACACACAAGATAACCCCTGCTCACCCCCTTGGTAGCTTGGCAGAGAAGTCAGGCTTATCCCAGAGGCAATGTGTAAAGCATTTGCACAACACACACACCAGTGACACTCTAGGCACATCACAAAAAAAGACTTCACACAGGTCTATATAAAAATATCCTTTGTATTGTGCATAAAACACTTTAGATCATAATCCTATAAATCACTGTGCCACTAGGCACTTGTCATGATGTCACATAGATCATAAAATCACTTTGCCCTTAGGCAATGGTCATAACAGCATAGATAGTGCAATAGGGTAAATACTCATAGATTGCTCATGTTATAAACCACCCTTCCTGTAACTAAGATGCGGATCCTCAAATTATACTTGTTACCCTGATCCTGTAGGGATCAAAACAACATACTTTAGCACTTCAGGACATGAGATGTAGCAGTTTGGTCATAACATGAAGACATATGAATCCCCATAGAAGCAGGCTTAGCAAGAATACTGCGCACTTGCACTTTTCTCAGGACCACGGTACCCAGACCCAGCATATAGGGCCTGGAAGCGCATGTGCGCCTACTGCACTTGATACAGTAGTTAATGCCAGACCATAGGGCACTGTGCCCTAACAACAATCTTTACGGTACACTGACAGACTCCGCAGGACTGGGACCACTATGGAGGATTCCTTCCCGTCCATCCCGCTGAGTCGAAAATGCTCACCTATGGTATGCCACCAAGGAACAAGTGTCCCCCCAAAGGTAGGTCACAAGCGAAGGGGAAGGGTGCACACACTTTTCAAGTCAGCGGGGAGAACTACCTCCGTCCCCATCACACGGGAAAATCGCCCAAGGCAGCTTCCCACAGACATGTGGTGCCGCTGCCGAACAATTGCGGTGAAAGTTAGTGACTCCACACACCAGCCTTCTCTGGATGACAGATGCAGCGGGTCATTCACCAACCAGCCTCGAGATGCACAGGCTCCTTCAGTGCTGCCGTGCTGGACGAGCCCTCCCTTGGGTGGCGGGACACAGAGTGAACTCGCTGTCGGCTCCGTTCTCTTCACCCCTTCACAGTGATGTTGGCCTTGCTAGGCAACGTGGGAACCCCAGCCCACGGTTTCCTTCCCCTTGAGGGTGCTGCAGCTACTCAACAGGTGAGCTTCACCTGGAGGCGGTAGGGCCACGCTCAGGCCCACCACCCACTGCTTGTTGCACTGGGAATACAGGCGGCCAGGACACATACTGACGAGTGGTGCCTCCGATTGCCACAGATTTGTTGGTTGAAAGCGCTCCACACATGCTTCTCATGAGTCTTGATGCACTGCCCACACACAGCTGAGGTAGAGGAGCACTCACTGTGCGATGTCCTCTGGATTTTCCTTTTGAGCAGTTAAAGTGCTCCTCCTGCACTAACTGTCTTTAAATCTGAGATATTGATGCACTTGCTTACCTTAAATTTCTGATAAACTAAACTAAATCGTCATAATGACTCAGCTATCATGATTGTCTCTCTTTATTTGAGTGTGCATTCCTAAAATGGGGCTAATGGCTAGAGGAGATCATATTAGAGAGATTTCAGAACATCAGATACTAACATTCTGTATAGCTTTGACTTAGTGTGCATGATTTTGGCTTGCTTACGTATCATCAGAAGATTTGGGCTTGCTGTGATAATCTTTTATCTTTATAGTATTGTATTAAGAGTGCTCCACATAAGTCTGATTTCTAGTCTGTAGTTCAATCATCCAATTCGTGGTCCTCATTGGATGACTGTTGGGACCCTTTGAATCCAACCCCTCTCTCTACTGAGCAAGATTCATTCGAGGGCCAAGAGAGTGGTATAAATTCTGGCAGGTAACAAATTGAGAAGTAAACCTATAAAAGTTGATGGGCCTAGTAACGCTACAACATTGTTATGCATTCTGAGCAACCTTGTATTAGATGTGCAGACTGCATTCCAAGCAAAATGAGTCCCTGAATAACAAGCAACATGTGCAGCATATTCCCAGAACAAGGTCGTGAAAATAAATGTATTGTATGTGGCTATGCAGAGTAGAAGCAGAAAACGCTAAACTAAGGGAGAACCAAAGTGGGCCCAGAAGGAAAACCAATACAAAAGTAAATCAATTTTACTTCTTGTGCATTTCAATAAAAGATTGAAAACAACCTTCTATCTCTACCAAAACATTATTATTTTAAGAGTATGAAGTGATTACGTGACAGGGAAGATGGATAGTTTGAGGAAACAGATTTTGAAAGGGGTTGTAAACATTAGGAAGGAATCTCATTAAATGTTTTTTGCTCTATAAATATTTAAAAAAAGGACTAAAAGCTCATGCTACCATTCACAATTTTAGCCAGCGGGTGCCATGTCTGCATTAGTTCCTCAATGTTTTATTTACTACATTCAGCTAAATTAAAAAGGTTTATATTCAAAAATTGCATTCCAACAACATGTGTGTACAAGTGTGCCACTCTTTTGTCTTGAATAAATTATATTAGCACTATACTTGTTCATTGGAACTCTATGGTGCAGCTCCAATAAGACACTGGAGAATCAACTGAAAGACTTTTGCTACTTTTGAAAGAATATGATTCACTCAGCATGTCAGTCTTTTACTGTCTTGGATGAGGAAGATGTTTGAAGATTTATAGAAAAGGAATTCTCATTTTAACTTTTTAAAGCAATAACTGTAATTCCTATGAAAAATATCATCCTCTTTATTTTGGTAATTTAGGTTAATTTAACTCTGCCTGCTCCATACAACATTCTTTCAATTCAATGACCATTGTTCCAGCAACAGGGTATTCAGATGTGCTCACATGTTTCATACATTAGAATGTAAGCACTCTAGTTTTCCATTCGAACTCTTTGGTGTATTTGCAGTAGAACGCTGATGATTAAATGACACAAAGCTGCTGCTGTTGAAAGTATGATTTGCTCAGCATGTCTGACTTTTTTCTCACATAGTTGAGCAAGATATTTGTGAATTTGTAGAACATGTCTGTATTTTAGCTTCAGGAGAATTTACCAAAATATCCATGAGTAAATCATGAGAGGAAACAATTTTCCTTAAACATGGTTCATCAAATCCCAGCAACGGATTAACCTTCCGCCCAAATAGTCCCAAGAAAAACACACTATCTAATAAATACTTTTGTGAATTTCATCCCAAAGTGTAAAGGACTACTTTACAATAGAATTATTATCCAATGTTGAGGGCACTCCCAGGTGGTTATTAAATTCAGTCCAATGATCTCAGGCAATCTGACTCAAACCCAGTGAATAACAACTTTGGAGTGCCCTCCCCTTGGATAATATTGCTTAAATAGGGGTTAATCATAATAAAAATCATACTTACTATAAAGTTGCTGGTATAGGTTATGCATGACTAATATTACTTTAGTGACTTTAATTAGGAAAATAAAAACGTGACTAGGAAAGCAGACTGCTCATGCCCTGCTCTTTATCCATGTTTTAAAGGGGCCATCTGCTAAATAATGCCAACATACGTCTCAAAACCTGAGTAGATTCCATCGAAGGAACATTCGAGAATGCACATTGTTGATGACTGTGGGTGATGCAGGATGGGGTGAACAGAAATGCATTTTTCTCTTCACTGGACATCCGCATTATAAGGCAGCAGAGGTATTTTCAGGAGATAAACTTCCCTGTCCTACCGCAGTTGGACCCGGTGACTAAAAGTCTTTCAGTGACTCTGCTGTGTGTATGTTGTGCTTATGTGCCACCCCAAGGCTAGACCCGGAACTACTCTAACCTTCAAAGTCCGGAGCCAGATTTGCTTTCTCATCCCTGCTCTTCTCTCCTTTGCTGTGTGCCAGGATTAGAGTGTAAGACATTTGTGGCTTTGCAGCGAAACGTTTGTTGGTACCCCTTTGCTATGTTAATCTTGCGTATTCCTCTTTGTCTCTACTGTACAGCACTACACCCCCCAAAGCAGCTCCAGCAAACAGCCATAGCAGGTGGCTGCTGCTGGGTTCCTGTTGTGTAGGTCCATTTTTGCCCAGACATCCAGGGTTGATCTTAACAGTGATACTCAAAGTACGGCCCGGGGGCCGCTTGCGACCCTCTTGACCTTTACATGCGGCCCCCCTGGTGAGCAGCAGCACCAGCTGCTGTTTAGTTGCTGAGCAACAATATTCAGAAAATGTTTTTAAATAAACGGGCAAGCATTTATTAACCTGCAAATAAATGCTTGCCTGCTTATTTAACATGTTTTTAGACCTCCTTACACAATCCCTGACCCACCAAGACCCCCTACCGCCACCCTGCTGGCATCAGTGCGGCCCTTGGTCACACCACAGACCGTACTTTGCGGCCCCTGGACAAATGTTTGTGAGTATTCATGATCTAGAAGCATCTGTAACTGCCGCTGAGATAATGGAGACATCGCACAATAGGGCAGTAGCAGCTTCAGCACCATGTTCTCAGAACCCTTGATGGGCAGCAGGTCTGGCACCTGTCCCATGCATGAGAGGGAGCATTTCTAGCATTTTCATTTGCTACTTGTATGTAGTGCTACAAGACCCTGGAGGATGAACGAAGAGTGCTCTACAACAAAGGTTTTTTTAATTGATAGGAAAATGTGCAGAACATTTGCCAGGTGAATGGACAAACATGGTGGGCTCAATATTAAGGCAAGCAAGAAATATATACTTTTGAGATCAGCACCAGCACAATAATGGGGCAATGCGTCAATAAATGCATTAGTGTGCAGCAACCCTAAAGAACATTTGAAGTCAACATGAGTATGTCACTAAGGTACGTGGAGGATATATGCATCTGTAGTCATCAGTTGTCCAAAAAAGGCTTTGAATGGGAAACATACAAGTAGACATTGGCTATGGTGTTGATAATGTAGAGGAGGTGCTAGGCACAACAGAAGTAAATATGTGAAGTGCAGTAGGCTGTTAATGGAATATACATAGGACTATCGTATTAGTTATGACCAGTGCTTTAAATGGGAAAAAATAAGTGCAGGTACTCATCAATTTAAGCAGCGAATGGGGGCGGGGCAATTGTGGGCGGGACTGGAGGCGGAGCTTGGAGGCAGTCATTTAACGAGAGCCACATTTTCTTGGTGCCAATTGTGCTTGATAATAAAGAAATATTTCTGCTATCTGTAGAGTATTTGTTTTTTCCTCCCATGTGCAAAAGGACACATTTATTATTTTGGTAATTTGATACCAATGCAGATTGTCTCTGAGCCTATTCACATATGAAACATAAAAGTCATTAATTTTCTCATTGCGCACAACAACAGCTATTGTAGGCAATTTGACTAAGAAACCTGGATAACGATAGGCCTATTCCTTTTGTCCACCATTCTTTAGGGTACACCTTCCACCGTGCATCTTTACATCCTTTTCTTCTCTGTTGCCTCCTCCACTTTTCACACAGTAAACATCAAAACTGAAGTCACAGAACCAACCCAAACGAAAGGGAACATTTTCAATCTGGCCTTCAACACAATGCAGACTACAATACTGTCTCAATCATCATTATACAGCAGGCATCTACTATGGTCAATAAAAATCATCCACAGCTCCTTCAATGAGAGCACAAGGTGCCTGACGTGAGCAGTGGGTAAGTGAAGTGATTACAGGGAACTAGAGTGGTTACACGTGTGATGAAGGGCTTAAATAAATGGCTGAGATGAATGCAATGGGATGAGTTGAGCAAGCATATGTCAATTGAAGGTGAATAAAATGAACAACGAGGCACACCAGGGTAAGCAAGGGAAGCACAGGGCAAATGTGCTTTGAACTGGCTGGGTTAGGTGAGAATTAACCGAGTAGAGAAAGGATGGGTCAGTTCAGGTAGGTTGAGTAAATCAGACAAGGTGGGTCAGTGCAGAGTGGAAGAGCCAAGCACATCTTGCATGATGTAAACAAGGGCTGGCAAGGTAAATAAAGTGGGGGTGAGTCAAGCACAGGTGAGCACATGGTGGTTTGGATAATGACCGGTTAAGTAAAGAAAGTAATCTGAGTCTGTGGGAGAGGCAAGCACAGCTTCCATGAGGCAAAAGAAGATGTGCAAGGATGTACAGGCTGGATAAATCCTGCACATTGTAGATACAGTGGACACCTAAAGATCAGGAGACCATAGGATTTTTAAGTGTTTTTTGTAGGGTGGACCAGGCCTCCTGGGCATTGGAGAGATGCAAAAGAGATGTTAGTACAATTTTCTAGCATTTGGGTGTCCCCTAAAACAACCCTCAAGATGGCACATGCGTAGACATTGGGAAAAACATTTTTGTTTCAGTAAAGCGCTTTATGTGGAAGGTGCGTGCAAAAAAAAAAAAAGGGGGTTCACCCCTGATTCTCTTCTTTCTAAAACATGGACAACCAGCAAAAGATTTTATGTGGGGTTTGGATTTTATGCACAGTCTCAACTTTATGCGCAGTCTGACTTCCTCAGACAACAACAGAGACACTGACTCTATTACCGTCTCAGAATGCAAGACGGTGTTGCTTTACACTAAATATAATTAAAGCTTTGCTTCACTGCAATATGAAACACAGGCAAACTCACCTCTGTGTCTTGATACCTCTCATTGAAAAACACACAAACAAATGAAAGGGCCATCTATAATGAATACTGTCACACTAGATCTCAAACCCCTCCTGACATCATCAAACACACCTTTTTTTTAGAGAGAGATGCTGGCCTGGGCTAAGAGAATTGTGTTTTTTTCTTAGACTAGAGAGTCCCTTTAAGGGGAATGAGGTCATCAGATTTTCAAAAATCAGACAACACCACGCTTAATGCATAATCACAACTGTTCAAGATCACCTACGGTGTGAGAAGCTCAGTTAAGACAAAATGTGTTTTTTTTTTAAAGGAGGTTTGAGGAAGTGCCTGAACAAGAAGACAGAATGTGAGAGGGTTACACCTGGACACAATAACACTAGTCACAAAGATGAAAGTCAGTACGTTATTTTGAAGACCACTGTTTGTCAAACCACTCATTTCCCTTTGTTTTCCTGGCCATCTCCTTCTGTGTCTCAAAATCCATGAGATTTTATTCAGCATCTCAATTTCAGTGCCCAGGAAACAGGTTTATTATCCACTGCCTGTTCAGTTCTAGCATCCATGAGTGACCCCCCCCCCACTCCAACCTTTTGCGTTCTCACCTGTTGTGTTCATTGACTGCCTGCGCTCCTATGCATGGGGGATCTTTATCTTGTGTTCTGCGGGGCCTTTGCCTCTCACCATCTGTTTGGCAAACCAAGTAGTATGGACTCATGCTGCCTCTGGTTCACACACGCATGGCTGGACTCTATTAGGAGGTTGTGAGCTCGTCTTCCCAGACTAAACACATTTATGCACAAATACTCACCTATCACATAAAAAAGAACACACATTCACAACCACTCACAAACAATTTGATTCAGATCATTAGCTTGCACATATTACCTCATGCTAATAGCCAGAAAACAGGGACTCGAACTGGCCCTTCTGGACCTATGGTGGGAACCCCTTGTCCACAATAATCCCTCAAAAGTCAGAAAAGGTAATATTCACGCACACAGTGAAAGGCACACAAACATGAGGTGATGTTGCAGATTACTGTTACAAAACTGATGATGGAGTTCATTTTTTAATGGACAACTAAACCAAAGACATGTAACCGTGATTTTACGGGCAGGGGAATTTAATTAATTGTTGGTAGGTGGATATCAGAACATAAGATGATTGTTTGTAGAGTACTCAATGCCCCAAGGGGGCTTTTGGTATTTTCAAATCTTTTGATAATAAAAAGGATTAAACCCACAACTGTAGAATCAGTTTTTCCTCCGAACCTCAAGTCTGTCTAAATTACTCCATCCCAAAGTTCTGTTCGAGAAATGTGTAGTGGATTCCCAGGTTGCTTGCTTTAGCGCACTCTGCCCCTTTAAAAGTGAATGGAATAAGTGGAGCGGGCACGTCACTTAACTAGATTAATACTGCAATTCGGATGACTTCATAAAACTTGCCAAATGGACACAGGTGGGCTGGGACGGGTAGAGCCAGTAGTGTGTATGCTGATGGACTGTCTGCCTGCCCTACAGTCGACTGCCCAGCTGAATGATGATCAGCCAATGTATGATAGCCGGTGGGTGATACACTGCCCCACCCTCCCCAACCCCTCCCTCCGCTTTGGCTGCCAGCGAAGTGCAGTCTCATCTCGGGTGTCACGCTGTAAGTAAATTAGATTTAATTTTCCCCAAGACATGGTAGGGGGTAGGCCCGGCATCACACACACCGGCTGGGCAGGGTCTGATTGGACCTTGCACTTTCATTCACAGATGGCCACAGGGAATCTAAAACCCCAAACAGCCCTTATGTGATGCAAATGAGCTGCTGCGGGATTGCTCAGCAGCGGCTCCATTCAGAGGTGTACACTGGCCCTTCCTCAATTCTGCCTTTTCTTTTTTCGGCAGCATTTGAGCAGAGCACTTTCTGTGCAGCTGCACAGTCTCCAGTGCCATCGAGCCTGTCCTGCCTGCCTTTCCCCTAAGAGTACCGGTACTCTCCTTGGCCAAGGAAAAGTTCCGGTACTCAAAGGGAGAAAATTAGAAGGTGGCGGTACTCAGTACCGCTGAGTACCGGCCCATTTAAAGCACTGGTTATGACATAATGCAAATGTTGTACTTGTAAGCAAAAACAAATAGCGGGCAAACACGGAACTTGGGGGCATATTATCAAGGGGCGCGATAAAATTATCGCCGCTTTAACGTCCGTTTTCGGGTGAAAAGCGGCGATAATTTTATCGCATTATCATCAAGGACACGCTAGCGCGTGATTCCTTCAGTTAGGGCCCGTTTTTCACACTCCTCGCATCGATAATGAGATGCAAAGGAGGCGTGGCTGTGAAAACAACATGGGATAATATCGCGAAGGCAGCTTCGCGATATTATCAAGGAGGGGTAGCGATATTTGAAATTGCGTTAAGTATGCCTTAACGCAGGAATTTAATGTCTGTTAAATTCCTGACTAAGGCATACCTAACATAGGGGGGTGGATTGTGTGGCTAAGACCACAGGCCCTATCATCAAGGATATCGCCGTTTTCCATGGAACATCGCTGGAAAACCAGCAATGTTCCATGGAAAACACCGCTATCGCTGGAATAATTATCGCCATTGCGCTATGCGTTGTTAATACAGCGCTAGCATGGCGATAATTTCCAGCGATAGCCGGCGATAAAAATCCTCACGCTAAGAGCGGCCAGCGATAATTATCACTGCCGCTTGATAATATGCCCCTGAATCAGTAGGGTAACTATGTCGTCAGAACATCACAGTGGTATGTGTTGAAAGTGGTGTAGAACATGAACCTCATGCATGTCATGTAATTAATAATCTACTATTGTCTTGGTATGTGCTTTGGGTGTGTGTTGGATGAAAGCTTCTATTTCTAACTGCACAGTGGTTATGTTGTGCATATGAGTAAAGCCTACACTGCTGCTGCATGTGTTGTATCAGATGTGAGTTTGTGAGTGGAAAGAAGCAGAGCTACTGCCTTTGCTCATATATGATGTGTGAAGGTTGGTTTGGAAATGTATGTTTGCGGGAAGATTGTACTACTATTGTGCATTCTACATCTATGATGTAAATCTGTTAGGGAATCTTGCATGGATCTTATGTTGCCTCTTGTCAGGTGTGAACAGGTCTCAGTTCTTAATTCGGAACCAGAACATATAGTACAGCATTTATAAGAAAAAAAGCAAATCTACAAGTACTGGAAAGGTGTGGATAAGTTAGGGGTGTGAGAATTTTGCATGATTTCATTTGCTTACGCAAAATAGAAATCAGTATATTTAGCACTATATTTTATTTTGAGATGTGTCCTCGCATGAATTTTTACCGTGAGGGTGCATTTCGCAGAAATAAAATAGCTCAAAAAACACAAGTGGCACTAGGAACAGCCATTCGTTTTCTGTCCGTTTGCATTATTCCTGAGTGCTCGTCCTAAAATGTTGCTGCGAACGGTGCGTCATTATGCAACATGGCATAATGGCGTCACTTCTAGAAATGTATGTAAGAAGCAAACCGCAAAATTCCCAAATGTATGCAAATTATGTTGGAATAATTTAGGCTTCACATAGGCCTTAGCTAAAACATGAACAGGATCGTCAACTCTTTCATGACGTGGAACAAAACGAGCTTGTCCTGCTCCTGTCTTTTTGTGTTGGTTGATGCTACTCACTGTTGCTGCTCGTGCAGAAGATGGAGGCTTGAAACGCTGCTGTCCATTCTGTACCTTTTACATACGCATGCGCAAATGGCCAAAAGGGCAAGGAATATCACGGAAGCCGCACGGCGCATACACACGGTTCATTTGGAGATAATGTTTTCATTGAACACTGTTCGCATTTAAACAACCTTCAGTTCCTCAGGCGAAACTGCCAAGCCTGAACCTTCAGTAATACGGATGAGTCCAGGAGTGTCAAGTTAAATACATTTCACCTTATCAGTACAAAAGTGCTGATGTACTGTAGGTGGCTTCGGGAACACAGGATGACAGTGAGTAACTGGATTGTACAGGTCATTTCAAAACAAATCAGTCATGAACATTGGCAGAATGCTTTGGAAACATTAGATCAGGCAGACACTCCTTGATGTTAGGTATTAGTCAAGAGACAAACGGAGAATGCCAGGGGAAGATGCCACATCAGTTATTTTATACAACCAGAATTGCTTTATAGCTCCCATTACATGACTGATAATGGTTAGCAAGGCTTCCCCTATAATTCAATTTTGTCTTCTCATTGGTTACTTATTGCAGCACTAGGAAAATTTTTCCATATTGTATAGGACATTTAAATCGCCATCTATTGTTATGGAAAGTTGACAAACGCTATTAAAACTTCCTTATAATCAAAAATTTGGGTTTGCTAGAATACTATACAAAGAAAAGACTACAATCGCAAAACAGTGGCACACAGCAGCGTGACATAAAGCCTTGAGATCACAAAACATTTTTGACTGTAGCTTTTACATGTCCTTTGTAGCAAGTAACGCAGGGGCAACTTAATTAACAAGCATTTGCAATGCAATCGGTCTCGCCTTTGGGACCTTATATATATTTAGCTATGCAGCACATTAGCCTGGGTGCTGAAACATCTACACTTCTATAACATGGAGGGAAAGTAAGCACATAAGAGCCTCTTCTAACTTGAATTTTGCAAGAAGCTGAAGACCTGGATTTTTGAGTAGGTCCACAAGGCCCTAGGTGTGGCTAGACTCACCAGGGAGGGTACCCTGGAGCTGAACACGTGTGATAGTGCACTCTACAACTATATAACATAACAGAGCAGACGAGAGGAAAAACAGATGTACTAGAGGCCTACAGGAAGACAGTAACACATGTTCACCCACAGAACAAATGTATGGAAATGTGTAGAACTTCATAGAACTTCACAGCTAAAGGAATGGAATTTTTAAAGCGTGAACAGTGACCCTGGGGTGTACCATGGTGTTATGTTACCGAAACGGAAGTGGCCAACTAGAAGGCTGGCTATACAGAGTATTAGAGGTTAACAGCCAAACTTTTTTGTTTTTGGAAATTCAAGAATTAGGCAAATTTCATGGGGTACCTACAAGAATATTCCAAAATGTAGGGTCCGGAAAAGGGAATGCCCTGTCAGCTCATGTACAACGCAGAGGGAAGGCAGCATATATAGGCTGGTGTCTTTCATGCTGCGATCATGTAAAGCAAGGCCATGGAAAGTCAGAGTAACACAAAGTCTTTTGAAATTGGTTCTTTTGGGTAGAAGGAGCCAGTGCAGAGAGATCCAATGGATAGAAGTGTCCCAGTGAGGAAGATTAAGAGTGAATGGGCCTACAGCATTCTGAATCAGAGGCAATGAATAGGCTATGTATATAAAAGCATACATTGGAAAGAGTTGCCATCATCAAAGCAGGGTGATCCGGCCGTTCTAATTACAGATTTGCAAGGACAAACAAGAAGAATTTTTTTGATAGTTGTTAAACTCGGAGAACAGTTTGATGTAAATTCACTAACATAGGATTTTAGTGACAACGTGAAATCAGACAGAGCTCGACTACCTAAAAAGAAAGGAATGCCTCTTGGAAATTCAATACATTTCGTCTCCTTTCCCAGGAATCCCTACCTTGGAACACCTACATCCCATCCCTACATTACAAAAGACTGGTGCAATATTATCTGAGTAAACCACTTTGTGCTTGTACATTTGTGTTTTGCCTATACCACGCATGAATTAACACCAGGAAAGCCAACTAGTTAAGCACCCAAGTGTACCTTCGGTGCAAAATTGGCTTTGTGAATCGTTCTCTCACCCCTGAAGCTGTACACCCTAGAGACAGCCCTGCACACTCGAGGTTGTATTCTGTCTACTCTCGGTTCTAGTGTCCACCTCTGACATTACAAACTACCTGTGCGCCTAGATATATTTTACAGCACTCTGCTCCCTGCGCCCCACTCAGGACCCTGCGAACCCACTCAGTCTCATTCATAAAGCCAGTCATACCCGTTGACCACCATTGTACAACTCGCCCTACAGATGTCACCCCAAGTTAAGAGCACGTGCGCCCTGTACCCCGCGGTAGACCCTGAGCTCCCAGAGACCTTCTAGAGCGCTCTGCTGCCTGCACCCCACTTCATGGTCAGCCCTGTCCTTGGCACCTCTGCTTCCTGCCCCAACTCCACAGCCAGCAGTCCCAGCCGAGCCCTGTGCAGTGCCCTGCTCCCTGCTGGTCCGCAGTACTCACCCCTCCGGTTCGGCATCCCACCACAGACGGAAGAAGAAAAAACAGAAGTGAGATCACGGCTCTTGTAGTCCTTCTTTAAAGTGGTGTAAGATGAGGAAACTCAATCATTCACACTATGTTTAAAGGGCCGCCATCTTGGAATGGCTTTCCTTTCCGATCATTTTATAATCAGCGACCTCTGGCAGCTTCAATAGTACCTAAAGCAGGTTTGTTATTCATGCAGTTTACTTTTGGCTTAAACGACGTCTTCTTATTATACGGAGGCAGAAGTCGATTTGTTGCAAGGCCGGGTTCTTGCCAGTGTTTTGGAATTCCTGACCATAATCTGTTGTGACAGTTGATTTCTTTAGACATTTTATGTTTTTTTAAAGTGGTATTACCGTGATAATGTGTGCTCTATCGGTCCGTCAGACTATCTATCCAGGGGTTTCAGTCGGATGAAACAAGCATTTGCAACGGGAGTGCTGGGGCTGGGGGGGCGAGAAGGCACAGACTACGGGGCAGGGGAGGGGGGAGGAGGAGGAGAAGGCACGGAAGAAAATAGTGCTCACAATTAAAAAAACAAGCATTTGAAATGCAATAGGACTCGCATTTACGCGAGACCTTTTGCATTGGAAACGAGAGTGCGGGCAGGGAGATGGCACGAACGGGAGTGGGGGGGGGTGCCGATATGTCACGGACTGCGGGAGGGGGTGGGGGGGGAGACAGGGAAGAAAATAGCGTTCGGAGTAAAGGGGCCAGTAGCCATGGAAGGATACAAATGACAACATGGCCGTCTTGAGGAGGGACTAACAAGCCTAAAACCAATCGGAAGGCAGCATTTAGGACCTAAGCCAATAAAAAAAGATGGGCGGAGAGTGGGCGGAGCTTCCACGAAGCTTCCACGCTGTACTGAATACTGCATGCCTCGCAAAGCGACCAGCGCATGTGCTGCAACGCTAGGCTCGACCTAAAAAGTAACACAATCACTGGCGTAGGGAACTCCCCAATTTAACAGCTTCAGTGGGGGCTGCCACAGGACCTGGTAAGCTTGTGAACTGGGTCCACATAAACATTAATTAGTTGTTTATGAGCCACTTATTTCTGCAGACAAAATACTAATAAATAACATTGCCAAGAAATGCCATGAAATAAGTTTGTGGGCTTTCAGTTGGCATGCACAAGGAAGGAAATAGAAAGACAAAATTAAAATAGGGGAAAACGCAGAGATGGCAGCACGTACAAAAACAACGAGCATGAGAGATAAAAATATGAATGAAAATGTAAGGATGAGAGAAAAAAGATAGGGAGATTGAACTGGAAAAGAAGGAACAGAGGAGAAAAGAAAGATGACAAGATGGAAGGAAACCTGAAAACAAAGATGGAAGTAAGATGAAAGGAAGGATGAAATTATGAAAGAATGATTGGATGGAAGTGTTAAGGATTGATAGATAGAAGGTTGAAAAGTTGGATGGAAGAGTGAAAGGACTGACAGATGAAAGTGTAAATGAATAGGAGGATGGAAGAATGGACAGATGGAGGAGAGTAGATGGATGGTAAAAAGATGGATGGATACATGAACATATTGATGACTTGATGGGTGAAAGATGAATGGATTGATGGATGGATGGTGCAATGGGTGGTTAGATGGAATGGTGAATGCATGGACACATGGATGAATGAATGGATTGAAGGGAAATGGATGGATCGATGGAAGAGGGAGAAAGGAGCTCTTCTAAGAAGGGTCGTGTTTGCTCGCTTTGCACACTTGGCCTTACAAGAGGCATGTTTCAAGTGGAGGCTATGTTAGTTTTCTGACTACTCCACAGCTCAACAACCAAAGTTGATGTGCTGTATTGCGCTGGAGGGGGGAGAGTATTGCAGAGCCACATCTTTTGGGAAATGCCACCACTACCCCATTATCTAGCAGTGGCACCCAATCAGATGCCTAATGTTAAGCACACACTTTTGCACACCGGTGCAAAGTTGTCTCATGATGAATAGTATGGATTTTGAACTGTAAGAGTACCCTTCCAGAGTAAATTGCTATGCTTAGACTAACTTTATAGCTTTTCCTACATTGAATGTGTGCTAAACAGTGGAGCACACATGCAATGTGACAAGCATTAGGAGAAATAAAAACATTTCTCCTTGCTAGTGCCTGCCTCAAGGAGTGCTCGGCCTCGTCTAACACTTCTAGTAAATGGGTCTTGGAGACACAATCATTGGTTGATAGCATGGCAATGCACCCTTGATGCACTTAGGGAGATTTACCAGAAAAGAAGCATTGTGCTGGAAAGTGAATACTTTATCAACGTTTAGTGCCACTTTGCTTGACTTTGTGGAAGTTCAAAGTGTTGATAAATCAGCTCTGAACTGTTTTGTATAGTGGAGAAGAGAAAGTGATTCAGGATTATTCAAAGTGGGGAGGTTATTCGCCTCATTTTCAATCGAAGGCCACCTCCGGGATATGGACAAAGAGTCCGATGGGGGCAGATTTAGTAAAAAGAAGGGCAATGAGTGCAGAGTTGCTGAGCTGGTCTGCGCTGGGGGGAAAGGGCAGCACACAGCCACGTCTAATTACATATTGTGCTTCTGCTCTTTTCCCAAGCACTGATGCACAAGCAGGTCTGCTAGCACCACACACACATCTTTGCACCATAATGCAAAGTTATGTGTGTGTGTGCATGTGTGAGATGTCTAGCATTGGCCTTGCACTTGAAGAGTTAATACCACCTAAGAGACACACCCTTTTGTACTGGAAGGCCACCCTTTCATTCCAAAATACTATGGGCCATATGTATCAAGCTAAATTGCGATCGCAAACGCTGAAATTCACAGAATTTCAGCGTTTGCGATCGCAATTTAGCAGTGTGCAATGTATCACACAAAAACCCACTCGCAAAATAAGGAATCGCAAAATTTGCGATTCCCTATTTTGCGAATGCATTTAAGGAGTCGCAAATTGCGATTCCTTAAATGCAATGTAAGAAGCACAAAAAAAGTGCAATTTGGCCTTAAGGAATCGCAAATTACCACCAACTTCAAGTTGGTGGTAATTTGCGATTTCTTTGAAAAATGCACTTTCTTGCATTTTTCAAAGTGCCATGTGGCGCAAATACATGCCCTTAGGGCATGTATGTGTGCCACATGTGCACACATGCACATTTCAGGGGTGCAACAGGGTGTCCTTTTGACACCTTTGCACCCTTGAAATTGCATTCGCAATTTGTGAGTACCTAATGGGTACTCGCAAATTATGACATGTCTTCCCATTCATTCCTATGGGCTTCTAGGCCCATAGGAATGAATGGGAAGGTATTCCTTAATTGCAACTCGCAATTTGCGAGTCGCAATTAAGGAATGTCAGGGAATCGCAAAATATTTGTGAATTTTTATTTACATCTCGTTTTGCGATTCTCAAATAGCAATTCTCTAAAAATCGCTATTTAAGAATCGCAAAACGATTGTTTGATACATACCCTATGACCCTAATTGCGATGTCGGTCAGAGTTGCCTCTGACCGACACCGTTTCGGGGAAGGAACCACCCGACCATAGGTCGGTGGGTCTGACCGCGCAATTACGATGTGACGGCACATAGTGCGGTAGCAAACTTCCATTTTTCAATGGGAGCTTGTGCAGCACGCTGAAACCGCCCACAGCACAAGCTCCCTCGAAAAATGTAAGTGTTTAAACATTCCTGCACCATGTGGCAGGCACCTCATTGTGCCTGCCACATGGTGCAGGGATGTTTAGGGGGGCACCACAGGTGCCCCACTAGGGCTAAATGCAGAGGTCCAGGGGGAAAGAGGGGTCCTGTTGGGGCCCCCAAAGTCAGTTTCCAGCAGCCAATCCATGTCCGAAAGGCCGACATAGATTGGCTGCCAGAAACCGACATCATAATCTTGATGGTGGAAACGCTGTCCTTAAGGGGATATGAGGTCTTTCTGACTGGCCAACAGACTCCTTGAGCCTGCCAGAACCTCATTGGATTAAACTCCGACTGCCATCATCATAATAACGGCAGTCGACTTTAAACCGACAATGAGGCTTTCTGACCAACATTGTAATTAGGCCCTTTGCCTATGAAAACTTTTCACAATTTGGATGTGTGCTGTACAGTGCAGCACACATGCAATGTGTGAAATGTTAGAAGAAATTATAAGATTACAATTATGTAGTGCCTACTTCAAGAAAGCATTTATTTTGGCACAAAGTCTATATGACAATTTTAGTAGATAGACCATTGCATGAAAAACAATGGGAGGAAGTGTGGGAACACCCATGTAAAATCCATTGGACGCTCCGTTTGTGTAAAGTAGCCCAAACCCACGCAAAGCATTATTCGCATTAATTTTATGACTACTTTCCAGCACAAAAGGTTTTGCGCTAAAAATATATTATCAACACTTTGCACCACTTTGCATCACTTTGTGTGACTTTGCAGATGCACAAAGTGTTGATAAATCTGCTAGGATTTAGTAAAGTGGAGGAGAGAGGGGATTCAGGATTATTTAAAGAGGGAGCTAATTTTGCTCCTTGGTCCAGTCTGAGATATGGACCAGGCATCTTGTGGAGGCAGATTTATCGAAAAGTAGAACAATGCAGCACAGCAACCAAAGTTGATGTGCTGCAGAGAGCAGTACAGTGCCATATCAACTAAGATATAGTGCTGCTGCTCCTTTCCCCAGCACAGGTGCACAAGTAGGCTTACTAGGGCCATGCACACATAGTGCAAAGATGTGTGAGTGATGTGTAGCATAGGTTTTGTACTTGGAGTGTATATACCAACCAAGAGACACACCAATAATGCAAAGAGCTAGCTATCTTACCTTTAGTGGTACTTTCCAGAGCAAATTACTTTTGTGCTGGAAAGTAAATACTATATCAATCTCTGGTTTGTGTCACTTTGCATTTCAACCAGTACAAAGACTTGGCAAATCAGAGTGCCTTGATGCAAACACCTTTTTACGCCGTATTATGAAAGCAAATGTCCGGGGGTAGTAATTTGTGACAAGAATTTATTTGCTATACTTGTTGTATTTATTTTATTTTGTTAATTTGTTTTGCAAAAGGTATACACCAATATGCAATAACTTACGGCATACCATTGGCATAGTATGGGGTCTCAAAATGTTATCACTGTTCTTACATTGCACACATTCTCTGACCACGAGTTCAATTCCTAAGTCCATTCCTGTCCACCAAAAGCTTGCCCTCAATCTCTCCTTAGTTTTTAACGGTTCCTAAATGGCTCATGTGAGCCTCATCTATTTACTTACTTCTCAACGTGATGGGCAGAACTAATTTTGTTCCTTTCAACAACATGCCTCTGTTAACTGCTAAATCATTAGATACAACCATCCATGGTTTCGACAACATTTTGAACTGACCCGGACTAGAATGTATTTTTTGAATAACTCCACTCAACTCATCATCCTTCGATGTTTCTTCCTTTCACTCCTCTTCCATTGCCATCCCTAGCATAACTTCACATACATCTATATTTTCCTCCTGTACTTCTTTAACAATGTCATCTGCCTCCTCCTTTGAAACTAGTCTAGACAAACAATCCACTGAAAGACTTGTAACTCCCGGTAGGGGCTCCACTACAAAATTAAAATCCTGCAAAGTAACCACCTAATTCTGGAAGAAAATCCAAACTTTTTGGGTGGGAAAGTTCCTTCAGTGGTTTATGATCACTGCAAACTTTAAAATAAGTTCCCCAGATAAAATTACGCAATTTATTCAATGCCCAATAAATCGCCAAAGCCTCTCTTTCCACCACTGAATAATTAAAATCTGCCCCTCTCAAACATCTAGATGCACATTCATGAAGCTGCTCCTCACCGTCCCTTTTTTGTTTCAAAATCACTCCCGAACCTTTTGAGCTGGCATATGTGACTATTATAGCTTCCTCACCAGGAATAAATGCCTGCAAATTTGGTGCATCCTGCAATTCCTTTTTCAATACTTCAAATTTCTGTTAACATACATTTGTCCACTTAAACTCCTTGTTTTTCACAAGTAGCAATCTCATGTTATTGAATCTGCTCGTTAGATCTTTTATATAATTTCCATAATATTCCACCATGCCCTGAAATGAAATATCCTCCTCTTTTGTATGTGGTGTGGCTAACGTCACAATGGTGTCCAACAACTTATTCTTTGGTGATACACCCGTTTCCAGTAATAAGATTCTCTAAATAGTTTACATCTTATACAGCAAATCAACATTTTTCTTTCTTTATTTATAACCTGCATTCAACAATTTCTGTCACACCATCCTTACTCTTGAATCATTCTCAGAACTTGTTCCACCAAAAATCAGCAGATCATCCTGATAACATTTGACACCTTTCACACCTTTGAGTACTGAAGACAGAACTCTCTGAAAAACAGAGGCTAATGACACTAGGCCAAAAGGCATCCTCTTGAATTTGAAAGCTCCCATGAGAGTTATAAATGCTGTAAGCCCTTGTGAACCCTCAACTAATTGCACTTCAAGATACAGCAGCGTAAACTCAAGTGTTGTAAAAATGTTTGCTCCTGCCAAGGACGAGACTATCTCATCTATGTGTGAAAGTGGAAATGTGTCCACAACTGCTTTCTTATTGAGTGCCCTGAGGTCCACACAACCTAATATCTCCATTAGCTTTCTTGGCAATGACAATTGAAGCCAACCATTCAGTGGCTTCCACGTGTGTTATAATGTTTTGACTGATTAATATTTCCATTTTTTTCTAGGTTTCCCTGTAAAGCCACTGGAATCCTTCACACCTTAGCCAATGTTGGTATCACTCCCTTTTTTAACTTTATACAACGTTTATAGCCTTTTAAACACCCTAATTCTTCTTTGAACAGTAAAGGAAACACAGACACAAAATCCATATAATCTGTTTCAACCTCCTGTACCTGCACCTGAGGTTCTGCAATCGTTGAGGTGGCCACCCAAATAAATCATCACCTTTCTTGGACTCATGAATCTTGCCAACAATGAATTTTGTACCCAATACAATACACACATTGAAATATCCCAGCATGCTATTAGGTTGTCCCCTATAACCACGAGGCCGCACATCCATGGTATGAAATGTGTTTTTTCCTTAAAACCATTGACCTTATGTGTCCTTGGAAATAATCATTAGATGTGAACATGAATCAAATTTAATTTTCAGCTCATTACCATTAATTTTCACAAAACCACTGGGATGGTCTTGACTCACTCCCTCAACTTGAAATATGATGTCCTTGGTGATCTCTTTTACCTCCTTATTCTGGTCTTTTCTCTGTTTATTCCTACAGCATCTCTGAAAATGCCCCTTCTTTCCACACCCATGACAGATCGCCCCTAGAGCTGGACATATTCTTGCATTTGCTCTGTGACCACTTCTCCCACAATTAAAGTACTCTCCAGAATACTTCATGCGATCTTCTTTCGCTAGTTATTTCGGTATCTCCTTATTTTTTATTACACATACATTTCCCTCACTTTTTTTCAGAACTAAAATTTGATTTAATTTTTTCTCCTTTTGGTTCAGAAACACACTTTAAAATATGCTCAACCCTTTTTGCAACCAAGAGAACCTCCTCCCATAGTGGCTCATCTTTCAGCCACAATTCCTCTCTGATTTTGTCATCTCTTCATCTTAAAACAAATTGATCTCTTATGCATTCTTCAGTGGATCCCCTACATTTAGAAATGAACACAAGCTTTCTAAAGCCTATTATACTTATTATATAGTTTTCAAATGTCTCTTACCTACGCCAAAATGACACCTTTGCATAATGGTACTGACTCTGCGCAAATAATGATGTTCAAGCTTCCAAATGTAAGTCTCAAACTCATTTAATCCTCTTTGTTTTTCCACACTTAGCTATGGTAAAATTTCCAGAACTTCTTGACCCTCTTCACCAAGACAGTCCATTAGCAATGAGTATTTACAACCCTCACTTAAGTTAATTCCACATACTCTTGCATGATGGCCAAATATTTTCTTCCATTTCTTCAATTTTATGGCTGGTTCTCCAGGGCAGCTTAAAAAAAATAGGGGTGCCATTACGTTCTGCATTATGTGTTATTTATGAGTCAGCTGAAATATCCACCCTCTAATTTGTAACCCCTACACTTATAGATATATCTTTCTGTATATCTGCAACACCGTGTCCTTCTGTTACACTTTCCCCCCTAAAACATTAAAATGTGCCCCAAGCTGCGTGTTACTGCATGTTATTTCCACTATAATCTTCTTCTTTGCTTTATTATTTTTATGTGTGCCTGTCACCGTAGTAGACACTAATAAAAAAGTTGGTGTTCCTGTCCCTGCCTTGTAACACAGACACCACTTTTTCAATTAGATGTGCTTAACACTGCAACAGGCAAAGGTGTGTCTATCACCACTGACAACGAAACAGGCCTTATTGTTACTCATCCATAATGAGCATCAGGGCCCCAGAAACCGAAGCGCTGTTCTGAACTCAACAATGTAACTGTGTTTGGCAATGAAATGATCAAAGAGAAGTCAGGGTCATCCGATAACGCTTTCCAATTGTCAATATACTGGACTGGTGTGCGTATAACTGAATATGAGCCCAATTAGCAATGACACCCGTTCACAGTTCTGTCACAGCTGCTCGAATGCGAAAGGGAAGGTATGCCCATCACCGTACAAGGTCCAATCCAACATGGCACCCACATATTTCGCGTACGCCTTAGACTCTCCAATTGGCTAACAGAACATCAAGGCATCAGCTGGTATGCTTCTGTGGTCACAATTAGCTTCTCTAAATTGAGCTTGCCACTGATGCTTCAAAGCTTCTGTACCTCGCCTACAGGCACTCATGCTCATGCCTCAGATGTTTACTCAAATATTGAACTTTAACTCCAGAAATCAATGTCAAACTTGTACAATATGAACGCGGGTCCGATCTTCCCGCTTGCCTCAACACTACGACTTCCAAACAACTCCCCGCAATTTCAGCCGTCTCCTCCACTTCTTCTACATCATGCCAGCCAGCTGCCAACATGCGCTTTGTCCCTGATGCTGAGATGCTCCTCTCTTCATTCAAACCCCACGCTCATCGCCAGAGTAACGTGTTAAAAAGGAATCCAACACATGTTGTATACTTCAGGTACGAGATACTTTAATGAAGCACCTCATTCAGCAAATACTAGCGGCAACTGTTTCACCAGCACACAAACCGCATTCTACATTCCATGGTCCATGTAACATGGCCTTATTACCTCACTTAGTTACCAGCCCTAGCAGCAGCTGTAACCAAGCAGCCAGATTCCACAGATTACTTGACTAAGTTATTGTGTACTCTTAATGAGAAGGGGGGAGAAGTATAAGTCCACACAGCTTCCCACACTAATAAATATAATCAAAAGGAGAGTGAAACACAAACATTTGACAGGATCTCCAACAAGATTGTCTCAAGGACACTCAGCCAAGTCTTCACAACAAGTGGTGTATATTATCACCTTAGGTGTGACATGGTTGATAGAAAAATGATTGGGTCTGATCATTTGAGTGCTCTGTTTTCCAAGTGACAACGTCCTCCACCAGGAGGGATACTGTCTGAGTGGTGACAGAGTCAAGATGTGGAAAGTGGATTGTAAAATTATCTCCTGCCTCTAATAAGGAAATTTTAATCAAAGGTAGGGACAGGGATAAGATTACAAATGGAGTGGTGTAATGCGGATCGATTATTGGTCCATGACACCTAGTGGTCTGGTCGACATGTTGCAGCCAAGCAGCTGCCACTACGGGTCTGAGGCCTTCGTCAGGACTGTGTATGTGGGAAAACCTAGACTTTAGGAGGTCCCTCATGGTTATGTATGCAAGGCAACTAACATACAGGTCTTCATCCAGGGTTAGTACTCTGCCTGGAGTGGATCTTTTGTTATAGGTGTAGACTTTAGCTTATACTGGGAGGAAAGCGATAAAGGGTTAATTTTCTGAAACAACTCAACTTACAGTTGGAGATCACATATTGTTTTCCTCTGTGCCCCCACCACTCTTTCAATATTTGGGATGGGAGAGAGACAAAGCGACACTATGATGGATGACCTCACACCAAGTAAGTGGTTGATTCCCCTGGTGCCCACAGTACTCTATGCAGTTCACCACTATATTCAAATACCTACTCTTGTTTCATGTTTAGATTGAGACCAATCCATGTCCTCCTGAATCCCATGGGGTAAATCTAGAATCCCCTTAAGGTATTCAAAACTTTGAATAAGAATTTGTTTTAAACTATTCTGTTTGTAAAGTGTGTTGACCAAATTGTTATACCATTCCTGCTCAGGGGCACCTCCCTGCTCACGCATGTGTCTTTGTAAACGGTGCAGTAGTTGGATGGCAAAAGTCAAAGTCCTGTTGTTCATGTCATTGCCTGGAATAAACGTACAACAGGACACACCAATCTTGGCACACATCCCCCCCTCCATTGTGATCATCAAGCCCAACATGAATCGATGTTGCCTCATTGTTTTCAACATTTCCCATCTAGGTATTTGCAACCAGTGGGCATTTGCTTTTGTCTGCACCGTGAAGAAGGGTATGGACCCTGCCGACTTGTGTGTCAGAAAACAGTCTGAATTCTTCCGGAGTGTCCTTGAACTGAATCCAGCCAAAATACTCAGCAGTTTTTTTCTCTTGATCGTGATGCAAGAGAGTTGTCTTCTTCTGTAGCGGGTGTAAGCGCAACTCTGAAAGATCTCCAGGAATGACCAGGGTCGGTGTGTGTATGGTGACGAGGGAGCATAGACCCTGACATCCGGGGACAAGCTGGGTGTGGACAAATTCACCGCACTGCCGGTAGGTATCCATAAGCATGGAGGTGCCCAATTGCATGTCTGGTATTGTTAGAATAAACGGGATATGAAGTTGACAAGATTCACTTGTTATAGGTTTTATCTTCTATCTTTATTTATACACAGGTCTAGATATGTACATATTTGTTTTTATATCATCCTATCTTCTTCTCTATTGGCTTTAATATCCCTGGTCACATGGAACAGACACGCCCCTCAAGAGAAAACAGGTAGACCACAGGTAAGTGTTTCTAGTCAGACCCTCAGTTTTATAGGGTAGGGTTTGTGAGGACACACCTCAAGTATCAAATAATTCCTGACCCATTACCAAGGGAATGAGGAATCAAGAAAAGAGAATACAAATAGAGCTAAACCAATAGGCAGCTTTATTTGTTTCTCCTTTTTGAAGTATCTTAATTGCCAAGAGTATTTGTGATATAAATTGACTCATCTGACCGGAGTTACACTCTTTACTCTGGACCTTCCTTTCCTTTCTCTCATCTCTTTAAGATTTCCATTCAATATGAACTTTATGGTAAAAGGGCCTTTTCCGCATCGCATTTGCATCCTAAACATATGACCCCTCCCAGTCTGGTATTTTGCCTCTCCTCCACCCGCTACCCCTGGGTCTCCCAATACCAGGGGTAGGAGATGATAACATACCTGGGTCAGCCATGCTCCTCCAGGAGCGTGGCGGGCTATTCTTTGAAAGGATGGCCTCTGCATCCCCTTTCCCATACACCGAACTCCTTCAGATACTCCTTCAGACTCTCTGCTGTGTCGGGAGCGACGTTTTCTCCGATACACTGCATTTCTCTTTCTGGCTCAACTTGTGTCTCTCTCCTCCCGCTTCCGGATTTGGTCTCCTCCTTATACCTTATAGTCCCGCCGCCACACTGTTCTGGTTCCAAAGTTTTAAAGGGCTCTTGCTCCTCACCTTCGCATGAGTTTACTTCGTTAATGGCATTTTCAGTATTTTTTGTAAACCGACCCATTGTTCCTGTAGTTTCTTCTTGGTTTCCACCTCCATCCTGAAAATAAAGAATGGCTGACTTAGAAATGGCAGTGTCCGAATTGGGAAAAAAGGTATGTTGGCCCATTCATCATCTTCTCTCGGTTCGGAAGTGTCCTCTACCTGATAGGTATGTGTAGTATTGTGCCACAGTTCTCATTTGCGTTGAGTGGATTTGTTCCTTTACCTCTGAAACACAAGGAATACAGTGTAAGTTTCTGTACAATTAGGGGTTGCCCCTTCCCTTCCAAATACATGTATCTATCTATCTCAATATACCATATTTCCTGAAATGGGTTATCTATGCTGGAGTTTAACCCTCTTCTATGAGACTCATTTCTCTTTGAATCATCGAGGTGGATGGCCCTACACTGGAACTCCATGTCTGGTGTCCATCTGTTATTAAAGAAAACTGCCCCAGACACATTATGGACCACCCTGGGACCACAGTTACAAGCAGGAGTGGATTTGTTTGTGCACTGGTGCCGTGGCTTTGCTACCTCCAAGAATCTCTTTTCTGGAAAGTCTTGGGGCCAAACAGTATCCTCCTCTATGGTGCCCCTCCTGCGCATCCAATCTAGCTCTCTTTGAATATTGCTAGGCTTGTGAAAAGATACACTGCTTTAGGACTGGCCTAGAAACAGGTTAAATATAACACTACTCTATGGGGTTTTACTCTGTTGGGTTGTTTCTTGGCCCTAATCCTACATAGGTACAGGTGGAGAAGGCATTTTGCTTTTTTGGGGGCTATCTCTTGGGACAAGTAGAACTTATCTGTGCCTACTGCATGCAGTATCAGTGAATAGATGTAACATGACCTAGCTGATACCATGTGCTGTGTAAGAGTGCACTGCGTAGTGTGTGTGGGATGCTAGTGTTGGGTTCAGTGTAATTATAAGTGACATGGGAGAGGTCCCTACGCAAGTGCTGTGCATGTCAGGGTAGACTCCATTTGACTAGGCAGATCTTTGGCAATGTATGGATGCGGCCACACCCACAGTAAATAGAGGGTATACAATTGTACAATAATACATAAGTTATTGAACATTGCAGGTCTTGGGGATGGATCCAGGGATGATGTCTGTAGTCCTTTGGTGATCTGTGGTTTCTTTACTTTTTGAAGAGTTCAAAAAGATTGTGGTCTTTGACTTGCACACTGGGTCTTGTTAGGATTACAGAAGTGGTCACCAAAGAGATGGTGGGCCACTGTAAGGGTGGTGCACTTTGGTGGCTCGATTGCAGACCTGCTGGATAAGAGCAATTGTTTGTTGATTAAGATCAGAAAAAATCTGCATCCTGATGTATATCATATATGTGTAAAGAGGGGGCATGCCACAATTAGTTGTTGTTGGAGATGGCAGCATGCTTCAGGGTCACTTGTATACCTCTCCAGTTCTGGCACATGGTTCACGGCAGTGGGTCCCTCCCTAACGGCGTTAGGTGTCTTGACTACACCCTTTTCCTAGAGGGTACTTTTTGGGCTAGCTTTGGACTTCTTTCTACTGGTCTTTTGGGGCGTTTCCCTGTGATTTGGTTGTTTATAGTGTCGTGTACCAGAGGGGGTCGGAAAGCTGTCCAGTGCGTCCCATGTGTTTCTGTTGTGGCAGTGTCCGATATTGGGCTATTTACTCCCCTAAACGGTGTGTGTAAGGCCTTGTGTGTTTCAGCCGATCGCTAGGCCTGATACAGCAGAGAGCATATCTCTGTGTAGCTCGCATGGACTTTCTCCTTCCCGGCACCCCCTTTCCCTCCAACGATATCCTATCCCGGGTATTTGGGCCTGCTGTCCCAGGCTGTGGCCAGGGACTTCTAGCCGGCGATACACAGCTTTCATTTGTTTTGGAGGGACATGACCCAATGTTCAGGCTTTGGATGTTTAAAAGATTTTGAGGGTAAGGAGGAGGTATAATGTTGCTGTCCAGTGCGAGGATAGAACTCGTCGAAATTCCCCGATATGGGTAATGGACTAGGACGAGTGATTGTTCTGGTGAACTTTTCTACTGAGTCAGCGCCATGCAGTGCTTTGCGATCAGTTGGAGTTTGTGTATGTGCTATGGATGTTATTGAGTCTTGGTCATCCCTAGTGTGAGGGAAACCTGGCTCCCGACACTGGAACATTGCTTGGCTTTACTACTGAAAAGGGGACTCTAGGTACAGGATAGCTCAGCACACACCTATGGTCAAAGAATACAGTTTCAAGAACTACAGTGATACGTCATAATTAATGATTAAAGAACGGAAACAAATCTCCCAAATGAATCCATTTGGGAGATTTTTTTCCGTTCTTTAATCATTAATTATGACGTATCACTGTAGTTCTTGAAACTGTATTCTTTTGACCATAGGTGTGTGCTGAGCTATCCTGTACCTTGTGTTTTTGGTTTTTCCAAATTAGTGGGAACATAGGAAGGTCGCGTTCCCGGCTCTTTTCACCACTATCCTTGCCCAAACTTTTAAATACCAAACTGACTGGTGCATGCTCTGAGTGCCCTGACCTTCTGTCTCTTTTATTGTGAAAAGGGGACTCTATTGGCCTGGAGGCTGCTGGCTGTGGTTGGGACCACATGCTGTGAGGGAATTTTGGTCCCAGGCCGGAGCCCAAGAGTGGGGTCTGTTTGATCTGGTTAGTGAAACCCCTCTCGATTGGACTTGGGTGAGTGGACCTGGGTGCCTGCTTTTATGCACTGATGGGGAGCTGCCCCGCCCTCTCCTCAGACTGCCGTCCTCCGAGGCATGGCCAGCCAACCCCGCCCTGGGGGACCAGCAGCAGAATGTGTCCTAGGCCCCTCCAGGCACCCGAAAGGCAGACTCTATTGCAGATTCCCAATCGACAAAACGTTCAGCAGCCCTGAGTTTCCCAAACGCAAGTAAAGGCTTGAATTCCCAATGTTCCCTTACTAGTCTTTATTTTTAAAATGAGTTTTAAGGTGTGTGTGAAGTGGATGTTTCACATTGGGGGTTTGAAATCAATGTGTAGTTGGGTTTTGCGATTGTGTAAAGACATTGCCTCCCCAGGCAGTTACCCCTCCTGCTGCGGTCCTGGTTGGGCTGGGGTCCCTGTCTGTTGCTGCTGTTGCCACGTATTCGGCAAACCACCTGATGCCTGCTGCGGTGGCGCAGTGGCTGTCTGACCTCCTTGCGGTTGAGCGTAAGGTGCATTTGGGTTACCTTGGGCTTGGTATTGAGGATGGGAATATTGTGGGAACTGGGCCAGATTTAACGATCTCTGTTCATGATATGCTTTTAAGTGGCATCGGTCGACCATGTGGTCCATTCGGTTGCAATAATAACATTCTCTGAAGTCCAGCTGCTGCCAACCTCCCAGACCTCTGCCGTTATAACTGGGTTGAAACCCTCTGGGGTTTTGCCCTGAAGCCCCACTTCAAGACAGCTGCCATTTTTAAATTTGCGGCCAATGCAGCCCCATCAAGGGCAGTCTTTTTCAATTTGTTTTGGCCCAACCTAGTGGTGTCTCTCTGATCTTGCTCCTGTCTCATCCCAGTGGGCCGCTGTGTGGGGGGCACATGTGGCCGCCTGCCCATCCCATGCTCAGGGTTCCTCTCCATGTGGTCAGCTGCGACACTTCCTTGGGGGTAGTTTTCTATTTGCTCTACGTGCCGAATTTCCTATTGTGATAACATGCTTGGGTACCACATTCAGCAGCAGGAAGGGGGTTTCAGCCATTGGAGACGCACCACATAGTGCCAGGCAGCCACGTCTTCACCTCCTGATGCCTGGAGGTACCATGGTGGCAGTAGGGGGCTGAGCAAAGGGATCTCGGAGGTATGTGTGCTCTGGCTGTTACTGCCATTGCCCCTATGCACCTTGGCCCTGCTTCGTACCCAGTCTCGGGGGACCCAGTAGGCATGTGCGTGCTGCGGTCCCAACTCTCTTTATCTTGAATACCCTGCTGGCTCTCATGGTTCTCATTATTGTGGCTGCTTCAACTAGTAGATGGTGTGTGTGACATACCCACTGTATAGTTCAAAGAAATTCCCCTTATATTCCATGACTGCCTCAGTGAACAGGGTCTGATTGGCTTGGACTATCCTTGCCTTTGCAAATGCAGTGCGGGTGTGCCTCACTGGGTTTGGGTTCTAGGGAAGAAGCTCCAGGGGAGGAGCAGACTATAGTACCATTGTCGGCAAACTGGATGGACATTTTTAGCGTGGTCATTAGATCTCACCCTAATATATAAGTTGGTGATGAGGGGAAATATAATAACTGTTCCCTCATCCTATTCACCCCTATCTCCAATTTGAGGGGTTCTGTGATGGGGATCCCGGCCACTGTACCTTTGACTCCCTGTATAGTTGCAGTGTGTTTTGACACAGGGACTGTCCCTTCCCATAAGCATGACCTCGTCGCCCCTTGTCTCTCAGAAAATTGTATGCTGTCTTGTTCACCAGCACCGTGACCATGGAATCTTCCTCCGATCGGCCTGGGGTGGACAGTAAGATGTGTGTGTTTTGGGGTGTTTTTTAGGTTTCTAAAATAGATTCCCTATTTTCCCCCTTGGTCTGCTGGGCTGACCTTGTAGCCTCACTCTCGTGGTCGGATCACGGGAGACTGCATCCCTCCTCCTCCCTTTTGCTAGTTGTCTCACTGTCCAGACTCGCTACGAATCTCCCGAACACCCGAGTGTGTTTATCCGGATGGATGGGAGTGCACGTTCTCCGTACCCCTGGGGTTCGGTGGGTTGAACACAATGGACAGGGGGGTTGAGCTTCTGGGAGTCCTAGCACTTTACTGGGGTGATGCTAGGATTGCCTGGGACTGCAGGCCTGTTGGCCTCCATGTTTAGGTAGTTTGTTGTTTGGTAGAGGGCTCATCCGCACCTTTGACCTGCGGATTGGTATAACCTAGTGCAGGGATGGCAGGCATTGGGGAGAGCACCTCCATGCCTACATATGGTGGAGGAGGTGCAGAAGCCTTACTTACTGGTTTTGGGATAGAATTACCAGTCTGGGGCTCCTTGAAGATAGCCCATTGTTCTAACAGTGCCTCTCTTCTAGCCTTCTTTTGCCCTACATATTTGGTCCAAATATGTGTTCTTGTGTGTTTGATTTTCTTAATGTTTAAGGCTCTCCCCTCTGGCCAGGGGAATGCGTGTGTCTTAATGTGTGCGTGCCATTCGTGGCAATTCTTGCTACGTTTTTTAACCTATGTGGGGAACCTAGTTTGCAAGTGATTTAGCGATGACTACAGGTTAAGCTGGGAACATTTTAAGGAGACTGATACACTCAAGAAACTCGGGAAAAGTAATTTTAAATTCTGCTCTGATCGTGGGTAAATAAATACACGGGGACTACTGGTTACAACTACTTCTACGAGCTCATTGCTATATACAGATGCATCAGAATGGAACTTTTACAAACACAAACATATGATGGGTCACAATCTGGAAAAAGTGCAATTGTTAAATCAAAAATGAGAATTCAGCAGAAGAATAGCATACTCTTATTTAGATATGGAATAACAATTGTCAGAATTGGCAACACCTCTATAAGCACATTGAGTCATTAACAAAACACGATGCTCAAGACAAAAATTATGTTGCAACAATTTATCAGCACCACAACATCAAGAATGCATCAATTAATAACCACAATGAAGAAAAAGAAAGAAAAAACTTGACAGAGAACAAATGCTGACTTTTTCCAAAAAATCGCTACTTAGCGCCTGCTACCCTATGACAAGGGTCGGCTCTGGGCAGTACATGGGACTAAGTGAGTCCGGCAGTCTGTCAATTTTGGCTCTGGGACATAGATAGCAACAATTTATGTGGAAATGTGGAACAACTTGACAACCACAGACCCTTCGTGGCCAAGCACAAGCTACATCTATTCTCCAAGGTCCAAATTTTCCCTAATGTCTGAATTACATCCTATATGACACCTAGGGGTCATGTGTACCATCTGTATCATGCCCAACGGTTCAAGCGAGCAACACCTCTAACTTCTTTCAGATACCAACAGTGTTAAGAAACCAGTAGCACTGAGTAAACCTTTTTAGACAAAAAAATAAGATCAAGGTGCTGGCCCAATATCATACGGAGGGGACAAGCGTACCATCTGTGTCACGCCCAGCAGTCCGAGCGACTAACAACCTTCACCTTTCCTAGCATTCTGACTATCGAAAAAAGGTGACCTCAGGGGGAACTACTCAGTTCGGACATATAACATTTCTGTCAGTGGCAGGGCGCTCAGGTTACAGTTTTGCGCTTGTCATACGCCAAATGCTTGGACTAAGGATCAGATGTTGTCTCTTACCCACTTGACAGCAGCTTCTGGATGGACCTCTGCTCCGCAGATTCAGCAGAACTTTCAGTCAATTGTGACGTCTGCTCACCTTCCTTGCAGCGCAGATGTGAATAATTCCAGGCAGGGTGCTTTCCTTCGGCTGCAGTCAGATTCTAAGCACTAATCTTTCCTGACTGGCTCACCAAAATGTCGCTCAAATGTGAATTTACCGTGAAAAAACTAAGACAAGAGGTGTTTGGAAAAACAGGAGCAGTTGGTTTAATTAAACACTGTGGCCGGGAGCACAGTTACTGACGCGCGTCTGAGGTTTGTTTCAAAGTACAATCGATTTGAGAGCCATTATATACATTTCTTGGAGTATCATAAAACAGTTCATAGATCCTTTTTAGGAAGAGGAATGTGGGCCTAGTCATGGAGTCATAAATGACTCCCACCAGATAACAAATGCAGGTGGGTCTCAATCATGCATGGACACAATGAGGGCCAGTGGGTAACGTATCCAGATGTCCAACATTGGGAGTGCGTGATCACTGCATGTGCTGTTCGTGCTATGTCCTGATTAGCTGAGTGTTCCTAACTTCATGTGGCATCTAACTGTTTTGAGAACGCGTGTCCCTCCGGCCATGTGCACTTTATTGGGGCCAATCTCCCTGGGCCATTTTGGTGATGCTGCCTATCTGTGGGATTAATCTGGGTTTTTCCTGTTTGCACATTTGTAATGCTGGTTACGTGTCACCCCACCTGTGATCTGTCAATCAGTTTCCAGGCCTGAATTGCAGGGCCAGCCTGACCACATATTTCTGACTCGGGTTGATGGAGAGGTCATTTTGGGTGATTTCGACGACAGTGATTCGATTTCGTTTTTATGCACACATGTATCATTGCGTACATCGACATCAATATTAATAGTATCCTGGCACTGATCAGGTGTGTGTGCCTAGTCCTACCTATGGTAGGTTGGTTAACTGAAAAGCTACGTCTTCAGCTTCTTCCAGAATTCAAGACGAGGGGATGAGGCTCTGATCTGGAGAGGGAGGTCAATCCACGATTTGGGGGCGATTGAGACCCTCGCGGGTATGTAGTGCGCTTTATAAGTGACATGATTGATTGATTGATTGATTGATGTATGAGAAAGCTGTTGGCAATTTGAAGTCCTGATGAGTGGAGGTGTCTGGATAGTTGATAGGTGTACCTCAGTTGTGGAGTGCCTTGAATATGTGTGAGGAGTTTGAATAGAGTGCATTTGTGTTTTGGAAGCCAGTGTAGTTCCCTGAGGTGTGGTGTAATGCAAATTCCTTGTGGGAGGTTGAGGATGAGTCTGGCTGTGGAGTTCTGGATGATCTGTAGTTTTCTTGTGGAGTGCTTGATTATCCATTAGTTTGGGACTC
Source organism: Calotriton arnoldi (assembly GCA_963921515.1). Classification (NCBI taxonomy): domain Eukaryota; kingdom Metazoa; phylum Chordata; class Amphibia; order Caudata; family Salamandridae; genus Calotriton; species Calotriton arnoldi. Next base: position 242,535 of record CAWUFW010013739.1, on the reverse strand, counting down.
TTTCTCTTTGTAAGGATTTTGGGGCCCTAAAGTGTTCTCTTTTAGAGCACTATTGCTCCCCTCTATTCCCTGCTGCAGGCCTCCCCCTCCCCCACTTCTTTAGGTCACAGTCCTGAACGTTTTAGACATCCTAATGTGTATCACACATCAGCCGACTTACCAAGCTATCTGCGGCCAGTCAGCTTGGAATCCACCAGATGCCGGTACAATGCTGAAGAACAATTACTAAAGATGTGCTCTTTCATGACAAAATTGTATAGCCCATCATAGGTGTTAACTGTATTGCCCTTATCTCAGCATTCTGATGATTTCAATGAGATGTCTGTGGTGTTCTCCACATAAAGAAGACTCAGGAACACTTCAAGTAAGTCTCAGGTCCAGTTTATTCACCCCAGCCATCAACTGCTCGCATCAAACTGCCACTACAGAATCTTATTCCACAACTAGATTCTACAAGGAACAATGATGTCATTAGGTAGAGGAGTTCCATTTGGAACACAGAATGAAGTGCAATGTCACACATCTTCCCTCTTTACAACAAAAGAAGATGATGAAAGAAGAAAACAAGCAATGAAGGAAAAATGTAGAAATAGAAAAACAACAAAGATAATAAACTAGAAAACTTAACAAACATAATCTTTCATATACAGAGGTTGTCTTCGTATTCTCTGACTCCTACCTCTAATATTAGCAGGTAAGAAAGACAACCTCGAGGGTACAGTGTCATAGAAGGCCGTCGATTGATAAGAGCGAGTGTGATCCTTTCCATCCAAAACCGATTTTGAAGAAAAATCCAAAACCGGCTCCGAAGTGGAACTGACCAAAACAACTCTGCTCTTATTCCATATTCTACCATCTTCGGTTTTCACAGCATTCTTAAACATCTTAACAACTTGTCTAACACCAGTATACTTTGACCAAGGCTGACAACCAACAGGTGCTTTAATTTTTACAAAGTCACCCACTTTTACATCGTTAAATTGAACACACTTTTTCTTGTCAAAATAGGCTTTTCTTGACCATTGTTTATCAATCTCCCTGAGTCTCCAATCACCTGCCTGGTTGTCTCTCAAACCTTTGTTAAGACTCATCCATCCTGGACACATCTTAGAATTCGAAGCCCTACCCTTGAATAATTCAAAGGGAGATCTCCCGGTGGAAGTGTGAGGAGACATGCGATAAGCCGTGATCCTATCTTGCAGGACAATTTTCCAATTTAAATTACTAGCCCTGGCCAACTGAATACTTTCCTTGAGAGTTTTGTTAACTCTCTCCACAGCCCCATTGGTTTCGGGATGATAAACAGAGCTCCTTTTGTGGATTATGCCACATTCTCTCAAATATAACTGCATTTCAGTGGAACAAAACTGTGGCCCATTGTCAGAAAGAATACAATTGGGATAACTTTCTCTCTTGAATATTTCTTCCAAGAACTTAACGACACTTGCCGAAGAGATATCTCTTACGGAACTCACTTCAACCCATCTTGAGTAAAGATCCAAGACAACAATTAAATAGGGAGTATCACTCACACCATGCAAGGGACCCACAATATCGATAGCAATCTCATCCCAGGGATGTTTTGGTAATTCTCTACACACCATGGGCAACTGCTTTGTTTTTAGAATCTTGTCACTGGCACAACACTCCATACAATCACAAACCATCCTTTCAACTTCCTTGTCCATCCCTGGCCACCAGAATTCCATTCTTAGATATTCCTTAGTTTTTACAATTCCCAAGTGACCAACATGCGCAAGATTGAGAAGTTTAGTACGAATACCACTTGGTGGAATAAGTCTAGTGCCACGGACAAGCAGGCCATCCACCACAGACAACTCGTCACAGACTAATAACCAAGGTTTAGCAAGAAGATTATTCTTGCCTGACTCCAGTAAATCAATCACAATTTTAATTTCTTGATCTTTGGCAACTTCCGATTTCCATTCAGTCTCATCAATTGCACCTAACGTAACCTCACAGACATTCACATCATCATCCAACAGACAACCCTCCTCCATGTCAATTTCTTTGATATCAACTAATCGTGATAGACAATCCGCAGAGTGATTAATTGCACCTGGGATATAATCTACATCAAAATCAAACTCTTGTAGGGAAATTATCCACTTCCTTATTCTAGATGAAATAGCATCAAGTCCTTTTTTTGAAAAAACTTCCTTTAAAGGCTTATGGTCCGAGAGAACCTTTACCTTCGTACCCCATATCAAATTCTTAAACTTCCTTAAAGCCCAAAAAATAGCCAAAGACTCCTTCTCGATAACCGAGTAGTTCAGCTCAGAACCCCTCAAACACCTGGAAGCACAGGCAATCAATCGTTCTACTGCACAATTTTTTTGAAGAAGCACCGCTCCCAATCCTTTTGCGCTGGCATCAGTCAAAATGTATGTCTGATGACCCGGCACAAATGCCTGCAAAGACGGAGCTTTCCTCAAATCCTCCTTGATGGAGATGAACTCTCTAGCACACTCATCGCTCCACTCAAAAACCACATTTTTGCCTGTTAACCTTCTTAAATTTTGTGTCTTGTCAGAATAACCAGGAATAAACTTGCAGTAAAACTCAACCATGCCCAAAAAAGACAACAACTCCTCCTTGTTGCAAGGTTCACTTATATTCACAATAGTATTGACCAGTTCTTTTTTTGGAAATACACCCTGACCGGTGATACTATGACCGAGATAGTTGACCTCCTCGACTGCAAACTTACACTTGTCTTTTTTAAGCGTCAGACCAGCTTTTCTTAAACTTTCTAAGACTGCACACACTCTCGAGAAATGTTCAGCCTTAGTGCTTCCATAAATCAAAAGATCATCTTGATAACACCTAACACCTAGGAGCCCTTTGAGTACATTAAACATGATCCGTTGAAAAACAGAGGCCGCTGAAACCAGACCAAAAGGCATTCTAAGAAATTTATAAGTACCTATGGGGGTTACGAAAGCCGTTAAATCCTGAGAAGTCTTGTCTAGCTCCACCTGATGATAGGCGGACACTAGATCAAGAGTGGTGAAGTACTTAGCACCCGCCAAAGTGCTGACAATTTCATCAATATTGGGCAGGGGAAACCTATCTACAATTACCTCCTTATTGAGAGCGCGCAAATCGATGCAAAGTCTAATCTCCCCACTAGGCTTCTTAGCAACGACTATGGGGGACAACCACTCAGTTGCCTCTACCGCCTCAATAACTCCTAAGTCAATCAAACGTTGAATCTCTTTCTGTACACTAGGTTGCTCATTCAAAGGCACCCTCCTGACCTTGGCAACAACGGGTACCGCACCTTCCTTTAATTTTATATGGTGTTTATAACCTCTCAGACATCCCAACTTGTCATCAAACACATCAGAGAAACGTTCAGCTAGAACTGCTGCAGGGTTATCAACAACCTGTACCTGGACTTGAGGCACAGAATTAGGATTAAGAGAGACACCCAACAAACGTTGATGAGGCCACCCCAAAAGTGCGTTCCCTTTTTTAGCAACATATATCTTCCCTGCTGTTATACGTCCACTCAACTCAATAGAGGCTACAAAATATCCTAAAATGTTTATGGGCATACCACCATAACCCATAGGAGAGACATCACTTTTCAAAAGAGTAACCTTGGCATTAAAGTGTTTTTAAAAGATGTCCTTGCTGAGCATAGTAAGATGTGAGCAAGAGTCAAACTTCATCTCAAGCTCAACCCCTTCAATGACAACCATATGTGAGGGATGTATTTCTTTAGAGTCATCAATTTGATAGATAATCTCCCTTACCTGTGGTTGTTCTTTGACCATGGAATTGTCTCTCCTTTTAACCTTACTTTTGCAAAACTTTGCGAAGTGACCCTTCCTCCCACAGGCATTACAACAAAATTGTAGAGCTGGGCAGAAGGAAGCATTTGCTCTGTGACCCGATCTGCCACACCTAAAACAGGTAGACCTTCCATCTTGAGCGAAATTGCTTTCTACAGGTCGTGTAAATTTCCCACTGTCTGTGTCATTGGATGTCTTGCACTTCACCAAACAAACAACCTCATCTACATTCGTACTCGTAGTATTAGATTTGCTTTTAGCACTACTTAATTCATTTACACATTTCATCATGTGTTCAACACGTTTAGCAATAACCAACACCTCATCCAAAGGGGGTTCATCCTTTAACCATAACTCCTCCCTAATTTTGTCATGGGCACATTTTAAAACAAATTGGTCTCTTATTCTTTCTTCCAGAGCACCACCAAACTTGCATGATGCCGCAAGTTTTCTTAAAGCAGTAACAAACTCCTCCACTGACTCATCTGTTTTTTGCTCTCGTAAACCAAAATGATACCTCTCCATTATGGTGCTTAACCTGGGCAGATAGTGCCTGTCCAACTGTAGTATACAAATTTCGTATTCATTTAACGTTCTCTGATCGGCAGTACTGAGTTCCGGCAAATGCTCAAGAACCTCTTGCCCTTCACCTCCAAGACAATGAAGCAATAAGGAATGCTTGCGTTCAGCACGTAAATTAGTGCCACAAACTCTTCAGTAGTTAGTGAAGATTTTCTTCCACTTCATCCACTTTACTGTGGGTTCTCCTGGACTTGTTAAAAAAAACGGTGGTTGTGTCACGTTCTGCATGGTAATTATGCTAGAAGCAATTTCTTTTTTAAGAGAAAAGAAATGTAAAAAAATAATTTAAAAAAAACAAACTACCAATAACAAATCAGTTTCTCAAATAACATGGTGTACTAATCACCATTGTTTGCAACCAGTTAGTACATTAAACTTATGCCTTAAACAATTTCAATTAACTTCTTAAACTCGTAAATAAGATGTGTTAATCACCGTCGAATCAACACATTGGCAACAAATTTTGATAAACAGAGGTGTGCCAATCACCGAAGAACTTTGAAGTAGATACGCGATCTTACTCGATGTCGGCCCAGAAACAAAGATGTACTAATCACCAAATGTCACAAAGCTGAAATATGAAGCACAGATGTTTGCTTGTAATAACGTGCCTGAAAACGCTCCTTTTGCAAGGTTGCTAGGCAACACAAAAAGCGAAACTCTCGGCTTTCCAAGATGACTTGAGAGACACTAAACCCCACGGCGCGGCAGCAAAGTAGAAGGTGACTTTTTTAAAAAATTGCGTTCGTGCGTGATCCTACACGTAAACGTTTCACAAAGTATTTCCTCTGGATCTCCTCCCGAGTCAAAATGGCCACCTCAGCGTGACGACGTACAACGTCTCCTCTGATGGCACGCAAACGCGTTCCAACCCTCGGTCTCGCAGACCTGAGGCCTGGTCACGTTACTGAAACGCAAATTCGTTTCACTCAACGCCCCTCCCTCCAAACTCCTCACCGGCACTCGAGTAAACGAAATCAAAACGCCTCACAATTTTTTTTTTAATCAGCCGCTGGAGAAGCGCTGGGTTAGCTTCTCAACACCTAGTCGATCTGCTATTGTACTGCCGCTGGAGAAGTGTAACACACTACTTCTCTCTTGCCGAAAGTGAAGAGACGGAGGGAGGCTTCTTCTGATGTTGGGGTGAGACCACGCTCGTCGCCAAGTAAATGTGGTGTTCTCCACATAAAGAAGACTCAGGAACACTTCAAGTAAGTCTCAGGTCCAGTTTATTCACCCCAGCCATCAACTGCTCGCATCAAACTGCCACTACAGAATCTTATTCCACAACTAGATTCTACAAGGAACAATGATGTCATTAGGTAGAGGAGTTCCATTTGGAACACAGAATGAAGTGCAATGTCACAATGTCTACTAAATAATCTTGAGATTGTTGTGACACCTTGTGTGTGTCTAAAAACTTCTTACTATAATATGTTCTGTTTGGTGTCACAATTGCTTTGTGTAATCTGAACGGAGTCTGAAAAATCACCAATGAGTATATATCAATATATGATCCAATCCATTAAGTCATCAATACGCATATCATTGGGGGAGTGTGGGGTACATTTAATAGTCATATATCCAAATTATATACACAGTTTTCTTTATGTATGGCTGTCAACAAAATCACAAATGGAAAAGTGTAAAAGTGACACAAAGTGCAAAAGTGCTTGACACTACACAATACAACAATTAAACAAAAAGAAAATAAAGAGATGTCCGACCTTCGGCTGGTTCAACACAAAGCCCTCCATTTTTTAAAATTAAAAGATGACATACCAAATTTATTGCCAATGGTGAAGATATATTTTACTGGCCGGCTGAGCAGTGGCCACGCTAATTAGGCCCCCTTCTAACACTGATTGCTTTAGCCAAGTATTTGCAGGTCCTTTTCTAACAAGATCTATCTGTGGACTCAAAAATTCAGAAGGTGTGATCCTCTGGTTTACTGCATTTCAAGAAAATCTTTCCCGTTATTCTTCCTGTCAAAAACGCCTCCGCAGTAGAAGTGTGTGTTCTTCTTCATCATGACAGCTGTAACTGAATGTTCCTAGGTGCACCTGAGTATTCAATATTTAGGCTCCAACATGGCCAAAATCAGGTATTAAAGCTGGTATGAGGACTACATAGGCATGGCCATGCCTCAGCAGCCTGTTGTTCATTGCATTGGCTTCTGTTCTGTCAAAGACTATAGTTTAAGATTCTCTGTGTGACATTGGTGCCTTCTACCAAACGGGACAAGTTTTACTTTCAAGTTTTTTTTATTTTTTTGTCCCTTTCAGAACCTTCGGATCCACTACACTCCTGTTGTTTAAAGTTCCCAGTTTCAGACTGGTATATTCATTTTGGTGGTAAAACAGTTTGTGTTCTAGCAGCCTAAATATGAAACCTTTCCTATCCGCGCTGGGGAAATATCCTGCTTCTCTCTGAAAGAACTTTAAAAATACAGTTGCTAATCATGACAGGGCTCTGATCTTACTACTTCCAACCTTATATTTACCACACAAGTAAGTACCCAGCAAGAAAGTATTTTTAATTTTACTATGCAGGACTTTATAACACAGGTAAGTCTTTTTTTTTATAACAAAAGAGAAACTCTTGGAGACACAACCAAACAACTCAATCAGGCTACAATGTATCATAAATCAGATAGCTATTCACTCGGGGGGGAGCTTGCCTAGACCCAAGATGGCTGCGGAGTAAACGAGCTCCGACAGCCGCCCGAATAATCCGTCAGGAATTCGCATCAAATCCAGTTTAATAACGCTCAAAACACAGATATTGGTGATTGCCTGCTGGCGCGCGTTCCAGGAAGATATTTTTGCCCGAGAACTAGCCTGAGGAAGGCTTTGAAAAAGTCGGAGGGCGAGCGCGGCCCAGGGCGGAGCGGAGGCGTAGCCCGCGAGAGAACCACCGCACCGAGACGTGAGGCCGCGGTAGCGACGCCGGTGAAAGAAGCAGAGATTTGCTGCTGGCGAGGTGGCCCACAGCGGGGGAGGCCACTGGTGTCAGCGGGGACAGAGGTGAGGCACCAACTGAAGACCTGTGTGGCGTGACAGAGTTCCTCATCAGCCTGCGAGTGTGAGTGCGAGGAGCCGGGAGGCCTAACAAAATACGGCTTGGGATTTGGAGCCGGTGAGTGGCGCTGACTGGCGGGGGTCCCTCTGTTCCGGAACACCGGCTCGCTGTGCCCGTAAGGAGACGATACAGCGGGGAGAACAGTGTTGGGTGGCGCAGGAGTGGTGCATCGCCTGTGTTATCGCGCCCTCTACCATGCTTAACGCCGGCGTGTGGGCCCTGATGGCGGCAAGAGAGGCCCAGGCAGTTAATGGGGCAGAGTAGAGGTGAAGCGGTGGGCATGATTACCTGCAGGAGCGCAAGTGACTAGCGGCAACTGAAGGTGCAGGGTCTGCAGAGGTCGGCCCTGCATGTGCAGCGTGTAGGCCATAATGACTGGGAGGTCTCAGGAGGCAGCGTCGCTAGGAACACAGCGTGGGGGCACAAGCGAGATGGATTGCATAGCCTCATGTGCCACACCTTTGTGAGACTGTATATTGTGAAGGCATCGTGCCGGTGGCAGATTGATATTGGTGGAGCAGCTTGCAGGTCGGCATTGATAAACAGATACATGGAGGAATAGAGTGAGACACTGCGGAGCTGAGCTGCTGGGCTGGATGGGTGCAGCAGGCCAAAGTAGTTGCAGGGGTTAGTCGCTGTTTGGTTTGCAAGTGAAGCGACACTCTGCTTCTACAACAGGCACTGGCGGATACACGCACTGCTTCATATTGAATAAGGCGAAGCTGCAGGTACTTGACCCAGCAAAATGGGGAAGACTGACTAAGCGCAACCAAGGCTAACTTTTGAAAAGCGGAAACTGGGGGGCACGCGGGAGGAAGACACGGACTCAGTGTCGGCGGATCAAGAGGCTACAGCTATGGCGCCAGGTGAGGACCTTAAGCAAATACTAGCGGCAATGCAACTGAGTTTGAACTCCATAGATGGGAAAATTGACTCGCTGGCATACCGAATGGACCGTATGTCTGAGAGAGTGGACAAACACGCCGAAAGATTGGACATGGTGGAGCGCAGAGTGTCAGAAGCAGAAGACCTACAGGCTGAGGCTGGAACCGCACAGAAACAGATGGACAAAGTACTCACAGTTCTGCGTGATAAGGCCGAAGACTTAGAAGCGCGCTCACGGCGCAACAATGTGCGAATTTTGGGCCTACCTGAGTCCATCGTAACAGGGAACATGGAGCTGTTCCTAGAACAATTACTGGTCACCACACTAGGCCGCAAAATATTTTCAACGGTATTCGTGGTGGAGCAAGCTCATCGCTCTTTGGCCCCCAGGCCGCCCCCCGGTGCCCCTCCTAGGCCTGTAGTAGCAAGACTGCTGAACTATCGCGACAGGGACGCGGCCCTCCGGAAAGCAAGGGAGCTACGTGTCCTGAAATACAAGGGTTCTGAAATCGCCTTATTCCCTGACTTCACCCCGATGGTCCAAGAGGCGCGAAGGAAATTTGCACCTATGAAGCGAAAACTCCGTGAACAACACTGTGAATACTCCATGGTATACCCTGACAGAGTGCGTGTTACTATGGATGGTAAAACCAAAATATATCAAGATCCGCAGACGCTACAGCAGGAACTTAAAAAGCGTGGTAAGGAACAACTGAAGGCCACGGCTCAAAAGACGACAGAAAATACTGGTGATGCACAAGTGGATTCGGAATGAGTACGGTGGTAAGAAGCATGACCTCTGAAACAGACTTTGTCACAATGAACAGAAACTCAAGATAACAGGTGGGGCAGTCAGAGTAAAGAATTTATCGGACATTATCACACTGAATATCACAAGGGTAATAGATCACAGTGTGTCAGCATGGATAGTCTGATGCAGTAGAGGTGTTTAATAGGGCTGATCACAGGCAATAGAAATAAGTTACAGTATTACTGGATTGTTTGTGTAGACGGGCAGTACGGGTCACGGGAGATGTCTGGTTGACGGCACTCACCGCCCTCGAGTGTACTTCACAATGGGTGTTATGTTTGGTAAGGGGGTGAGGGGTTAACGAGCTGAAACTTGGCCAAGCCAAAGGGATTAGACTATGGCGTGGGAGGGGGGAGGGGGTTGCGGGTACAAAGTTTGTCAGGAAGCAAATTGTGTAAGATTTACAAATGTGCATGCAGTTCGGAGAGGAAACTACAATCGGTATATGTCAAACATCTGGACAGACAAGTAGATAATGGCTTATTCAAGAAGTACCGATCCTCGTAAACTGGTTAGATTCCTGAACTGGAATGTAAGAGGCCTTAACGACCATAGGAAAATTCGCAAAATAGTCACATATTTAGAAAGACATAGCATAGACGTGGCTATACTGCAGGAAACACATCTTCCACAGGGTACAAGTGTGTTAACCTCCAAATGGATGAGAGGGACGTGTATAGCTTCCGGGTTTACATCCCATGCAAGAGGGGTGTTGGTGTGGGTGGGTAGAAGAGCTGGGCTGAGACTCCAAGAAATAGAGACCGATGAGAGCGGGAGGTTTGTTATAGCCAGATGCTACAAAGAGAATTTTGAAATGTTATTTGTTGGTGTATACGGGCCCAATCATGACGACCCCCAATTTTATCATGCGTTACATGCTAAGATAGCACCATATTCACATATGCACCAATTATGGGGAGGGGATTTTAACTGCATGCAAGACCCCGATTTAGATAGATCCAAAGGGCCCCCTAGACGGCCGTCTCAGGCAGCCAGAACAATGGCAGCGATAGCCGAAGCAGAAGATCTAGTGGACGTCTGGAGAGCTAAAGCGTCCACGAATAGGGGTTACACTCATTACTCCATGGTACATGACACCCACACTAGAATAGACTACTGGTTTGCCTCAAGTGTGCTTATGCCCAGTGTGGGTGATTGCTCCCACATGGCACGCACATTCTCAGATCACTCTCCTGTCTTGATTAGCATAGCTATAGATGAACTGTAGAGATGGGAATATACATGGCGTTTCCCACAACACTCCCTACTCGACTCAGTATTCTGCGAGGAGCTGGGGGACACAATAGATGAGTTTTTTGTCACAAATTTGGTAGCGTCCCCAAGATGTGCACCATATGGGAGACATTCAAAGTCTACATTAGGGGCATGACCATAGTAAAGCACGCTGGAGTCCTCAAATCAATTCGGACACAAATGCAGAAGGTAGAAAAAGACTTAGATGCATTGGATAAGAAGCTACAAGATGGGGGGCCCAAAATATTAGCGCAGATTCGCGAGCAGGTTAATGAATACAATAAGCTTGCGGCTACAGAAGTCAAGCACCTCGACAAATATGCAACCGCTCGAATATACGCAGAAGGGGAAAGACCCAGTGCGACTCTAGCCAAACTTACACGACCTCCCAGGGGTGAAAATGAGATCACACAGATACACACAGCAGATGGCGACCTAGTGGGGGGGACAGCCCAAATAGTCGAGGTGTTTGGGGTCTATTACAGAACATTATATGCTATGCGGGAATCTGATATAGATGAACCGGATGAGGAATATCTTGCTCATATTACAATGAAATGGTTGGAAAATATAGATAGGGAAAGGCTAATGGAACCACTCGACCAGACCAAAATAATAGCAGCTCTGAAAGGTATGCCAAATGACAAAGCGCCAGGATCGGATGGCTTGACAGTGGCCTTCTATAAAGCATATCAAGACAAACTAGTCCCCCACCTAATGAACCTTTTTGAGGAAATGGCAAAGGAAGGCTGCATGCCACCAAGCATGAGGGAGGCTATACTGATTACACTTCTTGAACCTGGGAAGCAACCAGACTACTGTGAGTCCTACAGGCCTCTGACGCTGCTCAATACGGACCCTAAACTGTATGCAAAGATTCTAGTGAATAGGCTGGCCCCATTGCTACCAAAACTAATCGGACCCGAACAGACTGGGTTTGTCCCGGGCCGTTCGCTCACGTGTAACTTGCACACCTTCTTTGATTCTATAGCTCGTATTGATAAGAAGATAAAGGCAGCAGCATTATTTATAGATATAGAGAAGGCCTTTGATTCTGTAGAGTGGCACTTCCTTTATGCAGTACTTAATAGAGTGGGTGTGGGGGAGGTCTTCCTTAAACTTATACAGGTACTATACACTAATCCTATAGCACGTGTTAGAATAAATGGTGTACTCTCCTCAAAGGTTGCAATCACTAGAGGCACCCGGTAGGGTTGTCCACTTTCACCATTATTCTACGCCTTAGTGGCGGAACCATTGATGTGTGCAATGAGGAAATACAACTCCCACAGAGGGATTCGGTCCCTACAGTATAATCTAGTCATAGCTGCTTAGTCAGATGACACTCTGCTATACATACGTAACCCAGAACAAAATCTGCACCCAATGCTAAAAGAAGTAACGCTATTTGATCAGCACTCCGGATTAAAGATCAACTGGCACAAATCAATAATGTTTCCCCTTACTACGTTAACCACACAGGTTTGTACAGATTACCCCATAGAATGGACCACTGAAGCGGTGCGGTATCTGGAATACAGGTACACACAGACCCTGACATAATAATTCGGGAAAATTACAGCCGTGCTCAAAGAGGCAATAGATAAATGGATAAGGTTTCCGGTGTCTCTGCTGGGTCGCATTGCCATAATGAAAATGATTGTATTGCCTCGCTTCTTGTTTCTGTTTGCAAATATCCCCATCGTGCTGACTAAAACATTCTTTCAAAGCATTAGAATGCAAATGATATGGTTGGCCTGGGCCCGGAAAAGTTTGAGAGTCCAATGGGAGACCCTTATTAAACCATATGCAGAGGGGGGACTAAATGATTTGGATCTGGAAAGGTATTATAGGGCGGCCCAGATGCTACATGTCCATTATTGGATACGTGGACCCCCGGAATTACCTCAAGTGCATATTGAAAGAAACGCGGTCACACCCAGACCTCTGCCGAGAATGCTGATGGAAGGCTCTAAGGGCACCCCACACGTTATGGACCAGATAGCTTGCGCTAGGACCCAAATGCAGAAAGTGGCCAGATCACAACAGATAGCCTTCATGTACACACCTAATTGGCTTGTGGAGTGGTGCGGCTGGTTACCTATGGGTGAGGAAAAAGTGATTAGGCAAACACTTCACAAACTACAAATTGAACGAATGGGGGATCTATTCCATGAGGGGGTGTTGGAGGTGTGGGGGCAAGTACTGGCTCATGCCCCACAGGCCAATTCCTTAGATGCATATAACTACCATAGAATACGCCAGGCTATGCGTGTATTACTGGGGGAAGGACTGATAGAACCTCTGGAGTGGAAGACGCTAACTTATTTATTGCAAGCTACTTCCCCGCAAAAGGGAGTCACAGCATTATATGCTTTAAACAGAGCTTCTCAGGTGGCCTGCTTCACCAAGACACAAAGGGAATGGCAAGAAGATCTGGGAGTGGAAATAACTGAGGCACAGTGGGCCAGATGTTATGCTAATACCAAGACTATATCGCGAAATGGGAGGCATAAAGTCATACACTATAAATATCTGCAGAGAGTATATTACACGCCTGCCAGGCTACATAAGTACAGTCTGTTAGATAATGATAAATGGCAGAGATGTAAGATGGCGAATGCAGGGTTCATACATCTGGCATGGGACTGTCCCGGGATACGGGAATTCTGAAAAAAAGTATACAGTACAATAACGCAGATGCTTGCACTCCCGATTCCGGAATCAACACTGGTGGCATTGTTGGGGTATGACATGGAGATACCAAAAGGGGGACGTAAGTTGGCGGCCATATGCCTTCTTATGGCAAAGCGTAGAATCGCAATGAGATGGCTGCGAGGCTCGCTTCCAAAGGTCACTGACTGGCTATTGGATCTAGCGCACTGCTCCATGCACACAGATAATTACAATGCTCTCATGCCAGAAAGGAGTAGGCCCAAGGAAATATGGGGTCCATACAGAGAATACATGTTAAAAATGGCGGCGGAACAAGAGGGAGTGACAGAACCGGAGGCTGCAGAACCGAATGATGGGGAGGAGCATATAACTGCTGCAAATGGGAATGACTAAGGAAATGAAGTATAATGATGTCGATATGAACATTGTATAAGACTAAGAGAGAAGGGCATGGTCTGTATGTGGACAACATGCAATTGGGATCGGGGGCTTGACTCAGTCCATAATGTATACGCAATTATATGTGTACCTCTGAAACTGTGATGACACAATGATCAGAATTGTATTGCTTCCTGACTGTTAATGTAAAAAGCTTAAATAAAGTTGAAAAAAAAAAAGATAGCTATTCACTCAGAGTTTTGAAAGGACCCAAGAGGCAACCTGAATATAAATCATTGTTTAATAAAATGAAGATATTGAAAATAAAATTCATATAGTTAAAAACATTTCAAATAATCTAATAGATAATTTGTTATAAAATAATTGTAAATATCACATAAGAGAGAGATAACATTCCAGACATATGTATCTGTCATGTGAAGAACTGTTAATTTGAAAAAATCAATATAAAAATCCAAGCTGTCAAAAATGAACCATAATATTCACGAGAAATCTGTAGATGCTGCTATGAAGGTGGGAGACCCTTTTGACCGTCACATATCTGGTCATGGGACCTCCTTTTTAAGCGGTTAATCCAATAAATACTTGGAGATGTATTTCTTCAAATTTCCAAGAGCTGTATCAAAACGTTTTGTGGGTTGAGGGCTCTATATCTCTATACTCCTATTTTTGTTCTTAGGATCTATGAACATATATGAAGATATTAATTCAGGCCTGGATAATGACCCAATGTTTAGGTAGTCCAGGACGTGGTAATGGGCACTAAAAAGCCCTCCGAAATAATGTCCAAGGGGTAACTACCGCCTCAGAAACATGTCCATATGAATCTTGATAATTCACGGAGCCAGCATCCCACGACTTAGCAACATCTATAGATTTCTGGTGAATATTGTGGTTTCACCTTGAGAGATGTATACTACTGTCCTGAAGAAGGTGGTCTTGCACTAACTTTCACCGAAACGCGTCGACGCCTCATCAATTTTGTTAAATTTGAGGAACAATGAATCATTTTTAACAGCTTGGGTTTTTACATTGATTTTTCAAATTAACAGTTCTTCACATGACTGATACATATGTCTGGAATGTTATCTCTCTCTTATGTGATATTTACAATCATGTTATAACAATTTGTCTATTAGATTATTTGAAAAGTTTTTAACTATATGAATTTTATTTTCAATATCTGCATTTTATTAAGGAATGATTTATATTTAGGTTGCCTCTTGGGTCCTTTCAAAACTCTGAGTGAATAGCTATCTGATTGATGATACATTGTAGCCTGATTGAGTTATTTGGTTGTGTCTCCAAGAGTTTCTCTTTTGTTATATTTCTGGTTTAAGGAACCCTTTCTCTTGGACTAGTGGGGCCACTCTCCATTTTTTCAGTCTTTTTTTTAGACAACATTTTTTTGTTATTTAAAAAAGTGGTTTAGTTGCGGGTAGAGATAAATGGAGGTTAGGGTCATTTTAGTGTTTAAAGGTGGGTAGAGGTAAGGGAGTTTAGGAAAGTGCCCTTTTTGACATGGTCACCCCCACTATTTGCCTGGTATATGATGTCATTTTGACTGGAAGTGCACTGGGTTCCTGCTAACTAGGTCCCCAGTGCCAGATCTCTTTCCCAAAACTGTGCAATTGCTTCCCCCAATTGGCAATACCTTTAGTACCCTCTGTAAGGCCTTTGTAAAAGGTACCCCCTGTACCTATGGTCTGAGGTACTAAAGAGGGTCCCTAAGGGCTGCAGCACGAATTGTGCCACCCTAAGAGATCCCTCACCAAGCTCATGCAAACTGCAAGCTGCGTGTCTTGGTGCAGACAAAAGTGAAAACACGACATGCCTGCAGACACTGAGTGCATTATAGGTTATTCACCCCTACAGCAGGCCTTACCGCCCTAAGGCAGGGTGCAATATACTACATGGGAGGTCATACCTGCATGAGCAGATATGCACCTGTGCTGTTCAGTTCTATTACTGCCAGGGCAATTGAACAGGGAAGCCATTTTAAAGCATGTGCTGGACACTGATTAAAACGAGTTCCCCAGTGACATGATGGCTTCACCGAAATAGGGATGTTTGGTATCAAACATCTCATATTAATAAACCCACATTGATGCCAGTGTCGGATTTAGTAATACATGCACACATAGGGCACGTTAGAGGTTTCCCCTGAAAACCTGCCAGCCACTGGTGTGCTGACTGACTGGGTTTTGTAAGCCTTCCACCAGAGGTGAGTGTCAGACCCCCAAGAGTGAGGGCCTTTGCCCTAAGGAGGCCAGAAATCAAGCCTGCTCGGGCAGGATGACCTGCAGATTAACATGCCAAGGCAGGGGAGCTTCAAAGCGCCACAGCCGCTGGTATGCACATCTGGTTTCTCTCACAGGAGAGGACACCGAACCCCTTTGTCCAGAGCCTTTGGCACCTAGACAGGCGGGACAATTAGCTAGGCAAGACAGGTGTGTCCACCCTCAGGCGAACACCACCCCTGACCTGGGCTAACTGAAGTGGCTGCGACTTTTCAGAAATTACTATCTTGATAATGGCAAATTTAGGATCTCTGGGACAGAACTGGTCATATAGGGGGTGTAGTGACCTCAGGGTTTATAGACCATTGGCAACTACCCTATACTCCCCTAACGCCCCTAATTTCAGTATTTCGGGAATCCCTGGCACCAGGAAATGAGATCCTGCCGACCAAAAGAAGAAGAAGGGCTGAAGAGCCACGAAAGCATGAACTGCAGAAGAAGCAACTGACTTGGCACCAGCCCTGCCGGCCTGTTTACCTATTCTTGACAATTGCGCCAAAGTTGTCTCACCCTACATGCTGCTGATCCTTCAAGGTCTGGGAGGACTTCCAGCACTTTTACAAAGACTTAGGAACTCCAGTGGAACAGCAGAGCTGTTCCACTCCATCTTGCAGGTGCCAACGACTGAGCTGTGAGGCTCAAAGACCCCAAAAACTAGATGCTGCAAAGCAGCACTGCATCCGTGCTTCCTAGCCTCAACTGAAGTGGGCCAGTGGTGCCAGCATGGTCCCCAGACTCTCCGGAGACAAAGCCCACCTTGGACTTGCCCACTGTGGACTTCCCGTCGCCTGCAGCCTCTGTTAGCAGACCCCCTCTACCGAGTGCTCCCGGTGATGAAAATCTGATGCCTAAAAACACCTCTGCACCCGTCGCCCCTAGAGAAGAGGACCCAAGGCATCCCCACATACATGAGCATCGCAAGAGTTGAGCCCCCTTGTTGGTTCAGTCTGACTGACCCCCCAGTCCGAGCCTGCAGCCTCTTTTCAGACAGACCTATCTCCATAGACTTGAAAGAGGCGCCCAATGTGTAAGGCACCTCTGCACCCGGCCACCTCAGTGCGTCCGAAAGTGAACTGTTCATGCTGCTTTGGAACCTGCCCTATTCTCACCTTAAGTCCTGAAGATTGGTCCCGTAAGTTGCTGATGAGTGCCTGAAAGCAATATATGTTTTTCCCCCAGAGGTTAACATTATCATGAAGTGCTTCAATTCATATTTAAAGTATCAAAATCATCTGATGCTGAAAAGCACACCTCTGCACCTGGACACTCCAGTGCCTCCCGAGGTCAAATGTTGGTGTTGCCTTGGACTTCACCCCATACTCACCTTAGGACCTGGGGAAGGTTCTCGTAAGTCGTCGTTAAGTGACTGTGCAGCATATGTTTTCTCCCTAAGTTAACATTGCCGCAAAGTGCTTCATTTACAATTTAAAGTATCAAAAACCTGTTTTCTTCAAACCTGCTATTTTAAAAAGTACTTACCTGATTTTGGCGTGGATCTCCTTATTGAGTCGTGTGTATCATTGATAGACTATTGTGTGTATTTGCAGATGGCTAACACTCCTCTCTGATAAGCTTAAGCTGCTCAACCACACTACCCCCTAAAAGAGCCCTTTGGGATTGCTAGAGCAAGCCCCTGTCAATGAGTAAAGGAATACCTGGACCCTTTGCATGGTATACCTCATTTTGATATACCATATAAAAAGTCAGCTTCCTACAGGGAGGTAAGGGTAATTTTAAGTGTTAGTGGTGGGTAGAGTTAAAGGGAGGTAAGGGTGATTTTATGGTTTAGGGGAGGGCATAGATTTACTTGTAGCCTAGCTAATACACATCAACAGAGACATGCCAACTCCCTCCCCAGGAACTACTCACCATCACCCTGGACCCCACGGGCTTACTCCGAGGCCCCCCTTCTTTGCCCGCTTTCCTAACACTCCCCTTACCCCTTTCAGATGTGGTTGCGTGCCTAGATGATATATCTCTCCAGTTGCACCGTCTCACTACTGAACTGCATGACCTGAAAGCCCTCTCAAATGATCTTTTCCCCGTGATCAGCTCCTTCCTCTCCTCCACGAATCTGCCCAGAGACTCCCCTAGGGTTAGAGATCGTATGGGCCAGCCTTTAGCCCCCTCTGTCTCGAAAACCATAGCCCTACCTAACGCGCCCTCCCACCCCAGAAGATTTGAGACCTACCTGGCGTCCAATGATCTCAATGACCTTCACAACTCGTACTCTACTAGCTCCAATTCCAACATGATCCCGCCGAGACAAATACAAACCATCCATTCTAACCCGAACAGAGAAACTCCTCACAATCTTAGAGTCATCAATAAAGACAACCTCAGGAGAGTGAAAGTCATCCAGACTCCTTCCCCCATAAATCCGTTACGACTTAAGTGTGTTCTACTCAATTGCAGGTCAGCCAGTAAACACGCCTCCGATATCTTCGACCTCATCCAACACAATGACTTAGACATTATCACCCTCACTGAAACTTGGCTAAATCCCACCTCTACTCCTATCTTAGACCTCCTAGTACCTCCTACTCACGACATAATTAGGCTAGACAGAGTTCGGAAGCTGGGTGGTGGCCTAGCCTGTATTCACAGGAACACACTATCGATCTCTCACATGGAGTCCTCTTCGCCTTCCTTTTGTGAATACCTCTGTCTCAGCATCTCAAGTAATAACCTGCCGGTTTGCAAACTTCACACTTTTTATCACCCCCCGGGAGACAATCTCCCCTTCATTAAGCAACTAATGGAAATCATCTCTGGCAATGTCAACTCAGCCGTGTCCCAAATCTTCCTTGGTGACTTCAACCTTCACTGGTCCAACACCAATGACTATGCGGTAACTTGCCTTAAATCATTCTTAAATGATCAAGAACTGATTCAGCACTGTGACCAACCAACTCATAATAAAGGAGAAACTCTAGACCTCATTATCTCGAAAGGGCAGACCATCACGCTGGATACCATTACCCCTTGCGATTGGTCCGACCACCACTGCCTCCTCTTTTATATTAACAGGCAGGTGTCGCTGACGAAGGGTCAACCAACGAAATCAAAGATCTGGAAAAGGGACCTCAGATCAATAAACTAGGTTGAACTAGCAGTCCACTGTAAATCTGCCCTCTCCTCCCAAGCTGACTTGGTTGAGGTTCAGTTACTCACCGACTCCTACAACTCGACCATCTCCAACATCATGGATGACATTGCACCACTCCAACATAAAAATGCCTCAACAAAAATATCCAAACCGTGGTACAACGACAATTTAAACACGGAACACCGCAACCTCAGGGCAGTTGAACGCTCCTGGAGATCCAAACCCTCCTTGGACCAACTAAAACTCCTTAGAGATGTTAGGAGCTTCTACAACAAACAAATCAAGAACGCTAAAGCTGACTACTTCAGACACCAACTTGATCAAGCTGCAAACCGCCCCAAGAAACTTTTCAAATTGGTCAAACAGCAATCAGTGGTAGGTCCAAACCTCTCTGACTCGGGAGGCAGCCCACCCTCATGCGACAAACTTGCTGCTTTCTTCATTGAGAAATCAAGACTCATCACCATCGACCTCGCCTCTAAGAAGGCTCTCCTGCCATCCTCTGGGTCCGCACCACCCCTTGACCTCTTAGAAAAGTGCAAACCTATCAGCCTGAACACTAAGAACGATGTGTCATGGGGCACCTTTACCCCATTCAGTGAAAAAGACATCAACAAGATTCTTCAGAATATCAACCCATCTAACCACTTCAATGACCCGTTGCCCACGGCCATCTTCAAAGAAATCAAGAATGTACTCATCCCCACCTGGACAAGGATTGTAAACGCTTCTCTATCACAAGGCACAATCCCAGACTGCCTAAAAGCGGCTCAGGTGTCACCTATACTAAAAAAACTAACGCAGATAAAGCTGACCTCAATAACTTCCCCCTATCTCCAACATCCCCACCCTAGCCAAACTCCTAGAACATTGTGTACAATCCCAACTTTGTGCTCACATAGAGAACTTCCAACTCCTAGACCAGCATCAATCAGGCTTTCGGAAGGGGCACAGTACTGAATCGGCTCTCACTCACTTTATGGATGACATTTTAAAAATGCTTGACCAAAATGATTCCTGCCTCCTAATCCTCCTTGACCTTTCCTCCGCATTCGACACGGTTAATCATGACAACCTCCTATCCATTCTGAAGAACAGGATGGGTTTCTCTGGTCGGGTGCTACAATGGTTCTCGTCCTTCCTCCACCACAGATCACAAAGAGTCAAGGCAAACCACTCCTTCTCCCAGCCCTCTCCAGTACTCATGGGTGTCCCCCAAGAGTCAGCCCTATCGCCTATCCTCTTCAACCTTTTTTTGGAACCATTAGCTAATTCTCTAAATTCCACGAACATGCTTTTCCATATGTATGCGGACGATACGCAACTTTATCTGAAAATCTCATCCCCGGATAACATCATCTCACTCAACACTACCCTAACGTCTACGCAAAATTGGTTAACCGAGAACAATCTCCTGCTCAACACCTCCAAAACTGAATTCCTTCTCATCTCTCCTCCGCACCACATCCCCAAGCTAGACCTTTGACTGAATCACCTCACTGCTTTCAACTGCACCCCTCTCATCATAGACTCTGCCAAATCTCTCGGAATCACCCTGGACAAGCACCTGAATATGAAAAATCACATCAGCAATGTGTGTAAGGGAGCTAATCATTTGATGAGAACACTTAGAAATATCAAACCATTCCTTCCACAAACTGATTTCAAGTAGGTGGTCCAAGCGCTTGTCTTGCCGGGGCTTGATTACGGCAGCGCTACGCTCTGTGGCCTTCTCAAATACACCCTGGCTCCACTAAGGGCATCACTGAACGCTGCGGCTAGACTGGTTACTGTACCAAACGTAATGAGCACATATCCCCAGTCCTAAAATCTCTTAAATGGTTGCCCTATGAAGCTCGAATTCAGTTAAAGATTGCCGTTCTGGTGCACAAAGCCCTGCATTTCAAAACTCCCAGGTACCTAGCGCAAAAGCTTGAATTATCAATCAATCAATCAGGCGTTTGTTAAGCGCGACTACTCACCCGTAAGGGTCTCAAGGCGCTGGGGGTGGGGGGGGGTGCAGGTTCCAGTCCATCAAGGAGGGGGTCTGTCGAAGAGCCAGGTTTTGAGGTTTCTTGCGAAGATGGGAAGCGATGTTGTCTGTCGGAGGTGGAGCGGAAGGGCGTTCCAGGCTCTGGCCACGAGGAAGGAGAAGGAGCAGCCTCCCGATCTGGTCTTTCTGGTGCGGGGGACCACGGCGTAGGAGAGCTGGGCTGATCGTAGGGTCCTTTGGGGTGCGTGGAAATTGAGTCGGCTGTTCAGGTATGCTGGTCCGGTGTCGTGGAGGGCCTTGTGTGCGTGAGTGAGCATCTTGAAGGTGACTCTGGCCTCGATGGGGAGCCAGTGGAGTGTGCGCAGGTGCTGGGAGATGTGGCAGTGTCTTAGCAGGTTGAGGACCAGTCTTGTGGCGGGGTTCTGGATGTTCTTGCGGGTGAGGTTTTTGTTTATTCTGGCGTAGAGTGCGTTGCCGTAGTCGAGTCTGCTGGTGACCAGGGCGCGAGTGACGGTCTTTCTGTGTTCGAGGGGGATCCATTTGAAGGTCTTACGTAGGAGGCGGAGGGTGTGGAAGCAGGAGGATGAGACGGAGTTGATCTGGCGGTCCATTTTGAGCTCGGAGTCCAGGATGATTCCCAGGTTGCGTGCGTGGTCTGTGGGGGTGGGCGGGTTTCCGTGGGGGGAGGGCCACCAGGTGTCGTTCCAGGCGTCAGGGTTTGGGCCCATGATGAGTACTTTTGTCTTGTTGGTGTTTAGTTGTAGGTAGCTGTTTTTCATCAATTTGGCGATGGCTTCCATGCCTTCTCGAAAGTTGTGTCTGGCGGTGTTGGGTTCGTTGGATAGGGAGAGGATGAGTTGGGTGTTGTTTGCGTAAGACACAATGTTGAGTCCATAGGTTCTGACGATGGGGGTGAGTGGAGCCATGTAGACGTTGAAGAGCGTAGGGCTGAGGGAGGACCCCTGAGGGACTCCGCAGGTGGTTGGTGTAGGGTCCGAGAGGAAAGGGGGGAGTCTGACCCACTGCATTCTGCCGGAGAGGAAGGAGCGGATCAATTCGAGGGCCTTGTCCTGGATCCCTGCGTCAAGGAGTCTGCGTATTAGGGTGCGGTGAGAGACTGTGTCGAACGCCGCTGAGAGGTCGAGGAGGATGAGGGCTACTGTTTCTCCTTTGTCCAGTAGGGTACGGATGTCGTCTGTTGCGGTGAGGAGGGCGGTTTCTGTACTGTGGTTTTTTCTGAAGCCGGATTGGGAGGAGTCGAGGATGTTGTGCTCTTCGATGAATGTGGCGAGTTGGCTGTTGATGGCTTTCTCAATGACTTTCGCTGGGAATGGGAGCAGGAAGATGGGTCTGTAGTTTTTGAGGTCGGTGGGGTCCACCGAGGGTTTCTTCAGGAGAGGGTTGACCTCGGCGTGTTTCCAGTCATCGGGGAACAAGGCAGTCGCCAGGGAGCGGTTGATGGTGTGGAGCAGTAGGGGTGCGATGGTGTCGGCGGCTCTGTTGAAGATGTGGTGGGGGCAGGGGTCCGTGGGGGCCCCGGAGTGCATTGACTTCATTGTCTTCAGTGTGTCTTCGGTGGTGAGGGATGTCCAGTTATCAATCGCTGACTTCAGGGTGTCGGGGGTGGTTGGCGGGGGTTCAGTGTGTTGGTTGTCCTCGTTGAAGTTGTCGTAGATGCTCTTGATTTTGTGGTGAAAGAAGGTGCTGAGTTTGTCGCAGAGGTCTTGTGAGGGAGGAATGTCTCTCGATTCGCTGGTGGGTTGGGCGAACTCCTTGATGATGATGAAGAGTTCTTTGCTGTTGTGTGCGTGTGTGGAGATTCTGTCTTCAATTGCTGTTTTTCTGATGAGTTGGTGGTGGGCGTTGATAGTGGCTCTGAAGTTGTTGTGTGCTTCTGTGGATTTGGTGTTCCTCCAGGCCTTTTCGAGGCGGTGGCAAGTGCGTCTGGACTCTCGAAGTTCGGTGGTAAACCATCTGGCTTTCTTGGCGTGGGTGTTGTTGTTTTTCTTGAGGGGGGCTATGGTGTTGGCGCTGTCGGAGATCCATCTGTGCAGGGTTCGGACTGCGGTGTTGGGGTCGTCGTTTCCCGCGATGGTTGGGGTGAAGTTGCTGAGTGAGGAGGTGAGCTGGTCGTCGGTGATTCTGGTCCAGTTTCTTCGTGGGAGCAGGTGCTGGTGTCTGTGGATGGTGGGTGTTCTGAAGGTGAAGTGGACGCATCGGTGGTCAGTCCACAGGAGTTCGGTGGTGTGGCTGAAGTTGATGGAGTTTCCTGTTGTGAAGAGGGGGTCGAGGGTGTGTCCTGCTGAGTGCGTTGGTTCAGTCATGATTTGGCAGAGTCCAATGTTGTGGAGGTTGTCCAGGAGGGATGTGGTGTTGGGGTCCAGTTGGTTGTCGAGGTGGAAGTTGAGGTCTCCCAGCAGGGTGTAGTTGGTGGATGCGATGGCATGCGGGGAGATGATGTCCGTGATGGAGTTAGTGTACAATCCGAGTGGTCCAGGGGGTCGGTAGATGAGGGTTCCTCGGAGGGTGGTGGTAGGGCTGGTCAGTATCTTGAAGTGAAGGTGTTCCATCAGGTCTGTGGTTTCGTCGGGCAGTGTGCTCAGGCGGAGGGTGTGAATTTGTGGTGGTAGAGCCTCAAGAAGCGCTAACACTTTCCTCTTGAAACCACTCATCCTTAGCAAAAAGAGAACTTGTCACCGAGCCTTCTCCGGCGCTGCCCCAAAGATATGGAACTCTCTTCTGCCGGAAGTACGCAGAATCTCCTCAACGACTGCTTTCAAACTGGAAGCCAAAAGATTCCTAATGAATACATTCTTACCTCAATTGGGCTAGGTTCACCTGCTCGAAGCCATTGATCCTACACCCATTGTAGCATCATTTGATGCTGCTCTTCCTTACCGCATAGTGTGCCCCCCTGTGTAGCCTACTATATACCTGTTTATTGTATTACTCTCCTTGGCTAATTGGTCTTGTAATTATGTGATTTTTCCAGTTTTTTTTTTGTTGTTATTCTTACTTGATGTCGACATTGCATTTATGTCCTTCCTTCCATCCTTTTCTAAAGCGCTCTGATATCCTTCAGGATCTTGTTCGCGCTATATAAAACGTTATAAATAAATAAATAAAATCTAATCTGGCAATGTCTCTGTCAAAGCCTGCCATTGACTCTCCAGACATGCTGGTGTAACAGCCACCCATACGGGATGAGAGGCCCCACACCATGGGGCATATTCTCAAGGACACATCGCTTAGTTAGGGGCACTTTATCACAGCCAAAGTGGCGATAAATTCATCGCACCATTCACAAGCTGGTGTTAACAGCCCATAACACCATTTTACCCGCGATAGCATCCGCAAAAAACATCGCCACAGATGACCCCCTCAATTATCGCTAACGAAATGCAGAGTAGGCATTCCCGAGCAAAAATCGGCGACAACAGCACACCACAACATTCTCAACGACCAGCCCGATCAGCGATAAGACCACAAAACAGGCGATGAGGCGCGTTAGCAGCAGGAACCTAACACCTGCTCTGACCTGGTGTAAAGTCGGACGACAACCTGCACCATCAAAGGGAGACCAGTCCACACCCACACATGAAGAACAACAGATGCCATGGAGCTACTCACCATGCATCCCAGAGCCCCTAGAGGGCAACAACACCTTCCGCCACCCCCCCAAGCCCCAGCACCCCCCCGCACCCCACCCGGACCACCACAGAGACAGCGCAGACAAAGACAGCGGACCCTCAGGAAACCACCAGCCCCACAGACCTAACACCAGACAATGTCAATGCCCACTACAGGCTCAAAAGGACAGCCATCCACCGCATCCGGGTCACCATTGCCCACAGGCTGACAGTACCAACACAGCGGACAACCAACATCCCTTCGCAGACAAAGCTGCTGGCTGTGCTGCACAAGTTGGCCTCCCGTACCCCCCAAACTACATCCGCCAGAGTCGGAGAAGACACACAGCCAGCCCCATCCAAGTTCCCCACACCTGTCCTGGATGCCATTACCAGCCAGGTACCCCAGTACCTAAACGTCCCCCACAATGTGCAGGAACAGCTGGAGACCAAGCAAGGACTACACGCCATAGCAGGAGTCCCGCACCTGTTGGGGGCAATCCATCGCACACATGTGCAACTAGTGCCCCCTGCAGATAAAACACACAATTACCGCAACAGAAAGCACACGCATCCCACCAATGTGCAGGCAATAGTGGATCAGCGGGGACCCTACACCAAGGTTGCAGCCAACTACCCAGCCAGTGTGCATGATTCCAGCATCCCCCGACAGTCCACCATCAACCAGCGTTACCAGGATGGCACCCATGGAAATGCACTGCATGTAGGTAAGTACCAAATAAAAACAGCACACACCTCAACTCCACAATCATGCAACTCACAACACTGGCAATGCGCACGTCACAAAATCACATACAACATGCCAGACAACATGCCCACCCACCAGACACGACAGCACAACTCACTGTGGCAACCTTGCTCAGCCATGTACACGAACCATCAACGGCATGGCACTGCAGCCACACAATAGTTGAATGTGGGGAGAGGTGGGAACCAGGTATGTGCGAAGGAGGCAAGTGACCCATGAATGAGAATGTACACAATGCCAACTGTGGCGGAGATGTCCTGGACAGATAGCAGTATGCAGACCACAGATATATCCATGCCCACATGCACTGCTGATGTGTGGAGTGCAGTGGACAGTGGACGCAACTATGTCACCACAGCCATTGGGGAAGAACGCGGAAATGTAACTTGTGGCGTCCCCCCCTGCAAGCGTTTGTGGAGTGACCTGGCCTGGTGTACGCAAGGCCAGCGTAGGGGTGTGAATAAAAAGCACATAGCCCTGGGCGTGGTCCTCTTCCTGAATGGCAAACGTGCCTGCCAGTGCGGCGCCTCCTAGCCCGCCACGAGACCGACACCCTCGCCTTGAGTGCTGTGGCCTGCGAACCTATGCGCCTGCTGCACCACGGGCCGCTGGACTCCCAACCTGTCCTGCCCGCCCCTGCGAATACAGGCCTCACAGCTCACCTGCCGACACCGGCGTGTGTCGAAGAGGGCCCACCACGTGCCGGTGCAAACTCCAAGCCCGAACCACATGTCCTTGGCAGCCTCCTCCCACTATCACGGCCCCCGCGACACAGGCCCGGTTCACCCCTTTACCTTTTACGTACTGCACCGCTGCCTCCGGCCTATGCTACGCTCAAGTAGGTCACACATGTGGAACTGAGTCGTGATATCTGCATGGCGGAGTCCATATCATTGTACGCAAGGAGACGAGTAAGAGGAAGACGCGGTTCAGTCCGGAGGAGCAAAGGACCATCTTCACGGAGGTGTCCGGACTCTGGCGACAACTGCCCTGGTGTCACTGACTCTGTGCATCGCGGGCCAACGACCCATGGATGTGTGCCCCTACTGACCGCTGCCCTGGGCCTACACTGTGGTCAAGTAGGTCACACATGTGGGACTGAGTCTTGATTTGGCAATGGCTGAGTATACATGCAAATTCCGAGTTTAACTCACTATACTCCCTTCTATGTGGTGACACGAAGTGTGTGCAGGGCATCTCAGCCACACGTGTCTGTGGGCCCTTGGAGACTATGCCTTCGGACTACACTGCGGGCCTGCAGGCCTCACACAAATCCAATCCAGTCTGTACCAGGCAGGACATGGCATCGTCGCTGGCCAAACACCCTCTCAGCTCTGTCGCTACTGCCTCGGTCAACCACGAGTCATCACCACATGCCATTTCAACGCCGTGTGTTAGTGTTCCAGGAGGAGCTTGCTGAACAGCGGTTGGCCCGCGCTGCCCGCTGCCTCCGGACCACACAGCGATCGGGTAGGCCACACATTGGGAACTCTGTCATGAATCATTTATGGCCGAGCTGATGACATTGTACTGGCCACGTCAAAGACTGCATCCCCTCACAGCTCCAGTGCCACTAAGTCTGTTCCCCGACATCCATGTACACTTACTTCTTGAGATCTGTTGGATACTGAGTCCATGGTTTGGGGGTTGTCTTCATCATCGTGTTGGTGATACTGACTATGTTGCCAAGATGAGGCTGTAGCATTCCACTCCTCCATTTGCCGCTTTCGGCCGGCCTCTGCCCTCTGCATCGTGCCCTGGTGGAGCCATTCCACAGTCCCCCACAAACCTCCGCGACATTCACCTTCGACATCGACGAGGACACGCTCCCCTAGCATGGCACTATCTCACTGCACCGCAAGTCACCGTCCCGTGGCGGTGTGGCTGTGCCCGCCGCAGTGCAACTGGGGCCACTAACTCTGTGCAGCTCAAATCATGGCCCCAACCTGAGGGCATGTCGGATGGCCTCGCTTCCGATGGCCTGTGGGGCCTCAACGCCATGTCTCTGTGGCCCTGCGCTGTCCGCTGCCTCCGGCCTCAACTGCGGTCCACCTGGGCTCACACATCAGATCGAGTCCTGGCCTGCCCGGACGTGGCATCACTGCAGGATGAACATGCCACCACCGCCAGGACCAACTCCAGACGACAGGTGCCAGAGTCGTAAGTGTGTAACTGCCAGACTGCCTGGGTTGCTCACACCTGTCATGGGTGCCATCATCAGCTTGATACCCTGCTCAGCCCTACAGGTGCCACTTACTCAGTGCACAACGAATCAAGGACCATTCTGCTTGCATGTTGGGTGAACACTGTACTCTCTCCGGCTACCATCATGATGCTTCACAGTTGTTTCTGTTATGCTGGTAAATTATGTTTCTGCTTCAATTGTGATCACTGTTCAAATTGTTGCCAGCACCAACGACTCCCTGAGGGCTGGCTGGCACTCACCCCACACACATCCAGCACATGCGTCACTGTGCATGTGACCATGCCAATAAAGCTGTCGGGCGCACGTGCCCATGGCCAGTTCAAGAGCTCTATGATTGTGTATGTGTGCTCATGATGTATGCATTCGGGCCACGGCCCCACAAATCACATTGTGCCATGTGCAGAGGACGCAGCCATGTCACCACAGCCAGAGTGTAGGACATTGCACATGTAGCTTTGTCATCCCCCACTCAATACGTAAGAGGAGTGGACTGGGCTGGCATGCGCCAGTCCAGCGTGGGGGTGTGGATGATTTTCCGGTGGCTCAGGGTGTGGTCAGTCATGGAGATGTGCAGATGTGGGTGTCTCTGTCGCAGTGTGGGTCTCCTTTGGGGAGTGTAGGTGGTCCATGATGGGACTTAGACAGCCACGTATGTGATCTAGTTCGGCTTCCATGAGGTGGGACCCCACCGCACCTGTTCGGACACCCCCTTCTGGCAGTCTGACACCTGGCCTTGGAATGCGATGTGTGCTTGGGTGCGCTGCTGGGAGCCAGTCGTGGTGGTGCGTGCGTCCAGCTGTGTTGTCTGTGCATGGGGTGGGGTATCCTCGATGCAGCTGGGCTGCCCTGCTCCTGGGGGCTGTGTGCCCGAAGATGTCCATGTACTGTTGTAGGGCATCGGTGTCGGAAGTGTGGAGGTCCTCTTCAGAATCACTGTGGAGTTGCCTGGTCTGCTCTGCTGGAGGTGTTGTTTGTCCATCTGCAATGTGAAGGGGAGATGCTCGTTGACATTGTGTTGGCATGTATGTTTACGCATTATTCAGGTTTACATACAGACTGCATGACAATGTTCATTGTGACTGTTTGGGAGGGGCGGACTGTTCGATGCGGGACAGTGGACATTTGGACTACATGACGTAGGTGTGGTTGTACACGTACATTTGCATCTCACAGTTCCCTGTTAGGTCAGATGTGATTGGCCATTTCCTACGCACAGGCGAACCCAGTTGTGTCCTCTGTTCTGCAGTGTAAGTGTTGCACTGTGTACCACATTGTCGTCCATGTGGATGTGCTGGCATTGCTATGTGTGTGTGCTGCATTTTGGGAGGGTTGCACCTGCAGCTGTGATTTTGCTGCCCCTTATCCCTTGGAGGCAGTGTGCCTTTGACTTTTGGGCTTTTAAGGTGCTGTGATGTTGGCGACTTGAATCATTTGTGCTCTTGGACGGTTTTTGTACTCTTGTGCATTGTTTGTCTGCAGATGTCTTGTTGCCGTCAGTGGTTGTTTGTGCAGGTGGATGTGTCAGTGTGAGCTGCTCCTTTCCCGATGTGGTCCACACTCAGCCACCTCAGTCTCGTGGCGTGCACAATGTCATGGTGATTGTACTCCGGCCATGCTGCTCGTCATGTGGTGTCACTTGCATTGTCAGTGTGGCTCTCACATACGCATCTTTGCTGTCTTTCGCACGGGTGCATGTGTGTGTCGTGGACTTGGTGATGTGTGGGGTGTGAACCCTTTGGGCACATGGTGGACTGGGGCCTACTTGATGTTTGTATGTGTGCTGCAGTATGCCACCGGGATCAGGGACATGACCCAGGGTCGTTGTGGGTGTGCAGTGTGCTACACATCGTTGTGCATGTGTGCCATTGTCCCCGTCCCCCCAGTCCCTGTTTGTTACTCACCCTGTTAATGTTGTGTCCGGTCATGTCGTGCTGTATCAGGACTCCAGACTCCTTGCACCGTCTCCGCACTGATGACTGTGGCCGCCATTTGCTCCAGCTCCTCCTGTGGCGCTGGGCTCCCACCTCCATTCGCCGTTGCTGCCTTCCTGTTGGCAGCGGGTTTCTGCTTGGTTTGGCTTTTCACATCGTGCCAGCACATCTTGGCCTCATCGACGCTCCGACTGCATTCACAATGGAATGCCATTTGTCCGTCTGTGTTGCCAATGACAGGGTGGAGGTGACGGACAGTTGTTGTTCGTGCTCTGTCACCTCCGTGGAACGTTCAGGTTGTCATGCGGACTGTGCCCGTCTTCCTCTTCCTCTTCTCCTTGGCCTTTCCCGACCCCGAGGTTCCTTGCTGGTGGTCTGTGGGACTTGTGGGGTTCGCGTTGACCTGGGCACTGGTTCCGGGTGCATCCATGTTCTTACGTAGTTTATTTTGTTTTTGTTGTTTTTTTTTGCTGTTCTACTTTTATTGTGCATTTTCCCTCATGACGCGTGGGTATTGCAGCCCTGTCTCTGGCTATCGCTGATTTTTTTATCGCGGTTGGCCTCATCGCGACTTTATTTGCGTTAGTGTTTTGCATTTTTGCGGCGTCGCGTTGATTTTAACGCGGACATTTGATGCGTTATCGTGGGACTATCGCATGGTGCCGCCAGGTTGAGAATGCTACGTTAACACGGCGTTGTTTTCCCACGATGGACTGCGATATGCAAAGTTGCGTTAAGCTAAATTTGCGGTGCTTATCACATGTTCTTGGGAATATGCCCCCATGTGTGGTCAAGTTAATCAATGAAAGTTTACTATCAAACAGGGTGGCTTACTTTCAGGAAAATGGCCAATATTATGCCTTATTATGGTGGGCAGATCTTCCCAAGCAACGGGGAACCAAAGGAGTCAGTTGTTCAAGGATTACTGTATTATCCTAGCATGCATTAACTTCAAAAAATATTTTTGATAAAATACACATAATTGGTCCTCAAGAGAGGTTTTATGAATGAGGACATGAGAAGGACGCTATACATTTAAAGGAAAGTCACTCTTCAGTAGTGGAAAGAACGGTCATCCACGACATGGAAGTGATGATAGTGCTTTACATGTGAACAAGCGTTTTACAGCAGAACACCAATCTATAACCACATTTAGCACAATGAGATTTGTACACAGTATAGAGTGCAAAATGTCTATATTTGCCTCAGATGAATAAACAGCGGAGTACAATGTCAGGCTGTTAAGTAGAACAAGGGAGTCACTGACATATCATGACCAAACAGGGACATTTTTGCTCCAATCGCCACTGTGGGAGTTATGCCACACTGAACGGATAATACGGAGTCAAAAAGACGTGGCTAAAATGATCATTGCATCATTTAAATCCTGACACGTTATCTAAACCTTGTAGTTGAATACCCTGGACCAGACTGCGCATGTTTTAAACCCTACCATGAATCACACACTTGACTGCTGATCCTCTCTGAGTCATCAATTGTTTATGTTAACTAAAGTCATTTTTAAGTCTCACATTTGAGCCATGCTTAACCTGGGACCAAGCACAGCATAGCAGGCCATTTTTTAAAATATCAACAGCCAAGCACACCAGAATAATGAAGGGCTTATTTACAAGTCCCTTGCGCAGCCGGTGCCTCACTTTTAACATGGGGAAAAAGTGACGCACCGGCGGCGCAAGGGGCTTGTAAATAAGACCCTGAGGGGCAGATTTACAAGGCCCTTGCGCCACTTTTGCGTCACTTTTCCCATGTTAAAAGTGACGCAAAAGTGGCGCAAGGGCCTTGTAAATCTGCCCCTGAATGCTCAATTTGACTGTTCACGTAACTTGAAGTCAGTTATATAACGGGATATATATTTGTTTACACAGGTTCATTGGATATCTCATTTTCTGCATAGTTGCACACTGTGCAGGTGCGTCCTTCGGGCTGGGACAAGACGGGTGCTCATCTTCGGCGAGTGCAGACTCTGGGCTTGGACCAGACACGTGCTCATCTGTGGTAGTGGCAGCTTCCAGGCTGCATTCAGAGAGGTGCTCGTTTTTAGCACTGTGATATCTATATGGTATCTGAAGTGGTCAGATACCATTGACAACAGGTAGTATGGAAGGGGGTTCTGAATTGTGGAAGGATGACAGTTGGGAGCACAGCTGGAGAGAGCTGAGATAATGAACAGACACTAGCTGATTGCTCTCCTAATAGACGTTGAATTACAAGTTGCTTTCTGTGATTTATGGAATGACACTATAGATATGGCAACAAGATGAGATGCGAACCCACGCCTGCAAATTTCATAGCACTCATAACTGTTTTAGGGGAAACAACCTTTACCACGCATGTATTACATCACATGCCATTAGATCACGGTTTTTACAACGCAAGACGTTACAACGACTTGCGCTAGAGGGCGCTATAGGACAAGGAATAGTTTAATTTACTATCCAACACCTTCCCTACTGTACGTAGGCTGGAGTTGGAATAGTAAATTAAACTACTCCTAAGTCCAGCGCCCTCCAACGAAAGTCGTTGTAACGACTTGCGTTGTAAAAACCGCGATCTAATGGCATGCGATGTGAATGCATGCGTTGTATCGTCATACATTCCTGTTTTAGTATCCTTGTTTTTATTAACATTCGTGACCTTACCAAATCTTAAATTATTCAAATGCTTAAAATTTGTGACGTACTTCCAGGTTGATATTCTGGTATATGGAAGGAGCAAAGAAGAGCGTGATAATAAGTTGAGGGAGGGTACTAGGAATATTGATGAAAAATGGGTTGACTGCAGAGTTAAAAAAATATGAGGAGGTTAATAAGAATCACATGGAAGCACTCAGGAGTTGAGAGAGAATGTGGAAAATTCAGCAAATGCTTGTACTAGCAATCACCAGATGGGAAGGAATGATAATGATGAGGAATGTATACATGATAACAGCTTAGTAAATGCTAATGGACTTGAAATGAACAAGCTGGCCACTATTCAGGGTGAGAAGTCGACCAATGCTCAGAGTGGTAAGTCGACCACTACTCACACAGGAAGGGTAGTTTATCTTCCTGTAAAGGATTTTGTGATAGGTTAAATTCTGATTATCATTAATGCCATTTAAATAGTGTTAGAACTATGTAATAGTAATGTGATTATGTGGCAGGTATATACGGTCGTAAGGTAATCCATCTTATAGAAATGTTGTGTCAGTAATGCCATTTTACAGTTTATTATTGGACAGTAATGCTTTTCTTTTGTAACGTTTGTTTAGTTTGCAAATGGGGAAGATGTGTGGTATCTGTATGGTATAGGAAGACTTCAGGTACTATTCACAATGGTTACTATGGAAGGAGGATTTTAGAATGTGGAAGGGTGACAGTTGGGAGTACAGTTGGAGAGAGCTGAGTTAATAAGCAGACGCCAACTGCTTGCTGTCCTAATTAACCAGTTGAATTACAAGTTGCCTCCTGTGATGTATGGAATGACACTACAGGCACTTCGACAATTGCAATTTGAGGGCTGAATTGAGACTGTTGCTAGTTGTCGGGAAATTGTAGCCTCCAATCCAAGAACAGGACTTCCAAGTCAGCAGCAACAACTGCTCTATCGCCAGGTACACCCATATGAAAGATTACCAGCCCTTGTTCACACTGCAGGGTTGCTAGACAACCCATTGCTGAGTTCAAACTTGATTTCATTAGGCAGTTTGGTACAGCAACCACACTGGGAAATCAGGAAACCCCTCACAACATGTGTTGGTTCCAGCTTTGCTCCTGATGACAGTCAGCTGCTGCTGTGTGTTGTTCATGCTGGGAACAGATCTGGACATCTCCTCCTGCAAGGCCAGACACTCTCCTTCCCTCTCTTAGAAAGAAAGCAGGCAGGCACCTAGACACTTTGCAGACCCTCTGCTTTTCTAGGAAGTTGAAAAGACTTCAGGTGATGTCCCCACACCTCCAGGATGCTGGCTGGTATGCAGACACTAGCCCAGGCCACATGGAGGTTGTTTGAGTTATCCATGAAACACTCCCTTTTTTGATCAAGAAGAACTTGCAATTGGAACGAAGTGGGCCGGTTTGTAATGAAGCAGGGTTTCTTGAATCTCAATATCTTTGTAACGTCATCGAAAAGAATCACAGACTAGTGATAAGGATATGTTGATTGTCGACTTAAAGTGTAAGAAAGGAGCTAAAATCAGCAATATGTTTCAAGTACATTGAAATCAATGTGGCTCTACAAGAACAACAGAGAGAAACAACCAGAGAAGGGTTTTATTAATAATTCAGTTCAGGTCACTAGTTAAATCAGTCAGCAAAATTAGAAGAGCATATTGTAAGAGCATACATATTTAAGCAATCACGCAATCTGAATTTGTGTATAATTAAGAACATCACACAAAACAAGATCACTTACAAAAGGAAAAATATCAACCAAGTAGGTTCCATCAAAAAACCTCCCTATTCAAAATAAAGTATTGAAAGTGGCAAGGGCAAGTTTTATGAGGATGGTTTCATTATCAGATGAACCATATTTAAGGTTCATTGGGAAACTATAAGGGCTCAAGCATGAAGCATAAAACTCTGGGCAGAAAGAATCAGCAGAAACAAAAAGTCTTCTCTCAGCAAAGCCAGGACAGGGTCTGCTCTATTG
Organism: Calotriton arnoldi; assembly: GCA_963921515.1. Classification (NCBI taxonomy): domain Eukaryota; kingdom Metazoa; phylum Chordata; class Amphibia; order Caudata; family Salamandridae; genus Calotriton; species Calotriton arnoldi. Next base: position 208,439 of record CAWUFW010013739.1, on the reverse strand, counting down.
TTCTAAAGATTACACAATTAAAGCATGAAAGAAGATTCTTGAAGGCTCCTTCACATCAATCTCCACCAAACAAACCAATACGAGGACAGAGTTATATGGGCATAGGTAAACTCCCTAGTTTTCCAGCTCTCAACAAGGTAGCAGTTATCTGGGGGACCTTGGATGTTGCATCAGTCCGGCCTGCCTGATATGGGAGGGTAACTCCCACTGTCTTAGTCTTCATATACAAGGCCAACTTCTAATTAAAGGTTCAGCAGTCTACACAATAACCCTATGCTAATTTAACCCGGCACGTGATAAGACACCTGAAAAGAAGAGAAAACCAAGGTACTTAACAAAACATTAGGAAAACGTAACATGTGCAACTCGGGCCTGGTTACAAGTTAGGCCAACTTTAGGTTCCCAATACATTCTAAACAAATATTGTTAGCATAAATGAACATATCAGATACATTCAGTGCTTTATAAATGAAAAAGTGCCAGTGCCCTTCTCAGAAGGCCACTATAGTTTGCACCACCCATTGCCCCTAGCATCTCCAATGCCAGTACCAACACAACTACTAACCATCACACTCCTACAAGTGTGAGAGTTCAGATTATTCCAGTCCACCTAAAGCTATAACAATGGTCTGGGTGGGTGGTATTTTTAAATTCTTATTGTATATTGCATTAAACACTCTCCTGGTGTACTCACATGAACATAAGTGAAACAGTGCCACCATGTGGGTGAATGTCATAAGTGCCGGGATTGAGACTTAAGCGCCGGTGCTGAGCACCGTCAAACACCGACTCAAATTAAGCACTGGATACATTCAAGAAGGATATACATTCTCTTCTATAAGAAATACAATTTTTATACTCCCACTAAATATACGGTGGCTCTCAGCTACATGAATACATGGACACTCACTATGATTAATTTAAAAAATGCACACATAATAATATGGCCAAACACACAATGAGCATATAAGTTGCATGTAGAGAGGTGGGGCACCAAATTATGCTGCCCTATGTGGGTCTCACTTTTGTATTCCTTTTCCCGATTGGGTATGTGGATCCACTGTCTAAGGTTCTGGAATAGGTTTGGAGAAGTTTTCTTTCAAATACCATGTTTATGCTGTAGTACAGATCAGCCTATATCCAAAGTGATGGATCTCACAGATGTACTCAAACAGTGGCACAATGAAATTTGAAGCCTGTGCACCTTGCTGTCATCAGCCTTCCTGGGTAGTAATCAGTGAATGACAAACTTCACCATGTTCACCAACAGAATCTACTGGCACTTCTTTTTCCCTTATGATCCAACAAATGGCTGGGCTGAGGAAAATGTAATCAGCAGTTCCTTGATAAAATAACTGCATTTCTAGGGTATGCCTGTTTCCATCTACCTTCACTTCAGTATCTATGTTTCCATCCCTGGTCCAAAGAATACATCTGGAGGTTGCTGTACACATTGGACTACAATACTGCAGTAATTGCAGAGTGCTGAAGGACAAAGCTGTCATTTATTGAATCAGAAAAATTGTCATATACATGTGAAAATAGCCTTTGGCATCACAAACAGCTACACATTGATGGGGTGCTAGCAGTCTTGGTTTTGATAAAGTTGCGAAGTCTTCGAAGACGAATGTAGCACAACAGTTGATAGCTTCAAACAAACGTGTAAAATTGGCTACAATAACGAACTAGCATGCCCCACATCGACTGTCTTGGTGAGACTTTGGTATCATTATGCACCACTATATGTGTTAATATATGAATCGCAAGTCCTGGTGCAGTCACCTGAATTGGCTTTATAGTGAGAATAATTTAGTGATATCACAAAAGCATCACACAGGACAACAATTATTTTCCTTTCCTTTCACCATTGCACCATTTTGGAAAATCAAGTATGTTATTGTTTATCTGTGAGATGTAACTTGGTTTTCTGTTTGCATCTGGAAGAACTAAGGATGCATGCAGATGTACAGATACTTAGGGGACTACATGTCAATCACAAGGCCCGCCATCTGTAAATCTAATAATTGTTTTTTATTGTGATGGCCTCTATTGTGTCTACCTCACCTTAGCTGGTGAGGCCTTAATTTACACAATTGCCTTTATTTTCCGTATGTGTTTTCTGGGTTGAGTCACCATTTTGTGAGTGCATGAGTGATCTGCATAATACGTGATTTCCTTAAATAGGATGACATTTTCCCTGTCTTTTAACTGGTATCCTGCATATGCTAGGGACCTTATGGAGGGAAAAGATATATTTTTTAATTGCCTGCATTTTATTTCATTTCACCAGCTAGAATCGTGGCCTGTTTCAGGACTTGTTTGTCCAGGATATTTCCCTGGATTTTCCTAATGTTTCCCAAGTCTTTGCATTGGTGTTCTAGAGGGGACCCTGAGAGTTTTTCTAGCTATCTTTCAAAATTTGAGAATTTGTTTTTGCTTTATTAGGTAGGCCTGATCCATGGCTGCCCGTGTGCTGTGCTTCAGGAAAGGCCTCATTTTTTTACGGCCCAAAGGCTCGGAGTCATTACTTTCCTTACACTATACCTTCCATAGCAGGCTACCTTTACCACAGACCTCTTAGTAGGTGTGGTGGTGGAACAAGGATACTGTCTAATTGTCATCCATTGCATCAATATGGTTTTCAAGCCACAGGATGTCTTCTATCTATTTGCCTGAAGGTAGAATGAGACATACCTCATTCTACCTTCATACTTCAGATTCCTGTATGAGCTCGACTGAAGAGGAGCATGTTACCTAAACATCTTTATCAGCCAATATAGTGTGAAAGTGCTAAATGAGGAAAGAAGGGTGATAGAGGGGTAGTATTAATAAACCAGCAGCTTTGTGTGACCCTATATTTGCTTTCAGTATTTGGTACTACTTATCAGTGCCTTTTTTTCCTGTCTTCTTAGGGCTAACACAACCCACTATCCTGAAGGCACATGAGGAGGTATTCCATGAAGAAGCACAGTTGCAGGCTCTGAGGCACATTAACCAGTGGTTGTGGCAGGAGGAGATCCCAAAAAAATACAGCAGCATTTACCAGCTGGTTTGATGGTGGAGGAGGAGCCAGCAGCTTCCAGCAGTGTTTCCCTATAGACAGCGCATGACTGTGACCTCCACTTCAGCAGCAGCCACAATAGCAACCTTGCCTTGCCACCTTAAATATGCGCATGCATCAAAAATAAATGGAAATCAACCTGCAGGACATCAGGGAGAGACAGTCTACTGCTGAGAAGGGAATTCATCTGGCTTGAAAATATCTTTCTTTTATTTAAATTTGAGAATTTTCTTGTAGGGTTTAGGGATGGGGTATGTATATTTGAAAGGAGTGCTTGGGCTTAGGGAAGGGGTGGATGTGTGATATAAGAGGTGCCTCTTGGAAACTAGAGGGTGTGGGTGGAGGTGTGATAAATTATTTTCTTTATGAAATAAATAAATGTAGTTATTTTACCATTTGTAAGTTTCTCCAGTTGCTTTAGCAACATATTTGTTATTTCTTCATACCAAAAGCTAGTTAGAATAATTGAATTAAACAGGTACTTTCTAGCATGCAGTCTAGGGGTAGGTAAAATATTTACTATATCTTTATAACAGCCGGGTGTGGACCAGGCATTTCAGAATTCGTGAAGTCCTCTAAAGTTTCCCGAACTCACCAGATTTGCCATGAGGCATATAAAAATGTACCACCTACCCAGCCAATCTCTGATAAATTCCTGCACCAGCTCATCTAAAGTGTAGACATCCGGAAGTGGGAGATCATCACCAGAGGCAGTAGCACATCTACAGCTACAAGGTGTGAGGTGTTGAGTTGGGCTGCAGTATGGTATCAGGTTTGAGAATTAGCTGAGGGCCAGGCCAGCAGGTGCACTTTGCAGTGTAGGGCAGGGAGGACCTTAGAGGAGGGCAGAAGAGATGGCTTAAGGGAGAGGAAGTCAACTCTCTTCAGTAGGCTAAGGTAGCTAGCGGACGCTGGCAAACTGACAGTGGATCCCGCCATCGGGGCATAGACCCCGACTGGGTGGAGTGCTCCCATGATGACAGGGTACAGGCTCTTCAAGCAGTAGTAGTTCTCACCCAAGAACAGGACAGAGACAAATCACGGACCCCCCGAAGCCCACTACCTCCACGGAGTGATCACCCTGGGGCGTGTGATGCTGTCTTGTACACGGCGTAGCTGGACCTGTCATTGCAGGGTTGCAGGGATCGACAACCACTGGACGGCAGAGTATCACAATGCCTGCCTTGAACGTTTGCATAATTGATTGTTTTGACTGTTATTATGCTTGATATCTCTGTTTGATACATGGTATGTGCTTAGCGACCCACTCCCACTCTGTCTTCCTCCTCCCGTGGGGGCGCTGCTGACCTCCTCCGCTTGTTACGCCGGGGGTGGGTGGCAAGGGGTACCAACAGGTCACTCCCCCCACCTCCCCCAGTCCTCCCGACGCACCAGCAGGTTCAGCCCACTTCTACCAGGCAGTATTCTGGTCCTTGACATCTTGGTGATGCCTACTGCAGACTGGACCCCCACATTTGACCCTATGGTTCTGGGCCCCCGTGAATATGGGGGGCTGGGAACCACTTGCCTCTCCACCACCCAGACCCTTAGCTGTCTGTTTCTTCCCCATAGACAATCCTTGGAACTCCCCCTTTTCCCTGCTCTCCCCCTCTATGACCTCTGTGGATACCCTATATCCCCAGCCATCCTTACTTACCTCCATTTGTTCAACATCTCCACTGCTTTGACTTCCCGATGGAGCCACCTCGGCACGCCTCTCCGCATTCTTAGACCCGCGGTACACAGATCAGTGTTCCCTGTGCTGTAATTTCCAGCAGCTGTTCTCACCAATTCCCTTCCTCCCTGCTTTCCCCTTACACTCTCCTACTACCTGCGTATTAGTCACCAGCAGTCATCCTCCTTCCCGCACCGACTGGTGTTACAGGGTGTCCTTCCCTGGGTGTCCAGGGATACTCCCACCCTTTCACCCTCCCCTTCCTTTCTCACCTTCTTCCCCTTTCCTCTCCTTCCGTCTGCCTACCTGTGCGGTGCCCCACCTTCCTCCCAACCTCCCCTCCTCTGATATTTGCTGTTCCCAGCTGACTTAGTCATTCCCCTATTCTCCTATTCAGACGCGACCCCATCCCTGTTCTTGCCCCACCATCTTCATCCGCTGTCGTTAGCGCCACCTCACTGCATACCTTACTCCCCACGCCCGATCATGCCATAGCATCATCCATTCCTTTTTCTTCCTCCCTTCCCACATCTGGCTAATCAGCGGCCATGCACAGATACGGGACTCCGGGCTACCCACGCCTGCCCGAGTTGTTTGCGCTTCCCACCCACTTTGCGTCTTCTCTTGGAATGTCAATGGCCTCACACACTATATCAAAAGGAAAAAAGTACTCTCTTATCTTCAGATGAAAAGGGCAGATGTGGCTTTGTTAAAAGAGACCCACCTGGACGCCCTGGAATCCGACAAATTGCGCAGAGACTGGGTGGGCAGGGAGATACAAAGCAGTGTAGCGGCAGTGCTGCCCACTGATGGTGGACTACCCCGCAAATACAGAGTTAGGATCCTTATTTGATAATCATTGCCCGTCACTGTTACGAAAACACAGTATGACCCTGATGGCAAGTATACTTTTGCCAAACTGCGCCTAGGGAACCGTTCCCTCTGCGTGGGCTCCTAATATGTGCCGACTGGGGTGACACGCTGCTGCTTCCTTCATCTGAACAGGTTGCTTGTGGAGATTGGGACCTTGCAGTACGTTATTGGTGGAGAGTGGAATCTTGCCCAGGACGCGGTTATGGACAGAACAGGTCCCCTGGATAAAGGCAATGATTCAGACAGGGCCCTGCTGGGCGATGTGGCTTCGGATCATGGACTGGTGGATCACTGGCGCCTCAGCCACCTATTGGACACGGAGTAAACCTTTGTCTCCCCGGTCCATGGCACGCTCTCCAGATTGGATTACTTTCTCATCTCCCGGAGAACCGTAGCACTCATCAGAGAGTCTCATATCCTGGAGGCGGTATTATCAGATCATTCCCCGGTCCTCCTGTCCCTTGATACGGGCTTGGCCTCCCCAGGATGCCAACCATGGCGCATGAATATGCAAACATTCTGCACCCCTCAGGGCAAATCCCAACTGAAAGCTCATGTCTCCATGTACCTGTTGGACACCAACAACTCAGTGGACTATCGCAGAGTTCTCTGGGCCTCCGTGAAGGCTACTATCAAGGGACAACTCATGAGAGATGCTGCCATGGTCAATAGGCAGGCGGTTACTTGCCAGATGGAGCTGGAGAGAGAAATTGCTTCTCTCACCTGCCTCTACTTCATCCGTCCCACTTTGCCCCATAGCCGACGTCTAGAACAGGCTCGTATGGCCCTTAACAGCCTTTTCACTTCTAAGGCCAAGTATGCGCTGCAACGTCTGAACGGACGACACTGCGAGCAGGGAGAAAAAGCTGTCCGACTGTTGGCAGCCCAGCCGTGGCAATGAGAGGCCGCCATGGCAATTCCTGTCATAAACTCGGCAAGGGGGGAGGTTCTCACCCACCCCCAGGACATTGTGAACGAGTTTCCCTCATTTTACGAGAACTTGTACACTCCAGGGGAACTGGCTGGCACAGACCGTGAGGCTGCCCTTTTGGGGGGAGTGGACCTCCCCTGCCTGTTGGACAAAGGCAGAGAATGTTTAGCGGGGGAGATCAGTAAAGAAGAGATAGCGCTTGCCATCTCCAAACTGCCCTGTCACAAAGCCTCAGATGAGGACGGCTTCCTCGCAGAATTCTACAGATGGTTGGGAGAGGAGGTGGTTGACACCATACATGCCGCCTTTCAGGAGGTGAAGCAGACGGCTTCCCTGGGATCCCTCTCCAACAAGGCGGTGATCGCGGTTCTACCTAATCCTGGGACAGACCCTCTAGTGTGTGGCAGTTACAGGCCCATCTCTATGCTAAACTGCAACATTAAAATGCTGGTCAGCGTTTTGGCAACCTGCCTGGGCAAGGTGATCCGCTCCCTGATTCACCACACGCAGGTCGGCTTCATGCCAGGCTGCTCCTCCAGGAACCTCCTCCGCATCCTGGCCCACACCTTCCAGATGATTCAGTAGCCCTCTCCCTAGATGCTGAAAAGGCGTATGACCGTATCAAATGGGACTACCTCTTTGCCACCATGGAATGATTTGGCCTGGGAGACCAATTTATTGCTATGGTGTGGCTGCTGTATGGCAGTTCAACAGCCCAGGTTAATTGTGGGGGATTCCTCTCTGACCCTTTTCTGATCCCGAGGGGCACCCACAAGGGATGTCCTCTCTCCCCCTCTTGTTCCTCCTGGCCATGGAAACCCTGGCCTCTATCATTCGTTATTCACCCAGCATAGTGGGCGTCCCACTCGTGCCCAGCTGCTCCAAAATCTATCTTTATGCGGACGATGTCCTGCTTACTCTAACAGACCTCAACCGCTCCCTCCCGGCCCTGCTGGATATCATCTCTGACTTCGCTGCCCTATCTGGCTGTAAGGTGAACTTGGAGAAGAGCGAGGCCCTCCCACTCTCGGCCGGTACCACGAAGGCGGCCATCCACGGACACACTTTTCATTGACAGCCCTCACGTCTCAAATACCTAGGGATCCTGGTTAATAGGGGCTTGGAGGGGATGGTCTCGGACAACCTGGACCCATTTCTGGCCTAGATGAAACAAGACTTCAAGAAGTGGTCCCATCTGGGGTTCTCCGTGTGGGGTAGGGTGCAAGCAGTAAGGATGGTCACACTGCCCCGCTTTACATATCTAAAGCCTCGTCAGGGGTAGTAAGTGCTACATAAATGCAATTACAATACAATACAATATTGGAACGGTATTGGGTGCCTCCATGGCACTACACCTCCCTCTCACACTCTCAGTCATCCTCCTCCGCGGCGTGGGGGACTCTCCAGATCTCTTCTGCCCTCAGCGCCGCCTCCTCCACACTGCCCTGGCTACAGCCAAGATATGTTTTGTTCGCCAGTGGAGGTCGCCCATATCCCTATCCCAGGAAGATTGGTAGGTGGCAATGATCCAAACTGCCTCGCACGAACATGTCGTTTACAACCTACAGGACCACGCTGAGCTATTTATGCACATGTGGGCGCCTTTCCTCCATGACAAGGCCACTGACAGTTACCCTGCCCTAGTCCCTCCATACCCTTGAATCACACAACTGATCCTCACTGCATTTCCAAATGAGTGCTGCCTCTCCCCTTCCGTTCACTACCCGCGCAATGATGACTCCCTCACCGCCATGCCCCATCTCACTTTTCCTCCCTGCCTCGGTCCATACCCCCTACATTTCTCTCCCCTTCCCCCCCTGGGTTCTTTTTGTCTCCCTCCCTTGCTTTTCCCACGCCCTTTCCTTCCACTTCCCATCCCCCCTCCTCTTCGTCCCTCTCGTCCTCCCCCCTCTCTCACCCACCCCTTTCCCTCCCTTCTTCTGGACACGCAGGCTCAAAGGGCAGCGGGACACGCTTCCTCTTCAAGGGTAACCGAAACTGCCCCCCTGTTCTGTCTGTTCCACCTTTTGCCAAGAACCCACCCATCCCCTTTGCAATGGACATGGGAACCATTTGAACCGAAAGTTTAGGACTCTACTCCCCCTCGCCATGATCCCCTCCAGCCCTGCTGTCTGCAATACCCAGCCTCTGGAGATGCAATCCTTCGCCCCGCCATTCCTTTCTCAGGGACCGCCCTCCAGTACCCCTCCCCTCACATTTTCCCACTCAAGGGCCCCTGGCCCACAGCCCCTCACTACATATGCCTCCTGAAGGGCAGGCAGGCACTGGAGGGGTGGGTCATTCCCAGGTTATTTCTGGATATCAGCTTCCCTTGGATTTTGACTATCTCCATATCTCCGTACCCCTTTCCCTCTCCTTCTCAGTAAACTGTATCGCATCGCTCTGTCTAGCATTGTTCAGCACTTTTACGCTTAAATACCATACAAAAAAATCATGCAGACACAACGTTAACAATCTGTTCATATTGGCATCTAATTTTAACATAGAATAAACTGATAATTATTGATAAATGTTTATAGACAATATTTTTAACAAAGTACACTACACAACACAATACAAAATCTGAAAAAACTTACCTACCCACATTTGATGTTTATTTTTTTTATGTAAAAGATAAGGACATAAACAAATGTTTTTGATTATTCTATTATCTCACCCTGAGATGTGGTGACGTCCTCAGGGTCAGCTGTGTCAGTTTTCTCTATTGCACCAATCATCTCAGGGCACCTAACTGTTGCCACCTGCTTCTTCTTGGGTGCCAACTTCCTGTAGTACGTCTAAACCTCCACTAGTTGCCATTGAAGCTGTCAGGTTCAGTGCTAGCTTCTCCTTAGTTGTACGCTTGTAGTCATACCACCTTTTCTTACAATTCTCCACAGACCTGAGAGTTGATGCTACGACATTAACTTTGTCAACTATTTCTCTCCACAAAGGAACCTTCTTAGATAGGGGAAGTTTTGAGATAAAGACAATTCTTGCTACTTCCTTAGTCTTTTGCCAATTTACTTTTCAATTTAAAAATGTTTCATGCACATTCAAAAGTGGCCTTAAGTAGATTTGTTTTCCTTCAAACTTTTATCACACTGACCATTGCCTTGTTGAAAATGCTGTAGTATGTAAATTACCTAGTTATACACAATATTTTTCCCGAACAATATTTCACTTCACTGAAGTCACAGAGGCAGGTGGCAAATAATCCTGGGCGGAGTAGGGTTATAAAAAGACATGGATCTCTGTCCGTGTGAGCATCAAAGCAGGAACAGACGAACCTTTGACTCCACAGCAGGCTAGAAACACCTGGTGATTCCCAGGATTCCTGTGGAAATGTCTCCACCGAACAAAGGGCACTGTGTGCTGTCCCTTCTCATGAGGAGTACGGGATAGCAGGAGATGCCCCTTATGTTTAGAGATCTTTGGGGCATATTAGCAAGGGCACTATCGCCGCTTTAGCGGCACTTTTTGCCGCTAAAGCGGCGATATTTATATCGCCCTATCAGCAAACTGTCTCTAACAGCAGTTAGCGACAGTTTGCGGGCATTCACGCCCGTTTTTACCGCTTTGCATGTCAGCGATATTTATCGCTAATGACATGCAAAGTGGGTGTTCCCGACGAACAAACCTGGGAAACACCCGCTAACAGGCCTATCGCCTATTAGCAAGGTGGCCATGGCCCCAGTTAGCGACGTGAAAAGTCGCGCTAACCGGGGTCATCTCCATTTATTTAACACCTGCAATTAGCAGGTGTTAGCCATACCTAACATGGGGGGGTGGATTATGCTGATACGACCACAGGGTCGTATCAGCAAGGTGTTCTCCCTTCTCCATGCAACATCGCTGGTTTTTCAGCGATGTTGGCCCATTTCCCCCGCTATCGCTGGAATATTCATCGCCATAGCGCTAATCGTTGCTAATACAGCGTTAGCGTGGCGATATATTCCAGCGATAGCCGGCGATAAAAAAAATCACGCTAAGCAGGGTTAGCGATGATTATCGCCTCTTCTTGCTAATATGCCCCTTTATTTTCTCTTCCATTCTCCCTTTTGCAACAGCAAATGTTGTCATGCTACTAGCAGTCCTAGTGAAAGAAGCAGTCAGAAAGTACTCAATGGACTTCAAAAGCTGAGTTTTCCCATGTTTATGTAACTGATGGACGCCAGTGTCCAATAAAGAATATGATTAGTGTTTAGTGCAATACTGACATCTTTTACACAATGGGCCATTGTTGTGTTATAGTGGCAAACCTGTGCTGAATTTGAGCCTGTGGTTGCTAGTAGGAGGGACCGGCACTTATTTTTGGGGACCGGAACATATTTTTCCAATATCAGAAATTAACTAAGTGCAAGAAAGGGAAACCACACAGATCGAAAAGATGGAGGAAGAAAAAGACACAACACTGTCACAAACTGAAAGCAGGAACAAGCAAGTGTGAGAAAAAGGGGCACAGAGTGGATTAAAGACTACCAGGCTTTGTATTTGGCACTCCAACGTTTCATTGAACCAGCCGCCTGCTTCTGAACAGACCTTCGGGCATCAACACTCTTTCTTTCACAAATGAAGCACTGTGGCAAAAAAATATATGTTGGAATGATAATGGGTCAGGATTTTCTATTGCTTAATACTCCAATATTGTACCTTCTATTATGAGATCATCTATAGCTATAATGCAGTTTGCTTTGTGTAGCCCTCATTATGAGTCGCCTGATGTTTGGTGGTGTGATATTTATCCAACCTTGATAAAAATGTAATGCTGGAGAGGTTGCAATTTATCAATTGTGTTAAACAGCACCTATTGCTATTTTTTTGCAAAATAATAGGGAATTACATGAAAAGTTTTGCTTACCACACCAGTATCCAACTGTTCTGGTAGTTAACGCCATTTCTTCCCAAGTACATTTCTTCACGTTTGGCTGGCTAACGATTACCCATGGAAAATTCCAGGGATGCAATGGTTGCCACAAAACATGGAATATCAGCATGTGTGGTAACAGTGCTACTGCTGATATTGAAATTTAAGGGGCCACTTGTAATGAGAGACCCGGTAACTACTATTTCCCCAGATTGGGATATGAAGGGGCAGATTTACGTTAAACTAACGCAGCACGGTGCAGCAAGTCATTTTGCTGCGCCGTGCTGCGTTAGTCTGGAAAGCACAGGGATGCAACATATTTACAAGAATATGTCGCATCTCTGTGCTTCCCCCTGCGCTGGCGCACAAACTGCTGCCATGCGCCGGCACAGGCACCCTTGCACCATGGTGCAAGGATGCCTGCGTCATGGGGAGATTGTTTTTGTGCAGGAAGGGCACCTTCCTGCACAAAAGCTAATCACTACAGGCATTTTCCTCTTCCAATGCGTGCTGTAGAATGCAGCACGCATTGAAAGGAAAAAACGGGAGAAATGAAAACATTTCTCCTCGTTGCGCCTCGCTACGCCACCTCTAGGGTGGCGTAGCATACTGACGCATCTCCAGAGTTACGATTTCACGTAATTCTGGAGTTGAGTCCTGTTCCATGAGTGTTGCGTGGGAACACCCACAGCAACACCCATGGAACGCCCCTTCACCGCAAAGTGCTGCGTGTGAAGGGACCGTATTTACAAGGAGAGGAAAAGTCACGCAGGGTGGCTTTTCCTCTCCTTGTAAATATAGAGGAGCCCCCTGCGCCACCAGTACGTCACGAAAAGTGACGTACTGGTGGCGCAGGGGGCTTGTAAATCTGCCCCGAAGTTGGTGTGGTAAAAGACCTCATAGACAAACAATGTTATTTAGAAATAAGCATGAAATGCCAACATTGTGGGTAAATCACCAAATACACTCTCATATGTCATTCACTCAAATTATATCATACACTATCCAGCCCACTAACCAATATATCACCAAATCAGAGATGAACTCTCTAAAAACACGTAGCGAGACAAGGTAGCTGTAATTAGAGAATAAATAAGACGACCCCTCTACCTACCACAAACAGCATGTATATTTAGTGCAACACTGGAAAGCCGGTTCTCGTTACTAAAGATAAGAGCACTTTCAGTGAATACTTATCGAGGGATGGCAGTAATAAAGACAAAGTAAACAATATGCTATTTGCAAGTTATTAGGCTTTAGCACGAAAAATAAACCATTGGTTATGTTTTTGCTTTTAGAGATAATAATTGTAACGAACGCGAGCCACACATTCCGCAATAGGAAATTGGAACAAGGGGGCATAGTCTCCCAGTGGCAGGAAAATCAGGAGAACAAGTTTCCCTGGAAGCTTCTAAGATATTTTAAATATTGATGAGGAGCCTGTAATATAAAAATATTCTCATCTGAGAGGTAAGGAATTAAATAAATTCTCCGTAAAACGCATTATTAAGTACAAGCTTTCAATGAATGGCATAATATATTTAATGTCCCTTTTATATCATAGTAATCATGCAATAAAAGTCCAAGAGTAGACAACAAGTGGAAGCTGTGAGTAGTGAAGAACACACAGCTCTACCATTATCATTCAATAAGTAACACTACACAAGGAGTGGTGAGTGGCTATTCGTTGTATGTGTAACCTTTTCACCTTCCCCCCCTTTTTTCTTCGTCTTGTGTTTCCACATTCTACTCTGTGTATGTATGGTTAGCATGTGGCAGTATGAATGGGTAACTGGGAGGTTACATTTTGCTATAAAGGGGCTGGAGGTACTACCGTGTTGTATCATCTAGACTAGATATCTAGCGCTAAAGAATTGCAGCTCTGACATAGAGATGGTTTGAATTGTGCCTTCTCTATTTCTGCTGTACCTCTCTTCTTTTTCCCACCTTGTGCAATAAAATGGAGTATCAGTCAGACTATAGGGAAGGTGGGGGCATTAGATGTAGAGTTTAGGAATTTAAATCCTCCTTTCATGTTTTTATCCTTATGTAGATCACTGTTTTAAACGTTGAAGGAGCTACAGTTCCCTTAATATCGAGTCCTGAGGAAGGTGGCTTTAAATAAAATAGATGTACCACCGAAACGCGTCAACGCCATTTCTGATTTTGAATCCAACCACAAGATTTTCGGGGAAGGAAATAAGTGTAACACCTACCTGAACTATAACTTGATGTTAGCAGTTGGGTCATAAAATACAACAGGCAATTTTTGCAACTGTGTAGATAGGGTCTCCTATATTTTATATATTTTTTATTGTATACTGTGTGATGTTCATAATTGTGATTGTTGTTCGCCGAATTTTAACATGATTGTGATTAATTTTTGTTGGATTGCAATGTGATTACATTTTGGACATGATTACATTTTGTACATGTATTTGATATTTTACTTATGTGTGTAGGACTGCTTTGTTTTTAAACAACGAGAGGTTAGACCATTTATGAGATTATTAGGCCTTTTTATGCAGCAAAATAAACAATCCTTAAGCGCTATATCTCTGATTTGGTGATATATTGATAAGTGGGCTGGATAGTGTATGATATAATTTGAGTGAATGACATATGAGAGTGTTGATTTGCGATATTTTACCTCATTACCAAGGGGAAATTTTGTTTTCTCTACTGTTCAGTAGTGCCCTGTTCCCTTTGGCAGGGGGGCCACCTCTCTAGTTGTACACAATAAATCACCAAATACCACATGGTGTGCCTGTATGCTGGACTTTTTCCTTCTAATTATTGAGAGCTTTGACCTGCCAAAATCAGCCATGGAAACTAGTTAAGGCACTTGCAGAACTCAAAATTTCGATGTCAGTGTAATTTCCTGTTTTTATAAGAATTCATCCCCCAACTCATAATCTCGGCCCTTGTGTTGTTTGGTGTGGCAAGCCTTAATCCTAAAGCACATGACATCTGGAAGAAGTAGAGAAGTAAAGTAGAGTTTGGCAGACTAGTTACTCTGTCACAAACGTTACGATATCCTGCCCACTACATTACAAGTGCATTACATCCAATGGCACTTGTAATGTGGCGGACAGGATATCCGTCACATTTGCGATGGAGTAACCCTTTTGCCAAACTTTAAATCGCGCCTATAGGCTGGAATTTGTTTCCACCACTTGCTCATGATTGGATGGCTCCTGATTCAATGGTGTTTCTCCCTATTGTTGTACATATCCCATGCATGGATCATTTTATTGTCACTCTATTTTGGTTTGATGAGCTGGATCTATCTGCTGCTGAGGTGAGTGGGCTATTTTTAGGTCTCCCGTTATCCATGGCCATTTGCTTTTACAGGAGAAAAATCTTCTTTAATAATACATACATATGCATTCATATATAAGAAGCTTTTCAGTCAGCCCCCTTCACCCATTGTTATTTATATTCCATCTAGTTACCCTATATTGGCGCAGGTAACAATGCAACCTTTCACCTATATTCTTCCGTACATTACATGCATAACGGTTCTTAGGGACTGACCTTTTACCTAGATACAACACTGGATTCAGAACGCGGGTTTCCCCCTAATTTGAATCTCATACATTATGCATTAGGCTTCTTGGAAGCACAGCAGGACTAACATCTCCTGTATAATATCTCTGTATAAAGTTCAGACCCGACGTCATCCTTTAGGCTGACACAGTAACACAGCAAAGTAGGACCCCTGAGGAGACCGAGACTTCCCGGCTGACACACTGACCAGAGACGCTGAGGTTCCTGCATGCAGACACTCCAGCTCGCAGTGGTCTAACATCCCTCGCGGGGTGTCCAACTCAAGACCAGGACAGGGTCTCATATTGTCTCATTCTCAGGTAATGGGGTTGACTAGATCCTAGAGGGATTCTTGGCATAACACCTACACAGATGCTAGGTACATTTATGTACATCTAGTTAGGGAGGCATTGTAGGAGTACGCACTTTTTATCATGTGTTTTATGTACTTGTATATATTCATGATTTCTGCAAGATGGTAGAACTTTACCATCCCTTCACTTTCGTAGTGCTTCTAATCATATATCTCTGCTACTGTCTAATGGTTGTTGCAGCTCATCTATTCTACACTAGAATAACAACTGTTCAATAAATACTTATTGAAAACGCCCAGCCTGTTTATTCTGTGTATCTATCTGAGACAAACTAAGTAAGCACGAGTGACTGAGCGAAAGGTAGTATATTGTTTCCACGATTCTGAGGGATCAGGGTTGTCATGTTCTGAGGTTGCCAGAATCTATTCTCTCCTTGGTAAGAGGAGATTATATTGGCACTGTGAGCTAGTTGATACAGACAGGCTAACATATCCGGTGGGGGTGCACGGACTCAGTCCACCACCAATCCCACAGTTTATGTTATCCAAACGCGCAGATCCTGTATAGGTCATATAGGAACTACACGACATGGCGCCGCCAACGTTGGTTGGGTACCTATTTAACAGTAGAATCTGAGTAATTCAGTCGTGCTATTCTCAGAGACCGCTACTCACAAAACACCAGAGACGTTTAGAGAGGGTCGGCACAAACTCTGCCACAGCTGAGAAGGCTAAAAAATCCTATTTATTGGCTGTTGGTTAATCAAGCTTGAAGGACACAGTGTTCCTAAAATTGTGCAAAAATACCTTATCTTAGCTTCCTTGAAATACTTCTTCCTCTAAAAAATGACTGAAGGTGTAGAAAACGCGGAGGGGGTTGTGCATAGGTTGCACCTCTCAGATGAAAAAGAAAATGCAGATGCAATTCCGATTGCAGAAAATCTTAGAAATACAGTCAACCTGAAACTACTTGCGCATGGTGTTACAGCCAGGGGTGGCATAGTAGCTTTCGTGATTGAGGCACACGAATCATATAGAACAGAGGTATTTTATTTGTGGGTTACATTCCCAGCAGCAAATGCAAGAACAAAAACATTTCACTCCTACACGGAAGGAGATGCACCAGCGGAATATTGTCCGTTTGAGGACATTGAGGTTCCGCTCACGTACCAGGAACACTTATACTGGTTTAAAGGCGCCCTACCCCACATAAGAAGAAGAGTGAGACTCTGCCCGCTCAGAAGAGAATATCCTGACATTGAAACAATGCCACCAGGAGACTTACTCACACAACACAAAGAATTGATAAAAATGTACAGAAACTTGACGCAATTGTTCATGAGGACACTTACAGTCCAACCAGCAATAGTTGCAACAAATGGAACTCAAGTTCAAAGTACAGCAACTAAAATCACACCACAACATTACACGCGGTGATGGGTAAAATGCCCACAAAACGTGAACAAATGCCATTCTGGGTAGCTCAGAAAATAACACAGCTAGAGGCAGTATTCCCGAATACTACCCCGTATGAAAAACACAGAATGCTAACAATCTGCTTGCCCATGGGGATAACACCACAAATAGAGGATTGTACCACTTGGGGTACAGTCTTTGCTGCCATTTATACCAGAACTCATGGTATCCCGTCATTAGCAGTAGTACCAGACGTATTGAGACAAATACAAAACGAGTACGGAGCAGAGCCTGCTCTGAACTTAGGGATGAAGTTACTAGGTAACTATGCCCAGGTATCAGCCATAATATTAGCTAATATTAAAGGGGAAGCAGCTTCAGTGGCTATCCGCCAACGCCTAAGGGAGTTCAGTCCTTTAGAACAAGAACACGAACTACCGAAAATAATTGAAACTGCATATGCAGAATTAGGCAGAGACAGTTTGGGTGGGAAAGCTTTAAAACCACAACTGATGGGCAGTCCTGAAAAGGACACTTCTAAGCAGATACCTGCTTCAACAAAGAAGAAGTGGGACAATAAAAAACAACAAAACTTTAAAGGAAACAGATCTCAATCCAGAGGTAGATCTCCTCCACAGGAGCCCTCCGAAAAGAGGTATAACCTTAGGAATAGGGATAATATTAGGAAACCTGACAGGTATCAGGATACTGATACACGTTCCTCTCGTTCCTTTCAGGGTTCATCGAAAAACTCTGAGAGGGAAGGACGGTCAGACAGACAAGAAGAGCGTACAAAGTCCAGAGACAAGCAGCACGCTCAAGATTACACTTCTAAAAAAGAAGAGAAACCAAAGCAAAAGCCACAGTTCAAAAAGAAGAAGGTTGCAGGTCTAAAGATCAGACATGCCCAGAATTCTGAGGACTCGACTACTGAACGGGGAATGGGCTCTGACGATGCTAGACAGTGCGGCAGAAGTAACAATAGCTCGCCAGAACCTGATGGAATTTCTGGTGACAGCGGACTTGAATGATTATATCACGGTAGAGACACCCGATACTAGGGTAAGTGTCCCACATAAGTTATATGAAATAACACTCCAAATGGAGGGGGACAAATGTAGGACAGTTAGAGGTCTCTTTTGGGAGAATCTGTCATTTGGCTATGACATTTTGTTAGCTGAACAAGATTGGCTGCCAACATTCGTCATGGATTGCCCTAAAGGAGAAACGGCAATTTTACCGGCATTCTCAGACCATATTCCCAGGCACCTAAAACACACATATGCGCAGGAGTGGGCGGTAGCCCAAGCCCCTGCATTATACAAAAACCATATTGGATGGGATGAGGATTTAACCCACCACATGATTCCTTTAAAAAATACTCTCCAACTGCACAGAGGCAGTATCCAATAAAGCAAGAAGCTAAAAAACAGGTCAGGGAGATCTTAATTCAACTTGAATACCAAGGGGTGATCGAAAATTGCACATCATTAATGAATAATCCTTTGTTTCCGGTCATGAAACCTGACAATTCATATCGTTTAGTTTTAGATTATAGACATTTAAACACTTGCACTAAGACATTTGCAGTCCAAAATGCACACAGTGCCGCATTAATGAATAACATTGTGCGGAAAAAATATAAAACGACACTTGATATCTCAAATGGATTTTTCTGCCAAAATATAGCGCCTGAAAGCAGGTATCTAACAGCATTCTCAGCGCTAGGGTCCCAGCGTCAATTTTGTCGACTCCCCCAGGGGTATAAGAACAGCCCGGGGTTGTTTTCGGCCAGAGTAACTGAGTTACTTCAAAATTTGGATGAAGAGGCATTGTCCTATGTGGATGATATTTATCTAACGGACGATGACCTAGAGGAGCACTTGAACAGAGTGAATACCATAATTTTGGGATTTGCATCTGAGGGCTACAAATTCAACTTTAAAAAATCAAAAATTGCCCACCTCAGTGTCCTGTTTTTAGGATATGAGCTTTCAAGTGAAGGGAAAAGCCTGGCAGCCAATTTTTTAGAAAAGTGCGCGCTGCTCCAACCTCCAAAATCATTGAAAAACTTACAATCAATCCTGGGATTCCTGAACTTTGGCAGAACATACATTTTGGATTACGCGAGAAAGAGTAAAACCTTTCTACGATTTAATAAAACCTGATTTTTCAGTAAGACAATGGACACAGGAACACACAGATATCACTTCGTTCCTTACAAGCTGACATGATAGCTTCCAAACACTTACAGACACGCGTAAACGTACGCAACCTGGTGATCCGTATAGTTGCGGGTCAATCTGGGTACACCTATCTAACATATAATGAAGGTGAAACAGTACCAATTGCATACAAATCACATTTGTGCACAAATGCTGAGATGCTCTTCGCATCTACAGAAAAGATTCTAACAGCAGTACAGACTGCTGTAGTGAGAGAAAGAGCACTGGCACAAGGGAAACGAATAATAGTAGTGACTCCGGTTCCAGCCTTAGAGGCTGCGACAAAGGCAAGCGTTCCTAACGCTAAAGCCTTACATCCAAGATGGATACAATGGGCTAATTCTATCACTGCAACAAATGTAGAATACAGGTACAACTCAAATTTAAAGATACAAGCATTTCTGCAATACGAACAAGAATATCCTCTATCAAACAAAATAATGCCTCTAGATCAGTATGAATATATAATTTACACTGACGGATCAGCTCAACCGGCCATATGAAGTAAGCAACAATATAGCGCGGCATGCGCAATCGTTAAAGGTCGCATGCGGGATGGAAAGTTCCACCCAAGTTGCACAAAAACGCAATCTCTAGGAGACTGCACAGCACAGCTGGCAGAGTTAAAAGCCTTGATACTGGCACTGGTAAATACGGATCGAGAATTCCCCACACTAATTGTGTGCGATTCATTTTACTGTGTACAGTCATATAATGAATATTTGCAGCACTGGGTTCAAAACGGGTTCAAAGATGCAAAAGGTGGCACAATTAAGCATAAAATGCTATGGGAACAGGTAGTGGAGTTGAAAACCGAACTACCGAGAGCTCACGTGATACATACACTGAGTCATCAGCGTGATGGCGTTCACGTTGAAGGGAATTCATTGGCTGATGAAGCCGCAAAGGGGGCTGTACCCACGGCTTCCGTAGCTGCAATCACTCGTTCTAAAACGAGAATAGACGGTGAGATTATGGTGGCTGTCATTGCTTCGCGCAAAAACAGTGGAGCAGTACCAAAAAGGTTTCCACTCAAGTACTCCTACAAGTTAGATGCCAATAACATTCCATTTGCTCAGATTCCTGGAGTGGGGGATAGAGTAATTCCAAATATGGATCATAGGTTAGGTTTAATTCTAGCAGCACACGAAGGGATAGGTTCTGCCCATGCAGGAGTTACGGCGACTGTTTCTTTTTTGAAACAACGCTATTGGTGGCCTGGGTTAACTAAACAGACTAAAAACTATGGGGCATATTAGCAAGGGCCATTATCTCTGCTTTTTTGGCTTTAAGAGCCAAAAGCGGAGATAATATTACCGCCTATTACCAAAGCGGGTGCTAACATGCATTAACGCATGTTAGCACCCGTTTTCCCCACGCTCGCTCTGCATCTCTAATGAGATGCAAAGTGGGCGTTCCTTCCCAGGATAACAGGAGAAATGTCGCTAACCGACATTTCTCCTATTATCAAGCTGCAGGCGAACATGCAGAGCGATTAGAAGAGTAGCGCTAACCGCCGGTTAGCGCTACTTTTCAACGCCTGCTCTCAGTATGACTTAGCCATGATATCCAATGGAAGGTGGATATCATGGCTGAGTCTGCCTGCCCTATCAGCGAAGCTATCGCCAAAGTTGTGTGATTATCGCTGGATTTCCAGCGATGATCGCACATTTGACAGTTAGCGCTGCAATTTTATCACTGTTGAGATGAGCGTTGCTGATAGCACGCTATCTCAGTGATAAAATTCAGCATTAGTCAGGCGATAATTATCCTCGCACTAATCGCGCTGAGCGATAATTATCGTCGGACCTTAGTAATATGCCCCCTATGTCTTGAAATGTGACATCTGCCAGCAGATGAAAGGTTCCACTGTAACACGCCCAGCACAGACACCATTATTAATACCTGACAAACCACTAGAGTGTGTTTACTTGGACCACTGCGTCCAGTGACAAAGGCTTACAGGTATATCATGGTTGCAGTGGATTCCTGCTCAAGATTCCTATGGGTGTGGCCCCAACGCTCGGCTGACGCTCGAACTGTTATAAAAGATTTCCGAGTCTTTATAGGGACATACGCAATTGGCACATTACATTCTGACCAGGGCCCTGCGTTTAGCTCTCGGGCTTACAAGGAGGCCATGCGAGGATTGGGTGCAGCTTTGCGGTACTCCTCTCCATACCATCCCGAGGGAAATTTGGTTGTGGAGAGGAAAAACCGAGACTTAAAGCAATCTTTAACAGCTAGAGTATTAGGCATGGTTGAGAGTTGGGTATAACATCTGTATGGAGTGCAGCGAGCATTGAATAACATGCCAAGAAGTTCTCTAGGGGGGGTCACTCCACATGAGGTCCTATTTGGGACGAGAATGTGGGTACCTGATATTGATTGTGAAGGCGCAGTGGCGGATGAAAAGCCTTTTGGCATCCATGATCGTTTGGCTGTTTTACAGGATCTAAATGGGTCCAGGACACAACAAAGTAATGTCCATATGAAGCAGACCGCCACTGGGGAAGTCAAATCAGTCACGGCAAGACCTGTCTGGATCCCAAAAGTCGGGGATCTGGTCAGAGAGAAAATAGCGGACAAGAAAGAATTTGGGCCATCATACAGAAAGCCTGTACAGGTTCTAGCAGTTGAAGGAACAAGAACTGTACTTCTAGCCGCCTCTTGCCGGAAAAAAGGAGAAAAGATTTGTCTCAATCGACCTAATCAAACCACACTATGCGGCCGATACGGAGTAGTAGGCCACGTGGACTCCAAAGTAGCAGACGCCCTCCTCTCGCTACAATTCAAGAAGTTCAAACGGAAAGACTCATCACGTTCGAAGAGTCTCCTGCACAGAATGATGGACTATGCAATAATGCTATGGAACTCGTTCCCCTTGAACCTGAAGTTCAAATTCAGAACCAAAATGAAAGACAAATTTCAATTCGACCAAATACAGATGTCTACATCAATATGCCTCAACAAGAGCAAACTACGATTTCTTACAAATCCTGACGCAATACCAACAATTGACCGAACTGCTTCTGGCTACTTCATAAACTTTGATACGTTTTCTTTGGATCCAAGTGATCCGGAAACGATGCCAGCCCAAAAATCACGCAAGCAGCAAGTTAAAGACTTTCTGAACTTTCTTAAAAAGACTTACCTGGTGTCACCTTGGGTAGAACTATGGGTAATCACCGGGATACTTTTCTTTCTTTTCTAGTTAGGCTTAGTAATAGTTTTTAGCATGCTTGTTAATGGAAAATACCTTCGACAAAGCTCTGCAGCCCAAAAGGTGAATTTAATTTTAAAACCACACCAATCATCTCATCGAGAACAAGGAGACTTGTCATCAGTAAACATTACAGCAGTTCCTATACCTGAGGGTATAGTTTGGGACAAGGTTGATTTCGATATATATTTGGTCCGACCGAACTTTTGAGAATTCCTCATTTATTTAAAATATTGTTGAGTGATATCATTACCTCAAGTACATTTTCCGATGATTGGGATTTTGAAACTGTAAATAACATGTTGTCTGATTTGGAAAAATCTGCTGCATTTTCTAATAGTGAAACATTGGAAAGCACATCAGATTTCGAAACAATGTATTGTTATCAACACTATGGTCATCACTTTCTGCATAAATCTGCTAATCCTAGAAATGTGTTCACTTACCACCAGTGGGAACATTGTCCAACACCGCCGAAAGGCAGTTCAAAAACATTTACTCAAAAGTTTCCATATTTTTCAGGGTTTAATATGTCTGACCCAGCATCATATTATTATAAGGTTGCACAAACATCAGCACAGAAAAATATGTTAACAAACACCAAACAGATTTACTCTGCTTCCTTTATTGCCCAGTTGTCTGAACAAGGTTTTGACTTATGGAAAGACACCATAGACTTAAAATCAGTCTGGTGTACTAGGGAATGGCAAGTTCAGGGAAACCGAAGCTTTGTTTAGAGCATGCCTTATCCCTCAACAAATCATGTTTTTGAACGAGACAGTGCAACAGACGTCTTGCCTTGGACTAGCCAAGAACAAAGACTTGAACACACCTCGGCTGCCAACTCCATCACACACCGAGGGTAACATAACATCACAGAAAGAGATTACGTTGAATGCCATTATACATTACAACAGATCAGACCCTGATTGGAAGAAATGGTTGATTTGGCCCATGAACACAAATAATTGCCAGGCGAGATTCATGGGTAAAACCGAAGGTTTCGCTATCCATAGGCCAGATCCACGTTATGTACAGAGAGAACATCTTGGGGTAGTGACATCCTACAGTGTTGGGAAGTTGTGCCTTGATTGGCTAAAAACCTCAACACTCACAAAGGTGAAACAACACTTATCCTTACTGTCACAGGATGTGGAGCTCAGGGATTTTTTACTAGGTCCCAGGAAGTCGCGTCAGAAACGTTTCTATTATGCTGTCTACAATGAAATATGGAAAATATCCCAACAAGAGGCCGCAGAGAGGTTAAGTGCAATAGACAGTATAAATCTGGAGAAATCTCTAGCAGACAATGGGTTAACTACATTGACCTCCAGGATATATTCCTTAGGCAACATTGTATCTTCTGCGATAGACATACTAGAACAAGATTTGGCCATATTACAACACGGGCAATCTCAATTACGTTCTATTATGTTATTAAGCTGGACGCTGCAATCTTTGCGTGCAGGCTACGTGCCTTGGCGTTATATCAACAGTACGTCTATGTTTTCTGAATACAATGTAACAGATAAACAGATAGAAATGGCACAAAGGGGAGCAAAATATACAATGCTGCATATCGAAAAACTGGATACATTAGCATTTACAGTGGCAGAATTACCGTCCACAGAATGGCTAATCCATGGCCACATAACTGTACCGGTCACTACTTTTCAGTTTCAGTATTGCCTTGAACAAAAGCAGGCAGGCAGATATGATGAAATGGGTAAGGAATACATTAAGGAATCATGGGTATTACCATACAGATTTCGATGCCGGAGTGGGGATTGAGAAGTGTTTCTAAGCGGTATAAACTGTAAGAAAGCTTTAAGTGGATCACTCATATGCCAGGATATAATGCTGCACGGGGCTTGTAATGGTTCTGTAGCGAACCTGTCCTGCCATTTGAGGGGTGCCCCAGCTGCAGTGATTACTCCAGCATTCAGGCTACTGATGGAGCAAGGACTCGGACACAAGACTTGCTCGGAAGCAATCCTCTCGATTTAACTTACTAACGAATTACTAATAACGTACATTTTCGTTATACGCGGGAAAAGAATGAAGCTTGCCTATGTGTTTACTAACTGCAAATAATACGGACGTAGGACTAGGACGCATTTAACATGGGATCTTTACTGCGCATGCGTCTACTGCATCTACGTAGTATGACGTGCTTTCGCTTGGAGGGAAATTCTGGCGCTTGCGCAAAGAGCTATAAAATGGCCGCTTGAAAGCTCACATGCATGACACCTGCTTTGCTGAAATTAGAAATGGGTTTATAACTAACGCAAATGCAGAGAGAGAAATAACAAATGGTATGGGTTAGAGTAGAGGTTGGTGGTATACAGTGAAATCATTTATTTTTGAGAATAATACTTTTCATTTTTGACTTTATTATTAGTGCGTATTTGGGCCTGTTAAAGTTGTCCGAGTCGAGCAGACCAATATGGCGCAAAGCATGCACCCTGATACGGAAGCTTAGAAGATGACTAAGGATTTGTCACGAGGCCAAGATCGGCGGAGATGTGCCCTGGGAACATGAGGGTGAAGAGTTCATATGAAGGAACTTATTCAAGAAATCAGTTACAAATGTATTAATAAAGTTTAAAGATGTATGGGAAAGGAAGGGCGGAATAAAAGTTTGAGGGGAGGAGTTTGGAAACAATGGTTAAAAGAGAATAAATGAAGTATAAGTGTGGTGTGATGATCATCCCCCCTCGCCTGTCCAATCAGAAGTTAGTATTCTGTGCAAATGAAACATTAATGGGTGGTACATGTCTATGAAAAGGAATAATTGAGGTAGCTTAGTTAGAAGAAGTGAGCGAGTTTTGGGGAAGTTACAAAGAAGCTTTGATGCGCGTTGAAGAAGCTTGACAACGGGGTGTGCCGGGGGGGTGCTCTGAAATACTGATGAAGAAACCGAATGCAGAATCATCTACTTAATTTGGGTGGGTTTAGAAAGAAGATCGCGGAAGAACCACGAGGAGGAAGAGAGTGTCAGAGGAGGGGTGCGAAGTAGTCGTCGGTAACTAGAGAGGTGAAGTATCCTGTCCTGATTCTTGTCCTGAAGCCTTTGTCTCCTGATCTGTCCTGGGAGGCCCTTACCAGCCCTTTTGCCAGGGGGTTGGTCTTCACACCATACTTTGGTAACTATGAAATTCATCGTTTGATAAATGCTCTTCTGTCTCTATCCTCTTCTTTCTGAGCATGGTTATTGTGTGGATCTGAATTGATAAGTGTTATTTGAGATATTTTGAATTGGCACTCCCGCGAATGAGGGTGTTTGTACTGAAAAGCTTTGAGATGGTTCAAAACCCCAATTTAGATAAAGATTTAAAAAACTTATTGAGTCTGTCATTATTTTATACTTATTAAGAAATGCATAATAAGTAATGTCAATTATCGCCATCAACTAGTTCCACCTAACTGGTCCATTGACCAGAGGAAAGAACTGTTTGATCAGCAAAGGTTTAGTTAAAGAAGTAATAACTAGATCTTGAGGTATGAGTAACATATAAAACTAATAGATTCCAGTGGTTTACTTAGAGCGCAGCGGAAGCAAGTTGTATGGGCCCAAGTGAGTATATGGTAGTAGAGTATCTGTTGTTAGTAGACCGCTGGATCAGTTTTCTGGTAGCAGAGCTATGGTCGTTAGTGACTAGTTTGGTGATAAGTATAGATTATTGATTTTTGGTTATTGTTTTAACAAAGAGTTAGTGTCCTGTTTTATGTTCTCTGGAAAATTCCCAGGGAATGAATAGCAGGTGGCGATAGAAACCACACTGCAGTGAGGTTACTCGTCTGTTGGAATAACACTGAGAAGCTAGGTAGGGCTGGCAGTGTTAAACTAGGGACTATTTTCTGTACAAAAGTAAGAGTGGTTGAAAGCAAAGAGTTCGCTGGTGAAACTTTAGGCGTTATATCACCTAGTAAGGGTAACCCTGAAGGAGTAGCTGGTTCTTCTAAGCTAGATTGACAACAAAAGGAGTTCGCTGGTGAAATACCGGTCTCAAAATTCCTTAACGGGAGATACCGGAAGAGTAGCAGGTTCTCTGGAGCTTAGGTGAAGAGTAAGCGGAAGGTTTTACTCGCAGTGGAAGAAAATAAACTATCCTTTTGGTTTAGTGGAACAGACAGAGTAGCGAATGTTTTTACGTTGTTAATAACAAAGAAGTTCAAAGAATTTTTGAAGAAATAAAAATTTCGTATTACCTTGCAAAGGGAGGGTCAGTTGCCGGAGTGGTACTGATGTCACAGAGAGCTGCGCTGGGATTGGTAGAAGCAGCGGGCACGTGACAGGAGGAGCTTGGAAAAGGAGGGGTGAGAAATCGCCTGAGTAGGATCAACGTCACAGAAGAGCCGCGCTGGGATTGGTAGAAGCAGCGGGCGTGACAGGAACAGCATTGTAAAGGAGGGGTCAGTAGTGAGGAGCAAAACTGACGTCAGGAAAAGGCCGCGTTGACATTGGTCAGAGTACTAGTGTGAGCCTGATTTGATTGGACACTTAGTTAGAAGCCGTGCTAGGATTGGAGAAGAGAAGGATTGTATGAGGGATTTTGATTTGACTGTCAGTGCAAGACGTACAGGTAGAAGATTTCAAGGGTTTTCGGAATACATCTTCCTGCACCGTTCTTCAAGAATGTATGGAGAGAAAAGAAAGATGTCAATTTTTAAGAGAATAAAGAATTTCTTTGTTAAGGATAAGCCTGTGTTGACTAGAGAGGGTATTCCTATTCCGCCACCGAAGACACCAGCATCTTTTATGATGATGGAGAGAGGATATCATACTTGCGTGTGGTTAGAAAATTGGGTAGAGTACACGAGGGATGATGGTGTGTTAGCGTTTCCTAAGGATGGTACGTTTAATGGGAGGATTCTTCAGAATTTGAGATTGAAGATGAATGATTTAGAACCGAGACCCAGGTTAACTCAATATGAGGCTTTGGAAGAATGGGAGACTGAGTCATATGAAAGAGAGAAATGTAGAGGTGGAAGATATAGAGGATTCTTTCCGAGACACTTGCATGAGTCAAGAGAAGGGCAGATGAAACAGTGGAGGAGAGCGATGGTATCGGAAGGGTTATATCCAGTGTTGATGGCTGAGGAACATTCTGGAGGAAAATGTAAAGAGAAAACAAAACATATGAATTCGACAGGATATGGAGAGTCAGATGACGAATTGTTAGAGGATATTTTAATTGAGAATCCACCACCATATCAAGAAGCAGCTAGTAAGGTAGTCCCAAGTGCGCCAGTAATGGGAATACCATTAACTCCACAGATTTTACATGAGACATCATACAACAGAGTGTTGCAAGATAATGAAAGAGAAGCTTTGAACAAAACTAGGGAGGAATTAGTTCAAAGGATAAGTCAATTGAATTTAAATACTGAAGCTTTGACAGTACCTATAACCATTGGTTCAGTAATCCCATTATATGGGGATAATAAGGATACCCAGAAATCACAACTTGTGACAGTTCCATTGAATAGTCCTAGAAAAGAGATAGTAATCACAGATGATCAGGTTAGTGAAAGTGAGTCAGTTATTTCACTAATGAACCTCCCTATTGTGGAACCCAATGCGGAAACTCAAAAGAGAGTTACGCCTATGAATTTGAGAGAGAGAAGACCTTTGGTTCTGGCTGGAACTTCAGGTACAACAGTAGTCACCTCTGAAGATAAAGAAAGGTGGGCTCAGGAAAGGGAAAATCAGATCACAAAACCAAACATTTTAGATATTAGCAGATTGAAAGTGGAATTGGAAGAGATGATGAAAGGATGTGTGGGCACAGAAAGATTAAATGTTTACAATGATGAAGAATTGTTGTTTCTATGTAAGAGTATAACCAGGAGAGCAAGGCTATTTCATGAAAGATTAACTGAAGTTGCTTCAGAGATTGGAATAGATATAGGGAAATCAAAATTGTTACAGAAGCCCTATCGAGTGGATTTTACTGATAAAGACTTAGAAAGTGTGAATGCTTCAGGAAAAAGGATACAGATAAAAGAATTAATGAACATTTTGTGGAAATGGGGAGACATTGATAAATGAAGGATTAGGTGGATAAGGAAGAAAGAAGAAGTACAGGCAAGAGAGGCAGCAGCGGCATTTCCAGTAAGAGAAACAGGAAAAATGGAGAGGTTGTGTCCAATGAGAGAGGTTCCTGGAGGAGGATATGTTCATGTCCCTTGGAGTAGACAAGATATTTTATTGTTTACAAATGATTTTCCAAAACTGAGAGAAAAGCCAGTTGAGTGGTACAAACAGGTAGAGAGGTTTGTGAAAGTCTCAAAGGTATTATTGAAAGATTTGGATGGTCCATTTGACATAGTGGTACCTGCTTATTTATGGACAGAATGTAAAATCACAATTAATTGGCCTATTGAGGAGTATCCTAGAGATGCAAAAACAGGAGCACCAGTCAGAAGAAGTGATGAAAAAGTATCAACAAGTGATTACATATTTGAAAGGGAAAATCCCTCCTAAAGAAACAGATTGGGTAAAAATAGATAGAACAACTCAGGAACCGAATGAATCTGTACATGCGTATTATGAGCGATTGTTGCAGGTGTTCAAGCAGTATAGTGGTTTTGAGAACATTGGTGACAAAGATATGGGACATTTTATGTATCGGTTTGTATATGGCTTGAAACCGGAGATTAGTCAGATGATAGAACAACACATGTGTGTTGGCAAAGTAAGACAGTGGATGAAATTTTAAAGTAAGCGAAATATTGCGGGGATGACATAGAGGCCAGGCAAAGGAAGCTGAAGGAGAAAATAATGTGGGCTCAAGTTAAATTGGCAGAGCAGCAGGAAGAGAAGACAAATGAGCAAAATAATAATCCAGTAAACGAACAGAGTCAGAATAATCAAGGAACGAATGGTAATAGATTTAAAGGGCGAATGGACAGAGAAGAAGCGAAAAAGAAGTTCCCTTGTCATGCGTGCGGAAAGCTTGGACATTGGAAGAACGAGTGTAAGAGTACTCAGAATAATAAGAATAATATTGGGCCAAATCAAAATTTAATCCCACAGATGCAGAATGAAGTACTTATGAATCAACAGCAACAGGTAGTCACTCCACAATATCAGGTACCACCAGCTCCTATGCCAAATTTTGTGAACCATCAAAGTTTCAGTACGAACACCAGATTTCAAGGAGAAAGTGGTAAGAATAATAGAACAATTGGACAATATTTTTTGCAGAATGATGAAGAACGTTCAGATACTGCACAATGACGGTGCCTGAGGGGGGAGGAAGAGGAGTGCATGCTTGGCGCATCCTTGCCGGTATATCAGACAGGTCCATTTGTTGATGGGAGAGTAGAAGGTAAAGACATTACTTTCCTATTGGATACTGGTGCTACCAGGTCTACTGTGAGAACAGCAGACATTCCAAACCTACCCCTCTCGGGAGAGACAATCCAAGTTGTAGGCATATCTAACCAACAGATTAGAACACCAATCACAGAGCTAATGGAGGTGCACATTTGAAACTTTAAGGAAATGTATCAGTTTGTAGTTTGCGATTCCAGTCCTGTAAATCTGTTGGGAAGAGATCTTTTGTGCAAGATGAATTGCACGATCTATTGTATACCGGATGGTGTCGCTTTCCAAACCCCTGATGAAGATGTGGCATACAAGATGATGCTGGCCAAGCAGGGAACAGAAGTAGATGAAATGTTTTCACTAATAACTGAAAATGAATTACCAGAAGAGATGAGAATCAGTTAATCCAGAAGTGTGTGATTTTACAGGAAAAGATATTGGGCTAATGAAGAATATAGACCCAGTTAAAGTGACAGTGAAGGAAGGTGCAGTGTATCCAAATACCCGACAGTACAAAATGAGTTCAGAAGTAAGAGCAGGAATTATCCCAGAAATTGAACGGATGGTTAAACAGGGCATTCTGAAAGAAGTGATGGGTAGTCCCTGTAATTCACCAATAATGGGACTGAAAAAGCCTAGCGGAAAGTACAGAATAGTGCAAGACCTGCGAAAAATAAATAAGATTGTAATTCCCTGTTGTCCCATTGTGCCAAATCCAGCAGTGATCCTTTATCAGATACCATGGAATGCAGGATGGTTCACAGTAATTGATTTATGCCAAGCGTTCTTTTCTATTCCTTTGCACCCAGACAGCCAGTATCTGTTTACGTTTAAATTTGAAGATCGTATTTATGCATGGTGTCGTGTTCCCCAAGGGTACACAGAAAGTCCTTCAATCTTTAATCAGATTTTGAAAAAGTGGCTGGAATCATTGATTATGACCAGAAATTCTGTTCTGGTTCAGTACATTGATGACCTGTTAGTGGCGTCAAAAACGCGAGAAGCTTGTGTCACAGATACAATTGCGTTGCTGAACCATTTGGCTGAAGGAGGACACAAGGTGTCTCCAGAAAAATTACAGTTCTGTCGACAAGAAGTAAGATATTTAGGGCATAAAATAGAAAGAGGAGTTAGAAAAGTGACACCGGAAAGAATAAAAATAATCAAAGAAATGCAATTGCCACAGACTCAGAGAGAAATGAGAATGTTTCTGGGAGTGGTTGGATACTGCAGACAATGGATAAATGGATTTTCTGTGTTAGCGAAACCATTGATACAGATGATTCGGAAACGAGCAAAAGATCCGATTGATTGGAATGATGACTGCCTAGAGGCATTTGTGAGATTGCGAAATTGTCTGTGTGAGGCTCCTGCCTTGGGCATGCCGGACTATACAAAAGATTTTGCTTTGTTTTGTTGTGAAAGAGAAAATTGTGCACTTTCAGTTTTAACACAGAGACATGGATTGAGTCGGCGTCCAGTGGCATATTTTTCAGCCACATTGGACCCGATGGCTTCAGCATTGCCTGGCTGCTTAAAAGCAGTAGCTGCTACTTGTATGAGTCTGGAGCAAAGTGAGTCGATAGTGATGGGACATCCGGTAAAGGTATTCGTTCCACACTCGGTTGAGATTCTTTTAACAATAACAAGAACACAGCACCTCACCCCTAGTCGTTTGACAAAGTACGAAAGAGTAATTTTGGGAGCTGAGAATGTGACTGTGACAAGGTGTACGATTTTGGACCCAGCTACCCTATTGCCAGACCCCTGTGATGAAAAAGTAAAAGATGAAAGTGATCACGATTGCTTAGACGTGACTGAGTTATGCACAAAGCCCCGCCCGGATATAAGAGAGTCACCACTAAAAGAAGCAGGTCATGAGTTATTTGTAGACGGCTCCTGCCTTAGGACACAAGAGGGGGGTCTAAGTGCTGCATATGCTGTTTTCAAAATTTCGGGGGTAATTGAAGCATCCTGTTTACCTGGGGTCAAGTCTGCACAAGTAGCTGAATTGGTTGCCTTGACAACGGCATGTAAAAAGGGGAAAAATTGGAGAGTAATCATATTTACGGATAGTCAATATGGTTTCGGGATTGTGCATAACTTCGGCAGCTTTCGATGCAGAGGGGATTTCTGACTTCTTCAGGGTCTCCAATCAGAAACAGCAAAAATGTAAAGGATTTGTTGGAAGCATTGCAATTGCCAAAAGAAATAGCAGTTGTAAAATGCGCTGCGCATCAGTCAGGAAATGACTATGTGACTGCTGGTAATAATTATGCTGACCAAGTGGCGAAATACTGCGCTAAAAATGCAGTAGCCATAAACAGAAATATTGAAACAGGAGAAACCAGATGCCAACTTATGTACTTCTCAGTGCCAGAGTCATGGGATGAGATTAGACAATTGCAGAAAGAAGTTGAGGAAAAGGAAAAAGAAATCTGGATAAAGGCAGCCTGTACCAAAAGACCACATGATGAAGTATGGGTGTATCTAGATGGAAGACCAGTCATGCCAGATTGTCTGCTTTCAAAAATGGCGAGGGTATATCATGGAGCGACACACATAGGGAGAGATTCAATGATCAGACTATTCAGACAGAGTTGGTACAATCCAAAGTTCAGGGTAATCGCAGAGAGCCTTTGCCAAAGATGCTTAACCTGTCAACAGCAGAACCCTGGTAGAAAGACAGTGGTAAGCTGGGGAAAAATCGGAAAGGCAGAAGGACCCTTCACCAGATTACAGTTAGATTTCATTGAGTTACCCCCCTGCAACGGATTGAAATATGTACTTGTCATAGTGTGCCTTTTCTCAAGATAGGTGGAAGCCTACCCTACTAGAAGAAATGACAGTCTTACAGTTGCAAAATTATTGTTGAGGGAGTTAGTGCCACGGTTTGGTTTTCCGGTCACTTTGGAATCAGATAGAGGCCCTCATTTTCATAATGAAATAATTCGATTAATCTGTGCTGCATTAACATTGAACAAAAACTACACTGTGCTTATCGTCCAGAGGCTTCTGGAACTGTTGAACAAATGAATGGCACAATCAAGTCAAGATTGGGAAAGGTGTGTGCATCCACAAAGCTGAAATGGCCAGATGCATTGCCTCTTGTACTAATGGGTCTCAGAAGCATTCCAGACAGAAAAACAGGAATGAGTCCACATCAGGTACTCATGGGAAGAGCCATGAGACAGGCGTTCATTCCTGGAAATAAACTAATGAGTATAACTGATGATCTGGTATTGGACTATTGCAAAGGATTGGCTGAAATGATGCGTTCTATCTCTCATCAGGTTGGAGAAGACGCAGTTGAAAGACAGCCAGATCAAGCGCATGATTTGAATCCTGGAGATTGGGTGCTAGTGAAGAAACACACAAGAAAATCGTGTCTAGCACCAAGGTGGGGCAAACCAAGGCAAGTCATACTAGTCACTACCACAGCAGTGAAATGTGCAGGTTTGCCCAATTGGATTCACGCTAGTCATACCAGAAGAGTACCGAGCCCATTAGATCAACAAGAGCCACCACTGACTGAGCAGGCTGAAGCATCAGGAGTTGTAAACTGTGAAATTGAAGGATCTAGAGTGATAGATTCTGAAAGACAACCATATGATGAGCAGCCCGAGCTAAGTCAGGAAGAATGGATCCCAGTGATTGAAGTAATTGATGATGCCATTGAAACCAGAAGAAGAACAGAACTGAAAAGACAAGAAAGTAGTCAGGAAGAGATAGAAGAAGAAGAACACACTCAGGTGAAAACAGAAAAAGACATAAACAAACCTGAGGAGGGAAAAAGAGAAGAACACGTTCAGGCAGAAGAAGAAAGGTTTGAATTAAGACCTGAACAGGACCAGATAGAGCTAGAAGAACAAACTCAGGCAGAAGAAGAAAGATTTGAAGTAAGACATGAGCAGGATCAGACAGAATTAGAAGAACAAGCTCAGGAAGAAGTAGAACAAAACACAGTAGATCCTGAGCAGGAAGAAGCAAAAGAAGGTACAAGCACAGAAAACAGAGAAATAGAACAGATTGTGCCCAGAATAAATGAAATAAAATGAACCTTACAAGGGGATAAGGAAGGTGAAAAAGCAGTACAAATTTAAAGAGTCAGAAAAGGAGACAATTGTCCAACTGGAGTAAAGAAACTAAAATATCACCTGAGAAAATCTGAAAAGAGCAAGTGAATGAAATCACAAGTCAAACAAGATCTAAGCAAACATTAGCAAAAATAACTCGAAGAAGTCCAAGATTGAGAAACTTAAACAGAAAATATAAGGCTCCAGAGTGGACGTATGTCATTCTTGAAGAATTTTAGTCCCTGGATTTGTCTGATGAGACAGAAGAAGTCCATATTGCACAAATTGACGAAAGCCAATTGAAACCTCCTTAAGAATAAAAAGACAAAGGACTGTAAAAGAGAAAAAGATAAGAGAAAATAAATTTTCTCAGAGACAAAATGGCCGACAATGAAGTTAGCGGAAAACCAAAATGTGGAGTTAAAAGAAAGTGTCTTAGATTTTGTTTTTGTAGTATTTTATTAGCAATATTAGGATGGTTATTCCTAACAGTAGGGGTACCTTTAATTATGGAAATAAGTGACAAGAATAATACAGATACTAATGTTAAAATAGATAGATTAAGAAAAACTAAAATAGAAATAGGAGTGGAAGATGAGGCAAACTATCATAATGAATCAGACTATAATACGTCCTCTAATGTGTTTATTAAATTATTATTTCAGTATGTTAGCACTATGCAAATTAACAACTGTTATGTATGCATGAAATTGCCCTCATCAGTATCAGAAGGGATGACGTATCACCATATACCTTTAACGTATGGTGTGTCATGTAGTATTTTGTCAAGTTTATTTTATACTACAGGAAGATTGCAGTATTTTTATTCTAACTTAGATGTAATATTTCCTGAACTTCCTATTAGAAAGAATATGAATCCAGTAGTTAGTAGTAAAAATGCACGATTTATGGGTACATTTTTCATAACAATGAGTTCAATAGATTTAGTTCAGGCACATGAAGATAATTTAACATGTACATTAAGAAAAGAAGAAAAAGATTTTTTAGATTTAGTAGAAGAAAGGAGACAGGATTTAATGAAGAAGGCAACTACACAGAAAACCCATGTACCTCCATGGGTTGGGAAGGAGGGAATCTATGCAAGTGGCAAGGCTCATGCTGCAATGTCCCTGGACTTTGTGAAAAGGGGAAAATTCTGCCTCCATAGCAAAATCAAATGTTTTTATAAACTTTGTGCGTACCAATATCTAGTTAGGCTAGTAGTACGGTAATAAGTTACATATGTCGTCCAGTCAGAAGAGGAGTGGGTGTTATATTCCATATAGGTAACCTATACAGCCGCAGGTAACATTGCAACCTTTCACCTATATTCTTCCCTACATTACATACATAACGGTTCTTAGGGACTGACCTTTTACCTAGATACAACACTGCATTCAGAACGCGGGTTTACCTCTAGTTCGAATCTCATACATTATGCATGAGGCTTCTAGGAAGCACAGCAGGACTAACATCTCCTGTATAATATCTCTGTATAAAGTTCAGGCCTGACGTCATCCTTTAGGCCGACATAGTAACACAGCAAAGTAGGACCCCTGAGGAGACCGAGACTTCCCGGCTGACACACTGACCAGAGACGCTGAGGTTCCTGCATGCCGACACTCCAGCTCGCAGTGGTCTATCATCCCTCGCGGGGTGTCCAACTCGAGACCAGGACGGGGTCGCATATTCTCTCATTCTCAGGTAATGGTGTTGACTAGATCCTAGAGGGATTCTTGGCATAATACCTACACAGATGCTAGGTACATTTAGGTACATCTAGTTAGGGAGGCATTGTAGGAGTATGCACTTTTTATCATGTGTTTTATGTACTTGTATATATTCATGATTTCTGCAAGATGGTAGAACTTTACCATCCCTTTACTTTCGTAGTACTTCTAATCATATATCTCTGCTACTGTCTAATGGTTATTGAGGCTCATCTATTCTACACTAGAATAACAACTGTTCCACAAATACTTATTGTTGGAAGTGGATTATTGGCAGGAGCAAATGTAGGTCTGTCACTGGCAATAAGGCCACTAACACCTGGTAGGACTCAGCATAGGTCTTAGAAAATTATTCCTATGCTCAACCCTTGGTAACGTGGCTGCAAGCAGACAGGCTTAACTTCAAAGACAGGTATGTAAAGCATTTAAAAACACCAATTCAGTAAATAATTAAGACACAACACATAATAAAAATCCAACACCAATTTATAAAAATAGGAAATATTTTTATCTTTAAAATGACACCAAAACGACAAACATCCAACCGGAACCGGAAGGGGAACCGGAGATATGAATTTACAAAGATTTAGCAAAATATAGCACTTAGAAACTTATAGCACCATATTGGGATACAGGCTCGCTATAGACCGACCCAAAGTCAATGCTTCAGGCCGACCGCGATGGAGCCCTGAGCGGCTACCCCACGCGGAAGGTCCCGGTCACAGTTTTTACCTTCGGACTTAGAAACTTTTCTGGAGCTTTTCTTCCCGGGGTCCCTCGATGCTCTCAGCCAGTCCGGATCGGGTGAGGGTTCGCCGGATAGCCTTGCGATGAGCTCCCGGTCAAACTTAAATAAGTCCGGTTCCAGCAGGGCAAACCCAGGATCCAGGCCGACACGCGGTTGAAGGCAGGCGTCTTGGCTTTCGCGATTGCTCTCTGTCACCTTTTCTTCGAGGGGACTTAGAAACTTTTACGGAGCTTTTTCTCGTGGGTTCCCTCAATGCTCTTCACCAGGCCGGATTCGGTAAGGGTTTGCCTGCCTCGGATTTCTTCTACTCCCAGTCAAACTCTGGAAGTTGGACCGACGGAGCTTTTAGCGGGACAAACCTGGATGGCTTGGCTGGCTCGCAGTTGAAGGCAGGCGGCTTGGCTGGCCAGGTTGAGTCGGTCCCTCTATGGAGCTTTTTTTCAAAGTTGCTCCAAAGTTCTACAAACTTTTTGAACTTCTTACTAAAGTTCCTCAAGGGGTCCCAAAGTGTCTCAAACTCGCTCCAAGGGTCTGGAAGCTCCAAGATGGTCCTTGAAAGTTGAGGACTTCAGTTCCCACAATCTACTTGGACAAAACCCTTACAAATCCACTGGTAGTTCTTCCAGTTGAGAATCCTTGGTGGTGATGGTCCAGGTGAGCTCTGTTAACCTGTAGCTTGCAGGGAGTCCAGTCTTTAGTTCTTTTGCAGCAAGGTAATCCACAGGGCTGTAGTTTCAGCTGGTGCAGTCTTCAGAGGACAGGCCTTAGAGTTTTGCACCCGCAACTTCTCAGCATGGCAACGTCTTGCTTCCTTAAGTTTCAAGCAGCAGATCTGGAGGGCTCTGCCCCTCTCAGATACTTATTCCAAGTTCTCTGGGTCAGGCAGGAGGTCACTCCTGACCAATGGGAGCAGGGTAACTCCTCAAAGATATGACCCCATCCTGTAGAGTGTGGCATGATTTTGTTCCAGAGTGCATCAAATCTTCCAAATTCATAATGGCTGATTTTCCAGCAGGGAGGTAAGAGCTGGCTAAACACACCCCTAGGATGGCTAATTTACTTAGACTCTCCCCCCTGCATCTGCTCATACCTTCCTTAATCCTACCATCTGCCTGAGGTGGAAAGTTCAGAGTTGTAAATGACACTGGTTTCTGCTCTCCCCTTTGAAGACCATGGTTTATGACTCCTCCCCCTGGCCTGGCATTCCGGTGGAACAGCACACTGCCCTGCCAGCAGAGCTGGGTAACCCCAGGGGCTCTTTATCACCTCTTCAAGGCAGCCTGGCAAATCCACTTAACTCTGTCCAATCAGGGCAGACCACTGGAAGGCTGAATCTGGACCTACAAACAAGAAAGTCTTATAACTTCTTGTATGTACACTTTAGGAGAAATTCAACAATATCATATTGTGGGATTTATTAATACCATTCGGAGAAGTCTTTGAATGGGACTTCTAGCCCTCTCCTATCAAGAGTTATTAGTTAATAACTTCCTACCATGTTAACCTATGTAGCAGGGGATTTGCAAAGGGAAAAATGACTTGGGCCATTTTTCCAGCACCAGGACTTACAAAAACATATTTTATAAGTACTTTGCTTATATCTACAAGACCCTCACCCCATGGGTCACTTAGGTGAGACTTTAGGGGTTCTGAATCTGAAGAAATATTGCAGATCCTCACTTCAAAGTGCTCCTAGCATCAAAGTCGAATTTGGGCAGCACTTTATCACAATGTGGGAGTGAAATGTGAAATTTCACTTAACCCAGGGCATATAAACCTCATTTTATAAGAGTCTATCTTATAGATACCTGACCCCCCACCCCTGGGACACCAGAGTCGAGTTTGGGCACAATTTACTTTATAAAAGCAGTCATGGCACCCAGGGCTGCTTTTAAAACTGACCTCAGGCCTCAGCAGTGCACACATGCAAGTGCAGAAGGCTGCTGGCCTCTAAACTGCCATGCCCTACTATATACTAGGGACTGATAGGTAGTTTCAATTCCCCTGCCCTATTATATACTAGGGGCTTATGGGGTAGGTCATGCCAATCACAGGGGTACCCCAACCCATAGTGTACCTTAGTGTATGTAGGTGTTTTCACTGTATTCTAAGTGCTTTCAGCATAGCACTGGCCCTGGGCCTGGTTAGGCAAAGCCCAGGGTCAGTCAGAGTCAGTTACCACCAGAACCAGTCAGCAATAGGTTGGGGGGTGCCCAGGGCACAGGATGACTTTGCAACACTTATTGAAAACGCCCAGCCTGTTTATTCTGTGTATCTATCTGAGACAAACACGAGTGACTGAGCGAAAGGTAGTCTATTGTTTCCACGATTCTGAGGGATCAGGGTTGTCATGTTCTGAGGTTGCCAGAATCTATTCTCTCCTTGGTAAGAGGAGATTATAGTGGCACTGTGAGCTAGCTGATACAGACAGGTTAACGTATCCGGTGTGGGTGCATGGAATCAGTCCACCACCAATCCCACAGTTTATGTTATCCAAACGTGCAGATCCTGTATAGGTTATATAGGAACTACACAACACCATTGGTCTTTTGAAGTGTCATTCACATTTTGCTTCAACGCACCACAGCATACAGGATAGGGCCATCGATTAGCCCACTCCCCTGTGAATGGCGGCTTTTGCCTGCGCACATGTGCACCTACACCCACCAAGTATGATACTTCATCTACATTCTGTTGTGCAATTCATCGTCACTTCTTTCAGATGCAGTTGCTGTTGTGTTTGTGTCCCATCCCATCTTGAATCACCTGCAATTGACAAGATTAACACCTCATCTTTGTAAAGAAAGTGAACTATTAATTGGGATAGATGGTAGTCCCCCATACGTACTAAAGTCACTAACCTGTTAGGTCCAGGCAAAGGTTTCAATAATGTAAACCTGAGTTCATCCCTTGGTAAATTTGGCAAAGAGCAGACTGGCTTATCCTATACAAACTGCATAAAGCATTTTGAAGTACCAAAATTGTTAATAAGTAAAAGACACAATGCAATAAACATACTCAATTGTGAAAAATAGAGTAACATTTAATAAACAAAATGGGGAAAATCCAATAAGGGGAACCAGTGATATGATTTTTGAAAGAATATATGAGAAAGAGCACCAAGAAAAAGTAAAGTGATAATTAGTAATCTCAGCCATCCCACTGATTTTGAAGCCAGTCAGACTGTGGGTCTGATTTAGAGTTGTGAAAACTGCTTACTCCATCAAAAGCTTGAGGGATATCCCATCCACTGTATTACAAGTGCATTATATCCAATAGTTCTTGTAACAGGATGGACGGGATATCCATCACTTTTGTGATGGAGTAACCCGTCCGCTGAACTCTAAGTCAGGCCCTAAGTTTTGCATTCCCCAGGTCTCACCTTACATTTGAAAGTGCAGGCCCTCTGCAAGTTAATGAAGTTCCTAGGTCCACCCTAACTGGTCTTCCTGCAAGGGGAAGAAAAACACCTCCCTTTATCCAGACCACTGTCTTTGCTCTGGAAGCAGTTTTTACACCTTGTTAAGGTCAAGCACTAGCTTGACAGCTGCTGGAGACCTAATATAAATTAGCCTCCAGAAGCTTCAGGCAGTGAAACGGTAATTTTCTAAAAAAAATACTTTTCCTAAATATTTATCAAAAATCCAACTTTACCATTGAATTGGAATAAAAATAGTAGTTGAATAATTTTTCTAGCTGGTCCCCCAAACCCGAGATAGCAGAATTATTATTTTAAAATGACTCTGGTTTTCCTCATAGGATAGCCTATTAACTGTGAAAATAGATTTTGGAGCCTTAGATTTTTAGATGTCCCATGTTTGAAAATGGTCCTTTCTCTAGGGTCACCCCCAAACATTTTGCCTTCCTCCTCCTACTTTTTGCTGAATTCATTTTCGTTGGTGTTGGACTTGGCCCTTTGTGCAGGGTCATCCCTGAACTTTTTGCCTTCCTCCTGGATTGTTTCTGACCTGTTTTTGTTGATTTTATGACTCTGGGCACTTTTACCACTGCTGATCAGTGCTAAAGTGCATATGCTCTCCCTGTAAAGTGATGTAATGGATTAGTGACTCCATGATTGGCTTATTTGATTTACTGTCAGATCCTAGTACAGTGCACCGCGTGTGCCCAGGGCCTGTAAATCAAATGCTGCTGGTGGGCTTGCAGCACTGGTTGTGCCACCCACCGGAGCAGCTTGGAAAGCATGTCTCAGGCCTGCCATTGCAGAGCCTGTGTGCAGTCTGGGACTGCCATGTCGACTTGGTAAGTGCACCCACTTACCAGTCCCTAAACCTTCCCTTTTCTACATATTAGTCACCCCTAAGGTAGGCCTGCGGGCAGGGTTAATTGTATGTAAGAGGTAGGACATGCCCTGATGTGTGTGGCATGTCCTGATAGTGAATTACAGCCAATTTCGTTTTTCACTATTGCACGGCTACCTGGCCCCATAGGCCAGAATGGGCAGTATGATTATAACATCTTATAATCCTAACTGACCCAGGGAACATGGTAGAAAAACGAATTTAGTATGCCTGAACTCAGAATGATAAAATACATCTTTTAGTGAAGTTGGTTTTTACATTCTGTGTTTGAAAATACCACTTTTAGAAAGTAGGTATTTTCTTGCCTAACCATCCAGCCTGCCTCTGCTAGCTTGTGTATTGTATGTCTGGGTTTGTGAGTGACAGGGGCTGGGGGACTCCAGGAGACAGGGTGAGTCAGCACTAGGCTGAATAGGGTGGGAGGAGTAGCACCTGGGCCTGAATAGGGCTGTGCCTGCCTTCCACAATGCTGGCTCCACCTCCTGTGGTGTGTCTGATGACCCTGGCCCACACTGACAAAGGAAGAAGTTGTGCCCTGGCAGAATGCACCCAGAACTGGTTTGGACTGGGTACAGGACTCTCTGCCTTCAGAGACAAAGAATTTTTGAGTATAACTATTGGGGCCCAGACCCCAAGACTTTACATCACTTCTGGGAATCAAGACGAACCTTTGCTGAGGAGAAGAACCAGGAAACTGAAGGAGGAGACTACCCCTATGCTGCGTGTTGTTGGGGTTGGCCTGCAGTGGTTACTTTATTGCCAAAGAAAGGAGAAAAGGACTGAGTGTGCTTTCATCATCTTGAGGAAGATCTCCAAGGGCTTGAGATTGAGCTTGCCTCCTGCCTGAAGTCTCAGGGATACAAGACTTCACCCCCAGCTCCCCTCCTGAATTCCCTTGCTGGGAATTGAAGTGCCTACTGCTGTTGGGCCTTCTGAGAGACTGCGTGTCGCTGGGAGCTGGAAGCGCGACTCAACGAAGAGGAAGCGTGTCGCCGCCGCAGCAGTGTTGTCGCATCGCGGAGTAAGCGTGCCGCCGCTGCCGCATCACCGAAGCACCCCGCATCACCGGAGAAGCGTGCCGCCACAGCAGTTGTCGTCGCATCGCAGAGTAAGCGTGCCGCCGCTGCCGCTGTTGCCATTGCATCACCGAAGC
Organism: Calotriton arnoldi; assembly: GCA_963921515.1. Classification (NCBI taxonomy): domain Eukaryota; kingdom Metazoa; phylum Chordata; class Amphibia; order Caudata; family Salamandridae; genus Calotriton; species Calotriton arnoldi. The sequence goes on along the minus strand of CAWUFW010013739.1, from coordinate 166,944 downwards.
GCCTCGCCTCACCAGAGAAGCGTGCCGCTGCCACAGAGGACGCCGGCGTATCACCGGAGAAGCGTGTCGCAGGGCCTGTCATGGCTCAGAAGATCACAAGTCGCCATCGGGCGTGCACGCATCCCGTCTACGTTGTCGCACCGTAAGCAAGACGCCATTTTATCGCATCGCACCGGATCGTCATCGCATCGAAGCGCCATCTCGACGCATCGTAACAGGGCCGCAGTAAGAAACCGACGCATCCTCCTTTCTGCGTGTAAGGAATCGAAGCATCACCTTCCCTGCGACCCTTTTGGTTGTTTTGCGTTTCGCATCCAAGGTACATTGAGAGTAAAGTGTCGCATTTACAATCTAAAGTGAACTAAGCCATTCTAAAGTCTTATTTTTTAATACTGTATTGTGGATTTTTGTCGTTAGGGTCTTGTGTTAAGTCTATATAAAAAATAATTATTTTTATACTACAACCTGTGTGGTGTCCATCTGTAGTGTTGTCACTGGGTTACTGTATGTGTTCACAAATGCTTTACACACTGCCTCTGAGATAAGCCTGCCTGCTCGTGCCAAGCTACCAAGGGGGTGAGCAGAGGTTATTTTAGTAGTGTATCCCCCTTACCCTGACTAGAAGCAAGGGTCCCTATTTAGACAAAGGTACCTACCTCTGCCAACTAGAGACCCCCAGTTCTAACAGTTGGCCTTAGGACTCTGAGCACTTTACCACTGCTAACCAGTGCTAAAGTGCATGTGCTCTCTCCTCTAAACATGGTAATATTGGCTCATACCCAATGGCATATTTAGTCTACTTATAAGATCCTAGTAAACTGCATTACATGTGCCCAGGGCCTGTACATTAAATGCTACTAGTGGGCTTGCAACACCAATTATGCCACCCACTTAAGTAACCCCTCTAACCACGTCTCAGGCCTGCCATTTCAGTTTACACTGCCATGTTGACCTGGCAAAATAAACCTTTTTTCCAGGCCTTTACCTTCCATTTTCGTGCATAAAAGTCCCGTCTAAGGTAGGCCCTGTACAATCCAGAGGACAGGGTGCAATGTATTTAAAAGGCAGGACATGCACATGTAAGTTTTACATTTCCTGGTATTTAAAAACTCTCAAAGTTGTTTTTCACTACTGCAAGGCCTATCTTTCCCATAGGATAACATTGGTATTACCTTATTAAATTGTATAAGTGTAATCTCCAACCAGGAAGATAAAACTGATTCAAATTTGGTGTCTCTGGAATACTAATTTAAAATGTTTACTTTTGGTGAAGTTGAATTTTGAAATACAATTCTGAAAATGTCACTTTTAGAAATCGCTATTTGGGAATCGCAAAAGTGACTGTATGTAAACTGTAATTTCCTAATAGTGATTCCTACAGATTCCCATTGCAAATTTGGAAACATAGGTTTTGCCAGGGACAGGGATCAATTGGTAGGCTGAGGGACAATACATTAGGATGACCAGACGTCCTGGATTTGCCCAGACAGTCCCAGCTGTTTAACTTCTGTCCCGGCATCCTGATACTTTTACCAAAATGAAATACATGCCACAGTTTTGAGGAAAGTCTAAGGGACATGAGTACTAGAGTATTCGCTGCTCGTGATTTCATTTCCACTGGACCCTCTGGTATGTAGTGTGAGATGAAGGAAGGCATTCCTCGACTTGCACCGCTGCTGCCTTTTCCCTCTGACAGGAGTAGCAGCAGTTCAGCTTGACATGTGCACAAGACACCATCCTAGTGTGCCATACTATTGAGACCTTTTTACATAGATCTGTTTTCCTGTATGGAAAGCAAGTGTCACATTTATGGGAAAAAAGTAATATATGGTGTGTAGCGCCAGATTATCAGTCGTTCAGCATTTCCCCATGGCCCTTCATTATAACTCTAAACATTTCTTAGATCAGAAACTCGTTGTCATATGTCTTTGTTAAAATATGCATATTTAAAGGAGACTGCACAATTTGCTTTTTTTTTATACTGTGTTATTACCACAAATATACTTCTATTTAGAATGTGAGAACAGGATATATGGTTGCAAAGTTAAGTCTATATAGCAATCTCTCGGAAACTGCGTCTTCTACACAATCATCTGTCGATGAGTGTTATAGTGTAGCCCTATCGCATCACTGCCATTTCATAGCCTTGCTTCTTTATATATAGCCTGTCCAGGTTTCTGGTTATAAAAATCTGGTTACCCTACCATACATTGACATGCACACGGGGAAGCTTCCACTGGCACAGACCTTGCTACTGGTGTCAGACTTAGTGGCTCCTGATGTGTGGATTTCCTGGTGGGAGTGCCTTCTAGGAATGCCTCTGAAAGACAGGAGTTGTATGCCCTGATTCTGAACTATCTTCACAGACACCCTATGATGATACTACTGTGTCATATCCATGGCACGTTCCGCAGTGCATACATTGTTATGTACTGCTCCAACATAGCAAATCCGGTGTATACTGTTTAAGATACATAGAAGCCTACAATGTTCATACAGCCTAATTTTCCAATAAAACTACGCAACCCAGCTCCCCTTCAAATGTGTAATTATTTGTATAACTCACTTGTCTGCCAAAAACTACCAATATCACACCTTTAAGTAATGTTTCTTACAGTGCACCCTCTCGATGGCCACATTGATGCAAATTGAGAACTAACAGAATGCATTGACCTTTCACCTGCTCCAAAACATTCTGAAATATTCACTGCGCACCAGAAACAAGGACATGTCACCTATAACTTCTTTAATGTCAATGGCCAAAAGGGCTTTGTTTGGGTATAGCCTGTCTTCTTTCTAAATTTGCCCATTGCAACACATTCTTACAACGAGTTCCATCACCGCCAGGTACCTGGTAGAGGGATCTAGCTAGGTATAAAAGTACAATTTGTACATAGTTGGGAAGAGACCAGGGAGAGGGCCACATGGTCTAAATAACATAACATGTGTATTTGTAAAGCACATGTCCACCCCCAAAGGGGCATCTTGGCGCTGAACAACAGATGTTTATTGTTACCCAACTCAATGGTACTCATGTAAATAAGTCAATTTATTTATTTATTTATTTATTTATTTTGATGTGTAATAAACTACTAAATACTCCACTACCAGTGCTGGAATTAGAAAATGTTTACTCCTGGAACCCATAATTTGGGGTCAAGGTGTGGCAGAGAAAAGAGAGTAGAGCCACAAGGTGCAGAGCTTGAAAAGTAGAGTCAGTCAAATTATACATTTTTTTTTAAACTTCTACTACAAAGAAATTCGATTCTAGCCAACTTAATTGGTCATGAAGAGGCTCATCTTCCTTGCCAGAATGTACAAAACCACCATTGGTAATGATCCTGTTGCATTTTGGGTGCTTTTTTAAAGTTTGTACCTGGTTATCATCAAATCCGATTCAATGGTAATTGCATTTCCTAAATGGTCATTTTGTGACTAGTCGCAGTTCGGAAATGCTATGTCCATGATGTTACCGAATCGCAAATTTGAAATCCCTATTTGCGAATTCCTATTTTGCGAATATCAAAATGCAATTTTTACTGGGTAGGAAACCCATTTTGCGATGCCACAGATGCCTTTCTTACATACCAAAAGTCAATTTTGTTTTTCTTAATGGCCCGAAATAGCGATTCGGTGCATTAAGAAATGCAAAAAAGTTTGTACATATGGGCCTTGGTGCCTGCAGCCTGTCTCTGGTCACATGACTGGGTGTAGTTGGCAGTTGGACTTTGTGTATTCCACTGAGACAGCCACACACAATGGGAGTTTAGGTGTGACTTGATGGACCATACTGAAAGGATGGTAGGGAGGAGCTGGACCCAGTCTCGCTTATACTTGAATAGGCTGCGTCATGTCCACACTCAAAAGGCTGCCTACCCCTGTAGTTCATCTGGAGCCAGGGTGGCAGAGCAGGGCATCTGTGCACTTCCGATGCTTGTCATTTTAGTCTCCCCTCTTCAAAGGCACTACTAGGTATAAGTACTGGACTTCAGAGACAACCACTTCAGTACACTTCTGGACCTGTGGATACTATGCCAGGAGGAAGGACTGATGTGCTGCTGAAGTAATGCCACTCTGCTGGACTGCTGCTTTGCTGTATTCCTGCTTTGCTGTGCTGAACTGCTGGCCTGCTGCCCTCCTGCCTGGGTGGGAAACACTGGATCTGCATCACTTGACCCCAGAACTCAAGTGTCACTCCAAGGGCTAGTTGACTGGCCTCCTGATATGAAGCCTCAGGGACATAACAGGCTTCCAACCCCTGCTCCTGGACTCTGCCATCTGTGAGTCTAACCTGCCAAGTGGTGCCACCCTAGTCCTGGACTCTTGTGAGTGGTCCTAAGGTGCTTGCCAGCAAAACCGTCACATCTTCTCTGCTGAGCGTTGCATCCAAAGCAAAATCAGTGCATCTCCTTGACTGAGCGGCATATCCCTGAGCAGAACCGATGCATCAGTACTATTGCGTGAACTAGACCTGTTGCATCATCGCCACCTTCCGCATCTTGAGACAGACGGATCACCTTTCGGAACCGCCTCTGCACAACTCTTTTCCCGGGGCAGGTTCCTCACATATCCCTCGTCGACGGCAGCCTTGATGACAATGCAGAAACTCTGCATCGCAGCCTCACCACTCATCGGAACTGAGACATTGCCTTGGCTGCACCTTACATCCTCTACACCGGACTTCGTATCGCAAGTCCCGTCGACCGGATCCTCAACGATGATGCATCAGCACCTCGCTCTGCAGCCTGGTCGCATCTTGGAACTGGCGCATCGCCTCTGCTGCGCGACACATCTTCGACACGGATTTTAAGTAACGCTCCGCAACTAGGTTTTAAGCTACATTGTACAGCAGACCTAACTAGGTCCCTGTAGCCAGCCTGTGCTGCATCATGGTCGGCCTAAATTTCCGACTTTGTCCCAGTCTGGCGTGACAAGATATCCCTCAAAGGCACTTTGGCTTTTTGGTGCTTTTTTTCACTATAAACGTCCACATTCAATACCTCCAGTTCTACTGAATGCATTTTTGTAATTTTGGTCTTGTTTTATTCGTTAAAATCTACTCTATGGGGCCGATTCCGATTCGGTCCGGAAATCTCACCGACCGAGTCGGATTCGGAGAGATTTCCGACCGAACCGGACTCTGGCAGTCCGACTGAACGAGTACGATGCGGACGCATGCTATCGGACTCGATTCGGTCGGACTCCCATTGAAGTCAATGGGAGCCGGTCGTACGACGCATACACGGGCTCCCATTGACTCAATGGGTGCGTCGCGAACAAGGGCGCCCCCTACAGCGTGTACGCAGCAGTGCGACTCGCGCCGTACATGCATGTGTGGGGGGACCCATGGGTCCCCCCTGTGTGCGACTCGCGCGGCTACGCGTACAGAAGGGGTCCGACACGGACCCCCGAAGTCCGGCTCCGACTGCTCTTTCGAGCCGGACGGTGCGAGTCGGTCGGACTGATCGAGGCGCGCATCGTACTTGCCCGGTCGGGGAACGTCTCCATTGCGTGGTGCGAGTCGAGTCCGTACGAGTCGGTCGGAGCGGTTCGGAGCCGGGAACGAGTCGGTCGGGGATTTCGCGTACGCTCGCATCGTACTTGCTCGCGCGGACGGGTGTTCGAATAGGTCGGAAACAGGGTGTCCGAATCGGATCCGGTAAAGCCAAATCCGATTCGGTGCCCTACCGGCCGAGATCGGAATCGGCCCCTAATTGTCTAAACCTGGCGCAGTATCTTTTTGTCTGGTATTTTCACTGTTTTACTGTTTGAAATGTTGCACAAATACTTTACACATTGCCTCTAAGTTTAGTCTGACGACTCTGTGCCAAGCTACCAGAGGGAGAGCAAAGGTTAATTTAGGGTTTGCTTAGCCGGGGCTCATACCCCAGTCAACCAACAACCCAATTTCTAACATCCCACATTTACTATCATACATCATACCTTTTGGACCACAAAGCCTACGTAGGGGTGGCTTACTAATATTAAAAAGATAAGATTTTACCAGTCAAAATCGGTTCTCTTGACAGGTTGTACTGCAGGTTTAAACTTCATTAGCCAGGCTACACAGTTAGTAGGCCTGAACTCATCCTTATCACACTAGTGGATGGCTGATATTTATCTTCCCATGCAATGGGTGTAGTTTCTACACCATGCACTACGGTCTTACAGGAGAGTTAAATATGACAACCAGTGATTAGCCACTTTTTACATGTTTTGGGAATCAAAGTATATAAACTAGGTGCTGGACTCTAGTTCCCTAGTGTTCAAAGTCTAAAACCACAAATAAAATTCACAAAACATCGAGACCATTCAAAAGGGCCATTTTCACACAAAGGCTTTCCCTAGCTAAAAAAACTGGGCTCAACAGCCATTCTCTTGCCAGTTCTCATTCATTTAAGCGGTAAGAATATGAAAAAGCCCTCTGCATTGGCATGATCCATTCCAGCCCCACATCCTGCTGCCAAGTCCAATCCTTGTTCGGAGTGAAATCACCTTAAAAGTTTTGAGCCTACCCTCAAGTTCTGCCTTTGACAGGATTGCATTCTGTCCAGTGCAGCCCCAGTAACTAATCTGGTCCATGGTGATTCCTTTTCATCTGCACACCACGCCAGATATAGAGTTACCCCTAACATACCCACAGAGACATCCCAGCAGGTGATTAATGTCACCGTGGCCAACAAGAACAAGTGGCTCATTCTTTCTCCCAGGTCAGGCTTCTGTCCTTGTGCTAGGGCCTACTCTACCCAAAATGCAAGCAACAAACAGAGGCCACTGACAGCTTTCAGGGTCAGGACCCAAACCCCTAGCCATCCACTGACAGGTGGTGCTGCAATCTGGTGCACTGAGTAGGACTTACTTCGAGCCATTGAGCTGACATGGAGCTGCCCACTTGCTCCTGAGGTCCCTTTCGCTCCTTAGGTTTGATGATAGTACCGAATTACAACCTCAGCTTGCAGACACCCTCCTTCCACTCTCACTTCTGCCATCTTAAGGTCTATTCCCTGACTCATCATCTAGTGCTTGTTTCAAGCTTCTGTGCCCCACCCCTGTCCTCACCACTTATTGAGCAGCGTTGCCCTTAATTTGTTCATGTTGTTTACGTGCGTGCATGCTTTAGACATTAATTAATTTAGTTGTCCCTCTCTAGTTCCATGTTCTCTGTGTATTAGCAAGTTTTTTTGTGTTTTTTTTTAACTTAATTTTACATTTACTCTGCAATGCAGATGTTAACTGTCTGTGCTTCTGGACTGTTCACTGCCCAGTTCCATCCTTCTGCAGGTCTGATTTGGGCTTCACTATAAGATGGCCTGTGCATTCTTTTTGTTAAAAAATGGTACCTCCCTAAGTTCTTTTTCGGTTTAATTTCTATGTAGTTCTCAATCCCTCATATTAACTTAAGAAAATCAATAGCAGGGATCGAGGAGAAAACATGTTGCGCCTGATTTAGAGTTCGGCTGATCACTCTTCTGTCGTATTACAAGTGCCAAATATTCTACAGCCCTTGTGGGCACTTGCAATACGGCAGACAGGATATCCGTCAAGTTTTGACACAGTATCCCATCCGCCAAACTCTATACCAGGCCTTTTGTCTTGCTTCATCATCACCTTTGTCATTTAAAAACCCAGGTGAACGAGTAAGTATACAATCACTTCCAGTAACGAGTATGGTTACAGAGAAAAAATGGAAGTCTCGTTTTTTCTAAACACATTAGAAGTTTTGTAACTGTGAGTAATGGATGTATTCCTTTGCAGAACCCATCTTTATCTTTCTGAGGCAACATCTCAGAAGCTAAGATAGCATACCTTGGTGCTTGAATTAAAGGGCCTGTTGTTGAAGGAACGAGAGGGCTGTTAGGTATTCATTTGTCATTTGTCTCCTTTCAAGCTGCTTTGAATGCCGTGGAAGGGGCTAATGTGTGCTCCATCAATTTGCCAATTGTGTTCCAAAGCGTTTTACTTTGCAAAAAAAAAACTTTTATACCTAGGCCTTTATCACGAGATCAGCGTCCAAGGAGCACAAACCATTATTCATGTATTCCTCTACTTGTAGAAAGAGTTACACTTCCACTCCACCACAATAAATAGAAAGAAGTGAGTAATTTATGACATCTAGTTTCACATCTTTTTATAAATGCTTTGGCCATTGTGATTGTGAACAACCTGCTGCTCTACGGTTGCACAGTACAGAAGAAAATGATTCAAACAGCCTCCCCCGACAGACAGCACTGTTACACCCAAAGCAAAAGTCAACACACCTTCACATTCTAGCAGTCTTACGCATTCAAAAGCTTTCTCCCATTCTTTGCAGAGTAGCAGTGTCATTTTACTGAAAGCAGAGTTGCACACATAACAGAGTAGACACCAGCTACCAACAGCTCTCTCACACCCATCATACGCTTGCATTTGCACACTTATGGTCACACTCACAAACCTCACAAAGTAACAGTCAAACACATCTTGATGCAGTCTCACATCCCTCACAGGGTAGTAGTTACAAAACAACCACATCTCTTTCACACCCCTCAAAGAGTCGCTGTCACACACTATCAGAAACACTCTCACACCCATTATAGACAACAGTCACACACCGGCTGAAGCACTCTTGCATCCCTCACAGACTAGCAGTTATACATTATCAAAAGCACGCTCACATCCCCTCACTCACTATAACTCACACACTAGTTGAAGCTCTCCTGTACCCCGCAGTAACAGCTAAGAAACATGGTCTAGCCTATAACTGACAGCTCCTCCTTATTGATTGATGAGTTTATATGTGAGGTATTGTGGATAAGTGAGTGTGTGAATGAAAGAATGAGTCAATAAGTGTATGAATTAATTCATGGCTGATTGAGTGTATGGATAGATGAGTGACAGTATGGAAGAAAGCATTGATGGACTATCAGATAAATGCCCAAATGATTGGATTTGCCAATGCTTGTTTGATTTTGATTGAGCATCTCATGGGGTACATAGATTTTCTCCCACCTTTCCTCTTTCCACCTCCGTGCTGTAATTTTTATTTATTTTAATGTTTGTGAGTACCCGGTACATGCATACTAGTACTCAGCACTGGCATTTGAACCTCCTGCAGGCACTAAACTTTCCACATCCCCACCCCTGCTCCTTGTACGTTTTCTTTTCTTATTGCGTGGGTCCCGCATCTTAACCCTGCCACTGGGCTACTTGTGTTTAATCCTAGTGCTTATCACTCCATCCACTCTCTGCACAGCTGCCATCTACAGAAAAAACACATTAGGTTTCATGAACGAGACAGATTTGGTTTGCCAGTGCTTGTTTTTGAGATGCTGCTGTCCGATCATTGATTTTATTCTGCTTGACCTAGCTCCCATAACGTCAGCATTCAACAGAAATGCTCTTCAAAGTAAAGATAAAAATATGGGAATAATGAAGGTCTCCATTACGTTGAGCAGTGCTCTGAAATATTGTGATCAACAATGTTTTGAAACAGGCTTCCCCAAGTTACACATAAACGACATGGGTGTACCGAGTCGCTTTTTCACATAAGATTAACATATGTACCATTGTCCGGAGTTCTCTAAATAATCTAAAGTAAGCATCTTAACACACAAAAATGTTATCACTATCATGATGAATATACTACTTTTTTCAGGTTATTTGTCAAAACCACCGTGCTGAAAATGGCTCAAGACATATTTTTGAGTAATGATTTTATGTCTGATCCAATTTATGCAGAAACTCATGCAAACTTCAGTAGCCATCCTGAAAGGGGAGACATTCAAAAAATAGATGCTGCCCACCTGGGGCAAATCAGCAACTTGTCCAGTACCTAAACCTATGCTAAAGCTATAAGTAAGCCTAATTAAACAGACCAGGAAACATAAAGTTTGTTGTTGTACATTTCCCAATTAACCTAACTTGCTGTGAAGAGGCGAGGACAATGAACCAGATGTTAATATGGCAAGTGAAGGTGTAATTATGTTACAGAAATTTCAGGAAAAATACATTTCTTTTCCTCCATGTCAAACTGTTCAGAAAAGTCCCCCGCGTGTGTCCTCAATACAACATGGTTGACTGGCTGCTCACATATAATTAAGAGGAATCGGGTAAATTAAACACGTAATGTAATTATGTCTGCACTTTGCATGTTCTTCAAGAAGGCTGCCCTAACTCCCATGCCTCATGCTAATGAGATGAAGAAAAAGTAGCACATAACAGAGTTCAATTTTAAGAGAGGTAAGACTTTTAACATGTATATTTTTGCAGCATCTTACTCTTTCACATAAGAGAAAACACTTGCCATTAGAGAAATATAATAGAGGATGTGGTGTTAGGGCCGAAGGTGATGACATTGATACTGGGGAACCGGGTTCAAGTCTGGGCATCGTCTCACTATCCTGTGATTCTTGGCAAATGACTTAATGTTCCTGTGGCTAAAAACATGAACATGACCATGTTTAAGATAACTAGTGGTTATGGAAAGCGCTCCAAATCGTTTGGGGCGAGTTGGCTCTAAAACTGCAAATATATATTTAATACATTGGGTTATTGGTTAAGAGGGGATGAAGCCCCACTCAAGCAACAAGCAAAATACTTTTCAGAGTGTACCACAAAAGTCACTAAACTAGCCTGTGCTTAACACTCTGGTAACTTGGCCCAAAAGCAGTCAGGCTTAACTTAGCGGCAATGTGTAAAGTGTTCATGCAGCACACAAACAGTAATGAAGTCAAAACGCAACCAAAGAAAAATCCCATCCAAATTTAGAAAAATAGTCAATTTTAATAATGCAATGATACCAGAACTACAAAAATCCAATCAATAGAAGCAGAGATATTGAATGTAAAAGTTTTTAGTGAAAATAGCTCCTATGAGCACAAGGCACCACTCCTGGTCATCTGGTTGCACTAGACCAGGGTAAAGTCATAAGTTCAGTCCAACTGTATTGGAATGTGGGTCAGATACAGGGACAAGGTTTTTCCTGCTGAAGTGTTACATTCTCAAGTCTTATAACAATAGAACAACGTCTCAACTGGTAAATCATGCAGAGGGACTATTCAAAAACGTGTATCAATCACATAGCACAGGAAGGGACAAGGGAGACCAAGTCAAGGTGAAAAGGTTGTTATTTACATATAAGAGCACAAAACACAACTAAATTGCAGTAACCAAAACAACCAAATGTGCACTAGAAGTGTTATAGTGAATAAACGGCGCAGTGACACAAGTGATAAAAGGACAACGTGAGGCGGCGAAGGACAGTAGGAGTCAAACAGAAATATTTACAATTACAAACATAATTTCATTATTTGTAAATGACCCTTTGGTTGCCGCAAATGGCGTTGTAGAGTCGACGGCGTTTCGACCTCTTTAAATTGAGGTCATCATCAGGACAATGGTTACACGATTCAAAATGTGCTCTATGGAGTTAGAAAAGAAGGAAAGTATGATCAATTAGAAAAAAGCCCAGAAAAAGGAAAATCAAAGAAAAAAGCTGATTAGATGGTAAAAAATTTACCTGGAGGCACTTAGAAGGAAAAGAGGAGAGAAAGGAGAATCCAGAGGGTAATTCCACTCATCTGGAACCGTAATGAAACGTCACTTAAGGGGAGGCAGCGTTGATTAGCTCAAAGGCAGTCTATGGAAAGGGAAGAGGACAATTGTAGCAGTAACTAACAGAAAAATGGCCATGAAAAGCGAAGACCGGTATGCAGAGACATCATGGTCTTACCGTTGGAAAGGTCCATCATCAAGTAAAGGAACCTGTGGAAATCAGGACTGCACTGTATAAGGAAGGGAAAGAAAAACGGGCATGATTACTACCCGAAGATAGCCAAATCATCTATCACGAGTACGAAATGGCTAAAATGCACCGTATTCTATCCTGAGAAAGAAATTCTAAGTGGACAGAGTAATGAATCAGGTTTTAATTAGTGACCAACTAGGTAGTGTCTAACTAGCGGATCCAGAGGGTAATACCGCTCGTCTGGAACCGCAACGAAGCGTCACTCAGAGAAGGGCAGCATTAGTTAGCCCAATTACGGTCTATGAAAAGGGAAAGGGGACAAGTGTAGGGGTAACTAACCGGAAAATAACCGTGAAAAGAAAGCCAGTATGCGAGGACGCCGTGGTCTTACCATTAGAAAGGTCCATCGTCGAGTGAAGGAACCGTTGGAAATCAGAGCTGCACTGTGTAAGGAAGGAAAGAAACGGGCATGGTTACAACCCAAAGATAGAAATTTAATCTATCACGAGTACGTAATATCTAAGATGCACCGTATTCATTACCTGAGAAATAAATTCCAAGTAAACAGGGCGATGAATCCGGCGTTAATTTGTGGTCAACTAACTAGTGGTTCACCACGCCGGGATTAGTCCGGGAGAACGAACGGGGAGAGGGAAAGAAAAGAAACCAATTGAAGCGTCTCAAGCGTGCTACTTGCCATATCCAAGATATACAGGTAGGCAGAGTCACGTGAGAGAGCTTGAATGGGGTCACGCAGGAGCGCTAGTGATTAAAAACTAGATCACGTAGACGCGCTAGTAATTGGAACTAGAATGTAAGGGCAAGTACCAAATGCCCCGGGGGACAAGAGAGAGTTAGAATAGCAGAAGAAAGATGGCCGTATGTAAATAGACACCGAGTGATAGTGAAAATAGAAACATAAATCTTAAATATTAATTCTCAGTCGTAATGAAATGAATTTACAACATTACATATAAATGATAATGTACAGAGGCTAACAAATCCGTTCGAATTTAGGCAAAGGGAACAATGGTTAGCCACGAGCTCATCAGTTATGCAGAAAAATTGTTTTTTATAACACATGAAGGGCGAATGAATAACTTACAACCAAAAATTCAATATAAGAAATCAACCAATACACATGATATTTATGGCAAGGAAATCAAAATAAGGAAATTAGAAAAACATAATAGTTGATCAGTATACAATCCAATTATATAAACGGAAAAAGGGGGAACAGTGTATCATAGAACTATGAATTCATGAAATGAAACTTATGACATATATTACATTGTTACTTGAACAAATAAATAAATACAATGGAAATAAATACATAATAAAAAATTATTATGTATTAAAAAGGTTAAAACAACAACATGCATAGGAGATGCACATACAGGAATTGATACTTGAATCCAGAAAAACAGGGTATATGGTAGAATAGCAAAACAGAATGAGTGTTCTATGTAGTAGTGATCACTGTGTTCCACTCATCGAGGGAATTCAAACCCTGGGCAACAGAGTTACAGCGTGTAATCCATCTACACTCACACTTATTAAGTAAAAGTTGGAGGTTACCGCCACAGATGGGAAGTAATGGACGGTCTATGACCTGCCATGTCATATCTGTTTCAGAGTGATTGTTTTCTTTGTAATGTGTTACCAGTGGTGCAGTGGTAACACAAATTAACGCCGGATTCATCGCCCTGTTTACTTGGAATTTATTTCTCAGGTAATGAATACGGTGCATCTTAGATATTACGTACTCGTGATAGATTAAATTTCTATCTTCGGGTTGTAACCATGCGGTAACCTCCAACTTTTACTTAATAAGTGTGAGTGTAGATGGATTACACGCTGTAACTCTGTTGCCCAGGGTTTGAATTCGCTCGATGAGTGGAACACAGTGATCACTACTACATAGAACACTCATTCTGTTTTGCTATTCTACCATATACCCTGTTTTTCTGGATTCAAGTATCAATTCCTGTATGTGCATCTCCTATGCATGTTGTTGTTTTAACCTTTTTAATACATAATAATTTTTTATTATGTATTTATTTCCATTGTATTTATTTATTTGTTCAAGTAACAATGTAATATATGTCATAAGTTTCATTTCATGAATTCATAGTTCTATGATACACTGTTCCCCCTTTTCCGTTTATATAATTGGATTGTATACTGATCAACTATTATGTTTTTCTAATTTCCTTATTTTGATTTCCTTGCCATAAATATCATGTGTATTGGTTGATTTCTTATATTGAATTTTTGGTTGTAAGTTATTCATTCGCCCTTCATGTGTTATAAAAACAATTTTTTCTGCATAACTGATGAGCTCGTGGCTAACCATTGTTCCCTTTGCCTAAATTCGAACGGATTTGTTAGCCTCTGTACATTATCATTTATATGTAATGTTGTAAATTCATTTCATTACGACTGAGAATTAATATTTAAGATTTATGTTTCTATTTTCACTATCACTCGGTGTCTATTTACATACGGCCATCTTTCTTCTGCTATTCTAACTCTCTCTTGTCCCCCCGGGGCATTTGGTACTTGCCCTTACATTCTAGTTCCAATTACTAGCGCGTCTACGTGATCTAGTTTTTAATCACTAGCGCTCCTGCGTGACCCCATTCAAGCTCTCTCACGTGACTCTGCCTACCTGTATATCTTGGATATGGCAAGTAGCACGCTTGAGACGCTTCAATTGGTTTCTTTTCTTTCCCTCTCCCCCGTTCGTTCTCCCCGGACTAATCCCGGCGTGGTGAACCACTAGTTAGTTGACCACAAATTAACGCCGGATTCATCGCCCTGTTTACTTGGAATTTATTTCTCAGGTAATGAATACGGTGCATCTTAGATATTACGTACTCGTGATAGATTAAATTTCTATCTTTGGGTTGTAACCATGCCCGTTTCTTTTCCCTTCCTTACACAGTGCAGCTCTGATTTCCAACGGTTCCTTCACTCGACGATGGACCTTTCTAATGGTAAGACCACGGCGTCCTCGCATACTGGCTTTCTTTTTCACGGTTATTTTCCGGTTAGTTACCCCTACACTTGTCCCCTTTCCCTTTTCATAGACCGTAATTGGGCTAACTAATGCTGCCCTTCTCTGAGTGACGCTTCGTTGCGGTTCCAGACGAGCGGTATTACCCTCTGGATCCGCTAGTTAGACACTACCTAGTTGGTCACTAATTAAAACCTGATTCATTACTCTGTCCACTTAGAATTTCTTTCTCAGGATAGAATACGGTGCATTTTAGCCATTTCGTACTCGTGATAGATGATTTGGCTATCTTCGGGTAGTAATCATGCCCGTTTTTCTTTCCCTTCCTTATACAGTGCAGTCCTGATTTCCACAGGTTCCTTTACTTGATGATGGACCTTTCCAACGGTAAGACCATGATGTCTCTGCATACCGGTCTTCGTTTTTCATGGCCATTTTTTCTGTTAGTTACTGCTACAATTGTCCTCTTCCCTTTCCATAGACTGCCTTTGAGCTAATCAACGCTGCCTCCCCTTAAGTGACGTTTCATTACGGTTCCAGATGAGTGGAATTACCCTCTGGATTCTCCTTTCTCTCCTCTTTTCCTTCTAAGTGCCTCCAGGTAAATTTTTTACCATCTAATCAGCTTTTTTCTTTGATTTTCTTTTTTCTGGGCTTTTTTCTAATTGATCATACTTTCCTTCTTTTCTAACTCCATAGAGCACATTTTGAATCGTGTAACCATTGTCCTGATGATGACCTCAATTTAAAGAGGTCGAAACGCCGTCGACTCTACAACGCCATTTGCGGCAACCAAAGGGTCATTTACAAATAATGAAATTATGTTTGTAATTGTAAATATTTCTGTTTGACTCCTACTGTCCTTCGCCGCCTCACGTTGTCCTTTTATCACTTGTGTCACTGCGCCGTTTATTCACTATAACACTTCTAGTGCACATTTGGTTGTTTTGGTTACTGCAATTTAGTTGTGTTTTGTGCTCTTATATGTAAATAACAACCTTTTCACCTTGACTTGGTCTCCCTTGTCCCTTCCTGTGCTATGTGATTGATACACGTTTTTGAATAGTCCCTCTGCATGATTTACCAGTTGAGACGTTGTTCTATTGTTATAATACTTACCCGGTCTCAGCTGGGTTAATGGGTTTACTCCTGTTCATGTTTTCACATTCTCAAGTCTGGCACCAAGAGTTCCGTTCGCATAGAGGAGGTCATGAGGAGGAGGCTTTCAACGTAAAGAGCCTGTCGAGACGTGTGGAGGGTTGTTGCTGCAGTGCAAAGATCTAGTCATCACTGGAGCTTCCAGATGATGGTCGTCACAAGCTGTCGTTGCTGTAGAGCACTGTGGAAGTCTCACGTTGCCAGTCGACGTGAGCAGGTCTCACTGGGTTTCTGTGTTGGAGGTTGGTGAGGACGGCAGATTTTCGGTGACTGGCATTTTCATCTTTTTCTTCTTGGAAGCGCTTCCACTGATGCCAGCCAAGGGACCAAGACCAGGCGGGGGCACCTCCTAGGGATCAGGATTGATTCCAGCAGAGTCCAGCAGCTGGGTTCAGGCAGTCCAGGCAGATCCAGTTGCAACTATCAGCTAGGCAGTTGCTGGGAGGCCTCCGCAAGCTTGCTGTGTTCCTGTAGCTCACACAGCAAGTCCGCAACTGACCCTTGGAGTCACTATGATTAGCTTGGGATCAAGGCATGCATGTCCATCTTCATTCTTCAAGCAGCAAGGCAGTTCTTCAGGCAGCAGGGCAGTCCTTCTTCTGATTCTTCCACAGGTCCAGGAGTCTTATGATGAGTGGTTTTAAAGGTCCTGTTTTTATACCTGGCGGCAGCCCTTGTGTGGGTAATTTCCCTGACCTACCCCCAAAACTGGTCCTGGTCAGGTCTTCCTTTCCCCTGGTCCAGACTCAAAACTGTCTGGGGTGACAAAGGCAGGCTGGGCTTGATGTCAGGTTCCTATGTGTGTGCTATAGGCAAAGCCCTTTGAACTGTAATTGAGGCTGGGTACAGCTCCTCCCCAGTAATCCTGACAGGATGGCCCAACTTGTCCACATCTAAGCCCTCTTTGCCTCCCTGCCTGGGAGCAATCTACAAACCCCTTCGGCAGAGCCATTCATACTCATGTGACTCAGGACAATGGGAGAAAGGCACAGTTGGTTAGCACAAGAACATGCCAACTTTCTAAAAGTGGCATTTTCAGATTTATTATTTAAAATCCTACTTCACCATTAAAGAGGATTTAAAATTGCAATTCAGGCAAAATGTTTAGGGGAATACCATGGCAAGGATGTCAGAACTAACATTATATGTGTATATTTATTAGACAAGGTCTTTCAAATGAAACAGCAGAGCCTTCTGTGCAAGTTTTCTATACTATTTAGACTCTGACCAAAAATATACCAAAACCTTACATTATTTCATATATTACATTTCATAGCAGTGTATTTTGTTTAACGACTATCCATATCTACATAACATTTTGCAGATAGTGTTTTGAAAATAACTCTACTTTTTAAAAATCATATAAGTTGAGCTTTAGTTTTTTTGTATGTGGAATAAAAATCACATTTATTTTAATCTATTGCTTCTTTTTAAGTATTGTTCGAGCGTCCCTGAAAGCATATTACCATACTGATGTTTTAATTAAATGGCCTAGTTACGTAATATGTTGACTCTCACTACACTAAGGGGGTCATTACGATGTCGGGCGGAAGTGACCGCATCGGTCATGGGACCGACCGACACTCGGTCGGGGGTCCCGACCACCCCATTAGGATGCGACCAAACACTGTTCAGTCGCATTCCTATATTTTACCATGGAAGCATGCATTCCCACCGTAAACCTGCCATAATGCATGCTCCCATAGTAAAATGGGTGGTGCAGTTCATCCCTGCACCCCGTGGCACCACAAGGTGCACGGATCAACAGGGGGCACCATCATAGGTTCTCCCTCGACCTCCAACCGGAGGCCAAGCACCAAACGGGACCCTGCTGCGGCCCCCTAACATGCTTGGACAGGAAGCATGCACCATGTCGGAAAGCGTGCATCGTAATGTCAAAGGCGAAAGAGCCGCCCTTGAGATTACAGGCCGCATTCTATTGGGCAGACGGGCTCTCCGAGCCCGTCAGAAGCCAGTCGGAATGACCCGCTGGTTTCTTTTCCGACCACCTCCATCGTAATGTGGCTGTCAGAAAGGAAACAGAATGGCCCATTATGATGCGGCTTTAAAGGCTTCGAAGGTATGTCGGAGTCTTTATGCGTCGCATCGTAATCGGCCCCTAAATGTTAATAGCTTTTAGTTTCTCTCCTCACACCCCTTCATCAACGGTTTAAGGTGTGGGCAGCAACTCATACTCGGGGAGGTGCGTTTCAGTTTTTTGCCCTAAGTGAGCTAGAAAGTGTGGCTGGAGATAGCAGATTGTAATGTGAACAGTGTGAAGGAAATACTAATCGAAGACTGAGAAGAAATGGGAGAGGAAGGGGAGTAACAACCACATCCCTTTTCCCCAGACTGGTGGAGACCCTCAGATAAAGACACAATCAAATATTGTTGGTCCTCTGAAAATCCAAATCCTCCAGGCACACTAGATTTTCTTACCCAGAAGCCCTTGTAAACCTCAATCTTTGACAAAAATACATATTCTACTCACATAGCTGTGAGGAGAGATTCCGGAATCTGTGGGGATCCACACATTTCATAAAACCCAGTGTTCCCACATGTCTCCCAATAACACTGGTACCCCACTTGTATGGGTGGGCCAAGAGACTGACACACAAAAGGCCCTAAAGCACTACGTGAAGAGATCATCAATTGGGGCTGAGCTGTGCTGCGACCTATGGAAACCTACCAACCACAGAAATTTTTAAAGACACTGCCTTGTGTAGATCTCAAAAGGGTTTCCTACCTACAATGCCCTGCAATCCTCAAACCTTTCCTAAAATCACACATTTTCCTTTTATTTCTGTAATGGAAACTTCCGGAATCAGGAGGAAACCACAGAATTCTACTCAGCAATACCCCACTTGTCCTGATAAAATCACTGCCCCACTTGTGTTGCTCGGCCTAGTGCCTGCGACAGAAGTAAATCAAACCAAAATCAAAGGGAGCCCCTTGCGAGGACTCCCATGGGCCCTGGTTTTTAATCCATTCCTGTCACAGGCACTAGGCCCAGCCACACAAGTAGGATAGTGTTTTTCTTGAGACACGGTGGGGAAACACTGGGTGGGTGGAATTTTTTGGATTCCTACAGATTCTGGAAGTTTACGTTACAGAAGTACAAGGAAAATGTGTGATTTTATGCAAAGCTTGAGGTTTGCAGGGCATTGTGGATAAGAAAGCTTTGTGGGATTTCGACAAAGCACACCACCCTGGGATTCTCCAGGTGTCTAGTTTTCAGAAATGTATGGGTCGGGTGAGTTTCCCCAGGTAGCAGCCTACCCAATCCCAAAAAGTGCAGCCATTCATCATGTCAAGTGGAACGTTATTGGGATTTAGTCCCACTCTCCTGGCCCATATGTAAAAACAACACCCAAAAATCTGATGTTAGAATGGGCCCAACCGACCCCATTATTTTATTTAAAGAAAATCCTTGCCATCCAGGCTTTTTTTTGCCCCTCTCCAAATTTGAGACAAACTGGTTCTCTGCCCTCCAGGGAGGCCAAAATGGTGGCTTATCTATCTTGGGTTGGGAGTATGGGCCAATGTCAGAGTGTGGCCCTTTCTTTTGCCCTAAATGCAAAATCCCCAGTGGCTAGTGGGCTTTCTATCACCCCGGGGGGGGAGGAAAATTTGGGGCAACCTCCCCAATTGGTTAAAAAATCCTATCTTCTGCTAGGGGGGCAGAAAGACACTGTTATCCCTTTTAGGGTGGGTGTATGGCTCAATGCCAGGGTTGCTGCCCTATCCTATAGTTTGTTTTGGCGCAATTTTGAAATTCCTGGTGTCTAGTTGGCTTTCTGCCCCCCGCAGTGGCAAACTGGGGGAAAAACCCATGTCTCCCCCTGTGGGGTGCAGAAATAGTGCTTTGTCTCTTTTAGGGTGGTGGTATGGCCGATGCTAGAGGGCAACAACTGAACCCCTTTCTTTTGCCCAAAATGCAAAATTCCTAGGGCCTAATGGGCTTTCTACCCCTCCAGGGGCAGATTTGGGAAAACTCCCCAATTTGGACAAACCTCCTATCTGCCCCCAGGTGGGCAGAATGACACTATTGCCCCTTCAGTGGCAGATGTATGGCCCGGTCACATGGTGGGCTACCCATGGGGGGCAACCCTCTACGCTATGTTTTTTCCATATATATTCCCTGGTGTCTAGTGGCCTTTCTGCCCATCCTCCAGGGAGAAAGATTGGGTCAAACCTCCAATCTGCCCCCCAGGAGGTACAGAAAGACTGTTTCACCCCTTTTTTGAGATGGGGGCACGGCCATGACCATGCTGGGCAGCCTCCACCCCTATGTTTTTTATACATATTCTCTGGTGTCTAGTGGGCTTTCTGAAGGGGAGGCAGATTGTGCAAAACCTCCAAACTGCTTCCCAGAGGGGCAGAAAGCCTGTTTCACCCTTTTCCAGGGTGGAGGTAAGGCCATGCCCATAGTGGGCCTCCACTTTTGTGACACAGATAAAGAGGTTTGGTCACAAATATGAATTCACAAAGCATGCTACGCTCTCACCGCCACTCTATATATTAAACCCACAGCAGGAACAGTTGTCCATTATCTTTAAATTGGGGCATACTTGCTGCATCACTATAGGACTAGACTAGGACCTTACTTCTTGTTGTAAACACTGTTCTTGTTTTTCAGAATTTAAAACTAAGAGACATGAGTGATAGAACAATTTGTATCTTTTTGGTGCTTCCTTTCTTTTAGAACCTAGCTGCAAAAAGTGGAATAATTCATCTAGTTCTTTATCATCACTGTGTATATAGATTTTCATATCATCACATGAAAGTTTTAAATGAATTTTTCTCAGGTATCATTATGGCGGATGTTGTAAACACTATGGGCCCACTTCACAAAGGTAACCTTAGATGTTTGGTCTAAACTTAGACCAAAAGTCTACGTTTATGACTTTGGGAATTCACAAAGTGCATTTACGACTACTATCTTTATGTCCGCACTTGGGTGGTAAATACAGATAGCACTTGTAAATGCCCTTTGTGAATTCCCAAAGTTGTAAACTAAGACGTTTGGTCTACGTTTAGACCAAACGTCTCCGCTTAGAGCAGAAGGGAAGACACTAGAAGGTGAAAATGAGAGGAGAATGGGAGGAATCAGGGAAATAGAGAATCAGTCCTAGAAAGGTTCAGGTGCAGGGGATAGCACATCAAAAAGCTGATGTAAGATAGTTTGAAAATCTATAGTTAACAAAAGTGAGAAGGTAAAAGAGTTGAGAATGGTTGCCCCCACAATCCTAGAAGGAGTTAAATGAAGCTTTGTAGGTTCATTGATTTCTCTGTAACTTAAGTTGATTGATTTGTGTGTGTCACTGAGGTACAATGATGAGATTTATATATTATTAGTGTGAGCTGTGAGTTAGCAAGGGACCTCAATGAAGGTTATGTCTGTGGAATAAGTGAGCATGAATCCAGGCTTTGATATTTTGGTATCACAAGGCTGATAGAACTAAAAGAGGTATGGCTGGCTAAAAATAGCATCTCATGGGTTCAGGTAATAGCACACCTCTATAGAGAATTTGTGTGTGGGCAATCACATGGCTGCACTGTGTATTCATTGATCATTGTGTGGTATTGAGCACATTTAGCAGTCCACAAACAAATCAGTGAAGACCACTAGATATCTTAATAATCATTGCTTCTATTTGTAATAAATAGGGCTGGACTGGCCAGTTTTCCTGTCAGGATATATCCCTGGGAGCTGGAGCCATTGAAGGCCAGGTTTTAAATGTAAAGGTCTGCCACTTTTGTCTCCAGCTCCCCAGAGCTTATGGCCTAGGCAGAACAAGGTCAAAAGGAGAGAGAGAGAAAGAGAGAAAGAGAGAAAGAAATAAAGAGAGTGAGAGAGCACAGAGAGATAAGATACTGAGAGACATAATAAGATATTGAGAGAGAGGATGACAATGAATGGAAAGAGAGAGGAAATTATCAGGCTGGTTTGAGCATTTTTTCTGGTCTGTTTTGTGCTCCTGGGCCAGCCCTGGTTATAAAGCTGTAATCTCATGATGTGTATATAGTGGAATATATTCTTTGTGCTTACTGAATTATATCTTGAGCTTGGCATTTCAAGCCCTATGTGAGATGCGTACAGCAGCCTTTAAGGTTGGTCCACACTAAATCACTGTGCAAAGCCTGAAAAATATTCATTTTTCACTATTCTCTATAACATAATGTTAAAAATTACTGTGCTTTGAAGTCAGTAAATAAAACAATTGCTTACAAGTAATCATCATTACCCTGAATCATAGTTCTCCTCGTCCCAGTCCTTACTATGATGAGGAGTCTTGTCTGTCATACAGGTTGTTTAACCAACAATTAAGAAGCCCTCTGTTTGTCACTACTTCTACAAAGTAATATAAGAACACTCACTTCCCTTACTCCTGTTTACAACATGTAAAATTAAAAACAATAGGAGGTGTAATACAAGTAGGGGATGAGGGAAGTTAAAATATAAAGAGGAGGACTATGATATTCAGGGTAATGACATTTAAGCCTATAATGTTTAACAAAGGTAGCAGGGATGTCCATGTTGCCACACTACATATTTCCATTAAAGAAGCTCCACTCACAGATGCCCATGTAGCTGTAATGGATCTCATAGGCCGCCCTTGAATATTATCTGGGGGATTCATTCTTGTTGACCTATAAGCTTGATTTATTGCTAGCTTAACCCATTTACTCGGTGTAGGAGTTGACACTTTTTCATCTTTATTGCCATACAAAAAGAAACAAATATTTCCATATATGCCATATATGCCAAATATTCCCATATTTCATGGACCATGGGATTGAAAATGCATCCACAGGAAAGGCTTGAGGACTTGACACATCCATGCAGAAGAGTGAGAGCATTGCATTGCGCAGGGATGCAAACAGATCTCTTTTGGGCATTCTTAAACAGGCACATATCTGAGTCAAACGAGCCTGAGAAATGTGATAAGTTACAGAGGAGGGAAGATTTCGACTCAGAGTATCTACTTGAATACGTAGACTGCCCTGAATATAAACTATCCTCTTTGAATTTTTTTTTGAAAGTTATTTTTATTGTATATAGCCAACAACCAGTTGTGTATACAATACAGTAATCAACAAATGCTCTGTATAATAATGACCCGATTGGTGGAGTATGCAGTAGTTGCGTACCGTTAACAAAACATCAACAACATAGGAGCCTAACAGATTGATCATCCAGTAAAAATCACAGTGCAAGTGTGGTCATGTAGCATGTGGAGTGGCAACAATATGGCAGTAAGTGTTCATCACGTTGTGTACATCATCCGGGCACCATCTAGTAGGAGCATTTATCCAAGAGAAAAAAACAAAGCGGGGCATGGTATCTCCATTAGTTTGCGTGCAGTTCACTCAGGCGTCTCAGCAAATGGATGAAGCTGTAGGTAATCTTTAAGCGGCTGCCATATGTCCCGAGGTCTAGAGGTCAGAGGCAGCAGTGTGGCATAATCGTCGCTCGTTGTGTTACAATATATAAGATCTCGAAGCCATTCCTTTATTGTCGGAGAGTGTGCTCTACCCCAGTGTAAGGAAACTTGACGCTTAGCTAAGAGCAGGGCTATGGCGGTGAACCGTCTAATGCACCTTTTAATAGGTTTGACATATCCCAACAATGCCATAAGCGGTGAGGGGGACAGTACTTGCTCGACCATGAGTGACAGGTGTTGAAATACCTCTCCCCAATATTCCTGAATGGTTATACAATTCCATGCTAGATGTCCAAAGTCAGCATCCAGCATCGCACACTTGGCACATGCACTAGAAGTATCGGGGTGTATCCTGGATATTAATTTTCGGGTGATGTATATTCTATGGAGGTATTTATAATGTAGTAGTTTATGTCTATAATTGGACGAGATATATCGCGTCTGTGAGCAGCAATATGTCCAGACTATATCCATCAGTGGAATCCCCAGGTCCTGTTCCCAAGCTGCTCTGGCCTTAAGGCCCACTACAGGCCTTAATGTTCGCGATAAGTGGTATAGGCGTGAAACCAGGTGAGTGCAGTCCGGGGAGTTAATGACCAAAGTGAGAGGAGGAAACTCCTCCGGTTCAGTAGCTGTTTCTGGCAAGGTGCTCATCAGAGCTCCTCGTACTCTATGGAGGAGGAAGTTGTCCATATATGTCGCGCCCACACCTGATGTCAGTTCAGCAATCGTGCGCGGCTGGGAGTTATGGAAGAAATCCCCAGCAGTGCGTAGTCTATGTTTGTCCAATGTTTTTTTGGTGAGTCTTTCAGTGGTAGGAGGTAGCCATAGGTTGTCAACTAAGTGTATGTGGGGGGAATATAGGATGTCACAGTGCAAGTATCGTCGCAGTTTAGTCCATGCCCAGCATGTCGTTGCCAGTGTTTCTATCTCACCGGGGTGACGAGGGAGGCCCAGTGGCAGAACCATTAGGAGTGAGCGTGGATATATCTGGGAGCGCTCAGGCCTAAGGTATTGTATACGAACGTCTGGGTGGTACCAAAAGTATGTGAAATGTGTCTGCGCCACAAGATAGTATAAATAAAAGTCTGGGACATCAAACCCTCCCTGTTCAAATGGTAGTGTCAGAGTAGCTAGACCTATACGTGGTTGTTTATCCGCCCAAATCAGTTGAATCAGCAGGGAGCGTAGGGTATTAAAAAAGGACGTGGTCAAGACAATTGGAATGTTTAAAAAGAGATATAGTAACCGTGGTAAAACTACCATTTTAATGATAGCGATCCTCCCAGCTATAGAGAGAGGGAGTTTAATCCATCTATCTGTTCCGTCAACCGGTCAATTACAGGTACGTAGTTAAGGCGAATGACCTCTGCAGCTCTGCAATGTAAATAGATGCCCAAATATTTTGGAGGTTCGGAATACCATTTCAGTGGGAATTCTATGTCCACTTGGGTAGTAGCAGAGGTAAGTGGAAATATTTCCGACTTTGCCCAGTTTATGACTAACCCTGAGTACACCCCAAGGCGAACCAACTCCCTCAAAAGTGGGGGTAAGTTCTCAGCCGGGTGTCGAACGAACGGCATAATATCATCCGCATAGAAGGAGGCAGCAAGTGGTCCTGTGTGGAGCTGCAAACCCCTATGGAGATGACGCTCCTGAATATGACGGGCAAGGGGATCCATTGTGACAATAAACAATAGAGGGGACAGTGGGCACCCCTGCCGAGTGCCTCGGGTAAGTGGAAATTGTGTTGTGACTGTCCCGTTTACTCAGAGTCGGGCAATGGGTTGAGAATATAGCAGTCGGACCCAAGTTAAATATCCGATGGGTAGTCCAGTTTTTGCATCATTGCATACAAAAAAGACCACTCCAACAAATCGAACGCCTTCTCGGCATCTATCAGAACAACCGCCGCTGGGAGTGACAGTTCCATCTGATTCAACACCGAGAATACCGTATGTAAATTGAGTGCAGTTGACCGGCCAGGTACGAACCACGCCTGATAGGGACATAACGTAGTATCGACGAGCAGCGCTAAATGGGTGGCCAGTATTTTGGCCAAGATTTTATAGTCATGGTTAAGTAGTGACAATGGTCGGTATGACTGGCACTGAGTGGGGGGCTTATCCGGTTTAAGAAAATAATGTTATTATGGCCTCTTGCATGGTCGGTGATAGGGAGCCGCTCTCTAGAGCCTAGCATATACCTCGAGCAGGCGTGGGGCAAGTATATCTTTGAATGCTGTATAAAAATCCCCGGTAAGGCCGTCGGATCCGGGGGCTCGACCGCCCGCCAGCGCCTTTATTGCCTGCTTAACTTCATCAGCATCTATTGGTAATGCTAGAAATTCACGCTGCCCATCTTCCAGCCACACCATGGCTATTTCTTGTAAATAATCCCTCAGAGCTTGCCCTCCCGGAGGATCCCGGGTTTCCTATAAACGCGTGTAGTAGGCTAACAGAGCAGCAGTTACATCTGCGTTAGAGGTCAATGTCCCTCCTGTGTCAGTATCTAATTGAGTAATATATGTCGATTGATATTGTGGGCGAAGGAGCCTGGCTAGTGTCCTCCCGGGCCTTTCTCCCTCACCATACACACGGGTCCTGGCATATTTACCCAGGTATTTGGTCTCTCTGGTGGCTGCATCGTTAAAGTCCACCATTAGGGCGGCTCGAGCACGGAAGGTCACCGACGATGGATCCGTGAGCGTTATCGCGTCCGATTCTTTAAGTTTCTGTTCAAGGTTACTGAGTTCAGTACGAATAGAACGAAGCACACCAGCATGCTTGGAGATGCATACCCCGCGTATAACCGCCTTGAATGCATCCCATAACATCAACTGCGACTTGACCGTGCCATCATTTAAGTCAAAATAGTCCCGTATAGCATCCCCTACCTCACTTCGGAACACCGGATCCAGAAGAGCAGAGGCAGGGAACCTCCATAAGGGGCGCTGTTTGGGAAGCAAGGAATAGTCCAGTTCAAGTAAGACCAGGGAATGGTCCGACAGTGTGCGGGGCAAATGCTCGTTATTACTTACATCCAGCAGGAGTTGTGGCGTGAGATACCAATGATCTATACGGGACCATGAGTTATGCGGAGCGGAGTAAAAGGAGTAACTACAGACTCCTGGGTGGTGTGAGTGCCAGGGATCAGTTAGTAGTGAGTGCTGTAAAAGATTTAAAAGGCCTTGAGGGGAATGGGGTTTTGTTACACGTCTTGGGCTGGTAGTGTCCGTGGCGGGGTCAAGTGTGAGGTTGAAGTCACCCCCCATAACTATACTGTCCACGTTCATTCTGTCAATCACAGTATGCAGCCCGGGAAAAAAAACGTCAGAATCAATGTTCGGAGCATACACATTTATGAGAAGTATGCTGTCTCCCCCTAGTAGTTCCTGAACTAAGACATATCTTCCGTCGGGGTCTTCTATAACTTCAACCGCTCTGAAGGGGATAGAGCGATGTATCAAAATGCAGAAACCCCGTGAATACGAGGTGTAACAGGAGAAAACCGGTTCACACCCCAAGTGGACGCAAACTTGTGCACAGGGAGAGGTGTATAATGCGTTTCCTGCAGAAATGCAATTTGTATATTATGCCTGGACAGATATGCTAATATCTGCCGCCTACTTTTTTTTGGATTGCCTAGACCTCGTACATTCCATGAGAGACATCTCAGATGCAGCCCGGAGCTATTGGCCCTATTAGCAGTCATGCGACCTTCCGTGGGTATAATATTGATAACCAGAGGTCAATAATGCACACAACCTGCACTGTGAATATCAATGATGCTCCAACCATTATTAAATAACATCTAAAACTATTACAACTAAGATTCCCCCCTTCCCCCCACCACCCACCTCCCCCATCGGATACACACAAACTAGGCACCCAGTGAATCCCAGCATACAAAAGAGCACTCAATACAACAGGTGAACAAAGGGAAATAGGGAAGGGAACAAATTGGGGAATCATCCTGCGGGGATTGGAGCCTCGGAATGAAGCATTTTATATCCGGAATGTTCGCCTCACCAATGATTACCATGCAGTCTTAAGGCAGCTCCGCTCAGTTCAAAGGCACAAGAGAGTCACCAGTAGTGAAGTACATATACAGTACATCAGTGGGATGTCGCAGATAGTTGCCAATGCAATCAAAAGCTAAGTGGCGGGAGGGCACTTCTGCTACAGTCAGAGGATGGAAGGTGATAGATAATTAGAGAGTCAAGATCCAGAACTGGTGTCGTCCTCCTGTCGCTGCTTTGCCAGAGATGTTTTTTGCTGTTTCCAAAAACGTTCGGCTTCTGCGGGGGAGTAAAAAATGTGAGTCTTGCCACCCAGTTGGATGCGGAGCCTGGCCGGGTATAGCATGGCGTATTTTATGTTTGTCTTCTGGAGGGCATGCTTCAAATCGGTATATTTTCGCCGCGCTTCCTGTACAAGGGGCGTAAAGTCTGGAAAAAGGGATATAGTGGAACCCTGGAAGTTTAGGACGCCACGCTCTCTCGCCAGACGGAGAGCTATGTCCCGGTCGCTATAATTAAGGATCTTGGCAACTATAACTCTCGGGGGAGTGCCAGGTGCTGGGGGAGGGCCAAGAGTCCGGTGGGCACATCCTACCGCAAATGTTGTAGAAAAGGCCTCCCTTCCAAATAGATCCACCAGAACGGATTTTACAAATTTGGCCATTGGGCCCGTGTTGGTTGACTCCATAATTCCCGCGACACGGATATTATTTCTGCGGGAACGCGCCTCTAAATCTTCGGCCTTGGCAGCGAGGTGTTTAAGGAGGGAATCGGCACGGTCGAGGCGCTTCTGAAGAGGGGGCTGTGCATCCTCCAGATCGGATACGCTGCTCTGCCCCGCCTATCCTTGTGTCGTGTGTCTCTAGGCGGCCATGGATATCATCTAGTCGGTTATTCAATGCGTCCAGGCGTTTATCGATGGACTGAAAGCCCGCCCGAAGTTCAGCCATTATGGCGGCAGCACCGTCCAACTGGCCCTGCTCCTCCCCAGTGGCATTTTTGGCATCCTCCCTCCTAGGGGTCTTCCCTGCGTCAAAATTCAGCTGGCGCTGCTTAGGGTCGCTACGACCCATTGTAAAGTAAATGGTCGGGCGGGGCGCCTCCTGCGTAATAGAGTGATGATGAGCCCCAGTGAGGCCTAGAAGCTTGGAGAAGGCACCAGCCCCGCGTCTTCAGGGAGGAATGGGGAGCTTTTGAGTGATATGGCAGCTGGCCAGTCAGTGCACCGTGCCTCTCCCCGGTCCGGGCAGTTGGGTCAGAGGGTCCGCAATCAAAGGACTGGGTGCCGAGATGAGAAGGAGGAGTGGGATTCCCTCAATAATATGTGCAGTATTCACTGGAATCCATTAGCGGTGGCAAGATGCGAGAGCTCTGCGTGTGTGGGGCCTCAGGCAGCGCAGCCCCGGCCCAGAAATGCGCACAAGCTAGTCGAGTGGGAAGAGCAATGCAATATGGACCGGGGCTTCCCCGCCTCCCATTTCATGCCACGATAGGCAGCGGCGCCGGCAATGTGGCAGTATAGCACCTTGGGGGGGGGTATGCCCCATCCGCATCAGGAAAACGCAGCTCCGGTCTCCCTCTTGAGCGTGCTGTCAGTCGCGGTCAGGCGTGGCGCGCGCGTCCCGGGCCCTGCCCTCAGGCTCACCCAAGTCCCCTGTCGACTCGGGGCCTCTGAGGGCCGCATCAGGCCCGGGGATGTCGCTGCGCATATCTCAGCATTGGCGCCGACTTGCCGCACCAGCGTCGCCGCATCTAGGCAGAGAACATCGCGGCTAGTTGCAGTGTGGTGAGGTTTGCCGTCCGAGTGCTCCAGAGCTCCTGAGTCAGGCGGCCATCTTAGTCGCCGGCTCGGACACGCCCCCATCCTCTTTGAAATTAAAATAAGCTCCCCCAAGACAAACTTTTTGTTGCCAACGTTTTGAGCTTTCAGCTCCTTGTCCGCCCTTGCTGGTTGAGGTAAAATCTGGCAATCATGTAATTGGTTCTCACCATAAGATACATCCCTTCCAACTGAGTTTGGAAAGCTTGTATTACCTTCCAGATTGCAGCCATCTCGCTCACATTGGCAGACTGATTTTTCTCTAAGTTGGGCAATTGATCTCTCACTACTTGATATTGGAGAATTGCTCCTCAACCCCAAAGACTTGTAGCTATTGTAAAAAGCATTGGGGTCTTTACATGGAATGGCATAATCTTCGATAAATGTTCTTCTAGCAACCACCATTGAAGGTTCAGAGAAATATGAGTTGTAATCAGGAATAAAGCCTTAAAATCTTGGGATGCCTCATCAATTAGAAGTTGCTTTAGGTAGAAGTGCACCCATTGAACCACTATAATGGATGCAGCCATAAACCCCTAGACTTTCAACCAAGTTCTCACTGGGGCATTCTAGTATGAGAGCATTTGACAAAGATTTGTTTGAAGATTGAATATCCTCTTTTGTGGAAGGTACACATGACCCACTTGTGTATCGAAGATGCCCCTATGAATGGCACATGTTGCACTGGGGAAAACCTGGATTTCTTCAAATTGAAGATCAGCCTCAACTGGTGAAGAATATTGCAGTTTATCTCCACATTGTGTTGTGCCTTAGAAAAGGAGGCAGCATAGAAGAAGCAATCATCAAGAAATGAAAAATGATATCATCCCTCACTGGTGCCAATACCTCAGTGAACACTCTTGGGGACATGGTGAGGCCATAAAGCAGAGCTTGAAACTGGTAGTGATTGTGCTCGATAGCAAACTCATATTGTTCTGGCTGTTGTGATGTGTAGGAATATGAAAATAGTTGTCTTGCAAGTCCAGTGTTGCAAGAAAAATGCCTGATTACATCAATGGAATGATGGCTTGCAGTGTTGCCATTCTGAATGTTTCTATCCTGAGAAACTTGTTTAAATTCTTGGGGTCGAAAACCGGCTGAAAAGATCCATCCTGTTTCAGAACCAAAAGTAGGATTAATTAAACTCTTTGAGTTCTTTGACTTGAGGCACCTTTACTATTGCCCCTTTCGACAGAAGATGCTCTGCCTCTTAAAACCTTGAGTCTTTTTTCGCCTGATCTTGTGGCAATGCTACACATGTGAACCAGGGTAATGGAGGGATTTGCTTTGCAGGTCATTTCTGGATATTTGCTGTACTTCATAATTTTCAGGAGGATCCAATTTCTTTTTGTTTTGAAACAGACTTGCAGGGTTCCATAGCTGTGAGCAAAAGTGACCGTGCTATATGGCAGTGATACGTGATGCTTAAATAGCTGGTTTGGGAACAAGATCTCATCATGCAAGATTCGAGGCCTCCACACAACAAGCTGCCTTCCCCGGTCTTACTCTCAATCTTTAGAGCACAGAAGTAGCAATCAAAAGAGAGCTAAGAAACCTTATTTTTTACTAAATGACCTTTAGAGGAAACAGGACTTGTCATAGGAAGGACTGGGTCGAGGAGTACGGATAATGAGTAATGTACATTGTGCTTTACTGATATTCATGAAAGGTGATTTGGAGTTCCGTGCAGGGTTTAATTCATCAAGACTGTGTGACATTCTGTATATGTTGTTCTTAAGGGACCAACTGTCTGCTTCTTGATGTTTTCACAGGTTTGTTTTTAGCACACTTATTGGACGCAATCTTTGTAAGAGTTTAGACACTGGCTGCTATCTCTTCAGATGCTCGATTGATGTGTGTGCATTTTTAGCTTTTTCTAAGTTCAGGTTATTTTGATTTATTTTCTCTTTGTGTTTACTTTAAATATGTTTTAGTGGTGTTCTCGTGTAGCAGTTCTTGGCTATTTGCTTAGCCCACCATGGCAGACATCAATTCTAAAGAAGGTTTGTGTAGACCAAAAAAGATGTGCAGAAGAAACATCGGCCAACTCAGTTAAATTTTGCTTTCTTTTATGCTAGTTGGACTTCCAAGTGGTATGCATTGCTCTCTAGATCCAATGCCATCACTTTAAGGTTCTAAACACCTCTTCCCTAAATGTTGACATGTCATTTGAAAAGGTCTTTTTAAAAGGAAATGGTGCAATTCCATCAATGATTTCCCTTAGAAAGACATTTCTTTTTGTTAACAAGTACACTTTCTTTTGTACTCAGGTTTCATTCTCCAGCACCAAGCTTGCCTTTCATTTTCTCATCTACTAAGTGTCATCCCTCTCTCTGCCATCAAAATCTTCTATCTCTTTTTCCTTTCAGGTCTTCGTTGCCACCATAGCTATGCAAAATTCTGTAACTTTCTAATCCCCTCTTTACTTTAACTCCTAACGTCCACATGTCCTCTCCTGGATGTTGTCATTTGTTTCTGCCATGTTTTTGGATTCTTAATTTTTTTTTTATATGACCTGTCTCCGACCTACTTTTGGGGAGACTTTTAGGTGACTTCTACAAGGTAACTGGATGTTACTGAATTCTGCCCTTATTCTCTTCAGGTTTGCTGTTTTTTTTTTTGTGTTTGAGGTATCTAAAGATTATACACATAAATCAGAATCTCTCTGACTTACTACAGAAACAACAATCTCTAACCACGATTTCTAACTTGTGTTGTTCCATTGCAGTCATTTAACTTAGTGAACATCTGAGTTACATGCATGATCTCTGGACATTGCGTAAACGCAGGAGCCTGGCTCTGGGGTGACCTGGCGCATCTCTTCAAGATACAGCCTCTGGTGTTAGCATCTATCCTGACCCTTATTCCTCTGTTTTCAGTGACTATTTAGAACCTTGTCCGAAACAGTTTTTCTTACACCTTATCCTCCCCATTTTGTGTGCAACGCTGTTAGATGAAAATATCCTCCATGAATTACAGCTTAGTTTGCGGACGTATATCACCCCATTGCCATCTTTCTCCTTGCTCGTTGCTGGATCCCTAATGTCCATCACCATAGAAATCAATGCCTGAATATCAAATTTTGTTAGGATTGGGACCGTTATTATTAGCCAGGACTATCACTAATCCCATTTACTATAAGACTTAGCACAGGTTAGTTTGCTTCCTACCTGTCCACTTTAAACCTATATTGTGTATAATGTAGCTTATATCCTTTAACTTATAAACTTGGAATCACCTTTGTTCTGATCCCCTGCCGCCTTTTGGTTGAGATTCTATAGGCCTAATATGTTTATATAGCTCATGGGCCTTTTATTTAACATTAAGGCTGGCATGCGTTTGAGAACATGCAGACTTAATACATCCAGAGTTGTTCCCCAGCACAGCTCTGTTGCTTGGCCCCATATGACTATTCCAGTGTGCATGAGCTCTCCCTTGACCTTACTTTATCAGTCTTCATGGTGTGTTATAGTGATTCACAATGTACAAGAAAGTCCTGCCTTGATATACCCTATTAGGCATTCTGAATGGTCCTCTCTCCACTGAAGGATTGACATACATACACCCTGCCAGCCTTTCACTCTCCTGCCAAGGATTTACCAGCTCAGCAAGTTTGATTTTTATGGAAATACACACAGAAACACTACAAAGCTATGACCATGTTGGCACGAGGAAACCTTTTATTTAAAGAAGAATCCATTGGTGAATCCGATGATCTTCGGTGGTGACAGGGTGAGTAAAGATTTTAACAGGGAGCTTTAGACTTTTCATCCATCTTGATAATGGTTCAATATGCATCACTACTGATTTCATTTTTAGAGATGCAACACCTTCCAAAGTAAAACAAACGCAAATTATGTGAGTTATATGTGAATGCAGGAGCTGGATATAAGTAGCAACAGTGTACATAATGTTACTTTTAAGTAAATAGAGGTGCCAAATCCTGAAATATATATTTTTGCCTGCATAGTATTACATGTCCCCTGTGGTAAAAGTGATTTTGCCTGAGGTATTGTGTGACAAGAGTGTGTATG
The DNA here is from genome assembly GCA_963921515.1 of Calotriton arnoldi. NCBI lineage: Eukaryota > Metazoa > Chordata > Amphibia > Caudata > Salamandridae > Calotriton > Calotriton arnoldi. Next base: position 133,720 of record CAWUFW010013739.1, on the reverse strand, counting down.
TAAGCAGCTGGACTGCATTTGAGGTATGATAGCAAAATGACTAGATAACGAAAGAACAGAACAATCACACAATATAATACGACAACAACACATACAGTAACAGAACACAAAATCACAATACAATAATAAAAAAGTACAACACATAACAACACCAACACAAACCAGCTCTGCAACACATCAGAACCACACAAAAAGCACACCAATACAAAACACAGCAAAACCACAACTCAATAATGCAATCAAAACATAACACAATTACAAAACATAACAAGAACAAAAATAAAACAAAACAGAAAAATGTGGTACATCATAACAAAACACATCAACATACAAAGAACAATAACACTCCAACTCAGCAACACAACATAACTGCACTGCTACACATATGAACAATATAACAGCAGCACAAAAGCATAACCCAAGATTATAAAACCAAAGAACAGCAAACCAACACAGCACAACATAACATAACAACACACAAACAAAGCCTAGTAACACAAAAATACAATCGTTGTGTGGTCCCTTGTTGTTCTTTGTTGTGTTGCTTTAGCTTGTGTTCTTTTTATGGTGCGTTAATGTGGTGTATCATTGGTTTGTCATAGTTTTGTGATCTGATGTATTTTTGGTTTCTCATGGTTTGGTGATGTGTTCTTGTATCATTGTAGTGACATGTCTTTGTGCTGTTTTAATTTGCTGTGATTTCTTTAAAATGTTGTCTTACATTGTGCTTAATTTTGTTGATATTGAATTGCTTTTATGTTGCACCTTCGTTGCCTTGTGCTGTCGCTTTACTGCTGTACTGTGTAGCTTCCTTTAAAGACATACACAATACTTGCTATGTTTCCATCCAAAAGTGACTTATTCCAGAAGTGTTTAAGTGCAAAACACTTACCAATACCAAAGAACTTAAATGTGGCACCCCTAGTGATACATCTTTTCATATTACCAATTGGCTAAAAACTATGGAAAAGACTTAAAATAGCGTTTGCCAAGCTAAGCTTAAGTGATCAGGTGCGGACTACTTTCACTGATAAAGTTTTTGAGAATTTCATCTTGAAGTATAAAAGTTAAGCTGTGCACAGTATCGTGCAAAAGCATACAGAACACAATGGCCACGTCTGATGAGTTGTATGGATGTTCCTAAAGCAAAATGCTTTCAATAGCCGAGACTAAAATTGATTCGAAATTGCACTGTTTGCCTTTGTTTGAGCTGTCAGGGCATCCTGATATTTGCAGCTTTTTACAAGCCTTGAATATTCTATCACCTTGACATTAGGGATCCGATATCATGGCTATGAAAGCAATACATATATTTCTGGCAAACTATTCTAATACTCCAAAAGACACACTGAAATAATACAGCTGGAGGTTATTTAAGGGATGCTTTGATAAAAAATGATACATGAATGTTAATGTTAAAAGTTCAGAATGCCACCACCTCATTTGTTTTTCAACAGAGATAATTTTTATATATTTGCATCCATTAACTGGATTAACAAGTGGGGCTGAGGAACACCTTTCTTCTTTCAACCAGTACATCTGCTCAAGGACAGGGATACACTTATAATAATGCATGTAGTATTTCTGCGATTAATTATTGTTTTTTTACTTACTGGGCTTATAAACACGATTATAATAATCCATATTTAATAATCCATATTTGTAAAGCGCGAAAATATCTCCCCTTAAGGTTTAAAGGCACTGGAGGCTGCTGGGGACATTAGGGGGCATATCTACAAGGCCATGCGATAATTATCGCTCAGCGCTCTTAGCGCGAGGATAATTATCGCCAGCGAAACTGAATTTTATCGCGGAGATAGCGTGCTATCAGCAACGCTTATCTCCAAAGCGATAAAATTCAGAGCGCAAGCTGCCAATTGTGCGATTATCGCTGGAAATACAGCGATAATCGCACAAGGTTTGGCGATAGCTTGCTGATAGGGCAAGACATACTTAGCCATGATATCCACCTTCCATAGGATATCATGGCTAAGTCAGTCTCAAAGCAGGCGTTAGGAAAGTAGCGATAACAGAGGTTATCGCTACTTTTCTTGTCGCTATGCTTCTTTGCCTGAGGCTTGATAATAGGAGAAATGTCGCTTAGCAACATTTCTCCCGTTATCCTGGGGAGGAACGCCCACTTTGCATCTCATTAGAGATGCAGAGCTGGGCGATAGGGAAAGGGTGATGTAGCATGGATTCACGCGTTAGCGTGTCCTTGCTAATAGGGCGTTAAAATTATCGCCGCTTTTCGTCCGAAAACGGACGCTAAAGCGGCGATAATTTTATCGCCAGCCCTTGTAGATATGCCCCTAGGTGAGCTATTACCCACAGTCACATGGTGCTGAGCTGAGCTGCCGCCGGAGCCAGGGAGCAAACTGTGAGCCCCGCGCTTCAAAATCAATCACTCTGGCTGCTGCGCCACACCCTTCCCACATTATGCTATCAATAGCTTACATGGGGAATCAATGTATTTTTCACAAATATAACCTTTATTCGAACATTCAACCTTTAATTGGGTAGGCTCGATTTTGAAAACATTTCTAGACCTTTAGGTTCATCTTCTCAAACTTTGCTCTGTGAAAAAGCAAGCATTTTGAAACATTTTTACATTAAAAAGTGTATTTTAAGTTAGGGGAGAGTAGTCCACAACAAGTAATAATGTCACTCTTCTTGTTAAGTCCAGTAAAGGTGCCAATAGTTTAAACCTGAGTTCAACCCCTGATAGCTATGGCACAGAACAGACAGGCTTACCTTAAGAAAAATTTAAAAGCATTTAGAAGTACCAAAACAGCTAAAACGTCGAAGACACAACACAATAAAATTCACCACTCCAATTTATAAACATAGAAACTATCCTAAGGAACAAAATGACACCAAAATGACAAAACTCTCATAGGGAAACCAGAAATATGAATTTTGAAGTTTTGAACAAAAATAGCTTAGAAAACTGCAAAGTGCCAACCGTGAACAACTGTTTGTTTGCACAAGACAGGGATGAAGAAAAGTTTTAAGGCCTACCACCATGGAGCGTGGGTCAACAAGGAGGCTCTGGATATTCAAGGTCAAAGAGTTATCTTCTGGTTTTTATTTTTCTGAGAAGGTAGTCCTCAATGGGGGAAGGCAACAGGCTGAATCGGAAAACGTGGACGTTGATGATGGGTTGACAAAGGATGAGGTCTCTGTGAATCTGTCGATGATGGCAATAAAATCTCTGAGTAGGAAAAATCTACAGTTCATGCTGAGGAAGTCACCTACGTCGATCAGATGGTGCTCGGTGTCAGGTCCGGTGAAGATTTCTACCTATGGACTTAGACTCTTTTCTGGAAGTCAGATTTCTTCAGCAGGGCAAGATTGCTGGCTGTTGCAAGAGAGGGTTCAATGTTTTTGGATGCTGGTCGGTGTTGGGCTTAGTGAATCCGATTTGCAGCTTCCAAAAAGAACATAATCAGAGCTATGGTGAAGTCAAGCCCTCTGGCGATGCACCCTTGGTGGATCAGCTTAGCAGGTTGGTCCTGGTCTTCTGTCGGCTCTCCAAGCAAAAATTCTTGAAAAAAGTTTCTAAGTTCCAGGTTTTAGCGATAGTCAGGAACAGTACACTATTAACACTAGCCAAGGGTTCCAAGTCCTCTTGAACAGCACTTAGAGGTCAGGACTCACTCCAACAGAAGCCAACAGCAGTGTCAAGGGCAGGTCCCATTGGGACCCATCAACTGCGGTCTTCTAGAAAAGTGGGATTTTTTTCTAATTTTGTTTACCTGCAGCTTAACAGGAGTACAACTAACTGGGCCATGGAGACCACTTATTCGTTCTAGGTACAAGTGGGAGCAGGTCCAGCCCTTAGGGTTCAATATGGAGAACACAACAGCAAGTACAGTCCTTCCTCTGTGTTCCCCAGGTCCAATAATGTTCTGAAAAGGATGCAGATGACTCCTGGCACCTCAACAGGTTCCCAGGGATAACCCTATCCACTTTTGCATCATTTCCTGTGTGCCCTACTGAAAACAATTTCACAGTGTCCCTCTTACCTAAAATAAAGATGTCAGCTACTTTCCTTTCTTTCCCTGTGCAGAGTATCTGTTCCCACCCTGGGGTGTGGCCAGGGAAATGAACAAATCCTCCCCTGTTGTCACTCAAAACTAGTCTGGGGGTAGCTCCTCTATCACTGGGATTGGTGCCTGGCTGACTAGAAGGACAATTGAGTAGGCCTGGTGGTGAACTCTGCTCCGTTCACTGAGTTTTCAGAGTTTTCCGCACTTCGCTGAGCATGCAGAGTTTGTTCCTCACTTGCGCTTGCCAACATTAAGTTGGCGAGCACGAGCAAGAAATATCCATTGGTAGACCACCTGCCAGCAAAATTTCTCAATGTGGCGGTCGCAGATGGCGGCGACCACTAGTATTGAGAAACCATCTGTCCGTGTTGAGGAAGCTGCCGCTCGAGTAGAAAATCTACTCGAGCAGCAGAAAGAAGCAGCACACGCTTGGCTGTGCATGGTGCCATTCGCTCGGATTTTGCAGCATAGGACAAACACCCAGCACTAAAAATCAGCACGAACGGCGCAAACTAACGTACTCCATCACTTGCAGAAGTCCGCGTTTTTGGTCACTTTGCGGATTTCCACATAGCGGAACTCCACAAACTCTGTCCAGGCCTACAATTGAGGGGGCAGGCAATAAGTTAGTTTATATCTGTCTGCAACAGACAATTGTCTTTAAAGATAATTAAGTTACTGTGCACTGCCTAGGTGGTCATCCTGTCAGAGGAGCAGGACACCTCCACACCCCAGGCCCTATGGTTCAGCACTGGGAACTAATTCACACCTCATTAAGGAGCTATTCAGCTCCTGAGTGACAGCTGGAAGATTCATGCAAATTCCAATCACCTCTACCATTTTAAATATGTATAGGAATAAAGGAGCTTAAAATCAAGCACCTATTAGAAAGTGACTACTTCCCTCAGAAGATAGTTCTAAGCATCAGTAAATACAATTTACCAAGGTCCTGTTCCATAGGTAAAGGAACTGTGGAACCAAGGGCAGTGCATGTCAAATGGACATCAAAAGTGGAAGAGGGAGTGCCAGATTGGATGGATTTATTCCAATGGGACAGTTTAAATTTCTTAAATGCTATTGCTTTAGACACCAACCGATATAGCCACTAAACCTGGACCAAAGCCATGGAGATCTTACACTTTCCATTGACTAAAGGTAATTCCAAATGCAATGACACCAATAGGGCCCTGGCAAAAGTCTCCAATTCCTGGTTTACGGTCAACCTGCATAAAGAGAAAAGGAAACATTACAATTTGCAAGATTAATCTCCAAATTGAACTACACTGCAGAACAAAGGAAAGTTCAGCTAGCTGTCTAAGCAGCAGATAACCTACAACAAATTGGTATTGGAGGCAAAAAGAGCTGCAAACAAACCTATGTGGTGTGTTTTACACAAACCATGCTCCTCTTGAAAATTCTAATGCATTTTGGGAATGGGTTAGCAAATTGTTGGCTCCAATTGAGTTGTCGCTGATAAGTCATGTAAATAGTATGGTGTGGGGAGAATATGTAATCTTCCTGTATAGAACCAATCCCCTGGGGGCCCTTACTGCAGGCAGTAAATAAACTTCTAACAGGCACAGACTGGCCTGGAAAGAATCCATTGGTTAAGAACAGCCCTCGAAACTCTTGCGTCATCGTGCCACTCCCCCGTGGCTATGATAGGTTGCTGCTATTTGTGACTCTGCCATAGTCCTTAATTTCATTATATCATACCAGCTGTTCTGTTTACTATATTACTTGTTTTCTGCTACATTGTATTTTGTTTGTTTTCTGCTGCATTGTATTTTGATGTCCACTGTCCTGTGGTTGTTTCTCTGTTGTTTTCGCCACCCCACTCCCGCCGTTTTCTCGCTCATTACCCTCCCACTTCCCACCTTCCTGCCAGCGCCTCCCACCTCTGATGGATAATTATGGAGTCTGCAGGACGGACGTGTGCAGCAGGTGCACCACTGGCGAGCCAAAGGCTTGCCAAAGGCATGCTTGTCTGTGCCCATCAGTGCCAGATACCCTTGTTCTTCCACCTGGGCAGCTACACTGCTGCAGACCTCCAAGCCCTGGATTCTGGGCGTGTTGACAACAACAACTGCCACCGCACATCATTAAAATCCCACCAGAAGACCATTCTCTGGCAGCACTGCCACTTCAGCTGCAACACCAAAGCAACCAACAATGCCAGAGGCACCACAAACACAACTGCGCCCACCGCGCCAACCAAGACCGCCATGGCACAACTCCAGTGCATTCTACTCAACGCATGATCACTCGACAAACACATCACAGAGATCTGGGACACAATTTCGTCTCTCACCTGAGATGTCTCCTTTCTTATAAAGACCTGGATAAGCCCTGTCTATGTGCCGGTCATCACCATAGCCAGCCCCGAAGGCTACATGACAACACCTGGGACCAAACCAACAAACACCGAGATGGAATTGCCAACATCTACAAGGCCACCATCCACTGCATGACCTCCTCGGAAGACTCAAACCTGATAATGGTGCATCCTAACACCCAACTTCACACTGAAAAAGTACCATCAGAGGCATCCTTGCTAACAGACCACCAGGACAGTGCCCCAGCTTCTGCAATCCCATCCCTGACCTCATCGCCCCAATCACCATAGACTCTGAGCATGTCAGAACCTCAAGCCCAACTACTAAAATTCCGGGATCAGTGAATGTAAAATCCCTACAACCCTTCAGAAAAGGTATTACTAAGACCTAGAAGAGTCAAGGGAGGCTTTCCAAGATGGCTGCCAAGAGAGCCATCGATTGAGCAGCATACTAGTTTTGTGAAATCCCTGACAGCAGTTCAGAATGTTAGGAGCGTTTGCTCTACGAGCGGTGCACTTCACCTGAAGATTTTGTGGTAACAGGAGGTGTTTGGGCGTTCGTCGCCAGTAGTCAGTCAGGGTAGCTGTCGTCACTTCACTCGACGTTTAGAGTCTCGTCGCATCTACAGTGAACAGTGTCTGGGAAATTTCGTCTCTTTTCAGTGCTCTCGCGGTAAGGCGTACGAATAGTGCCTCGAGGTGCACATGTCTTTTAGTACGGAACAGGGAGTTCAGTCAGTTGTTCTAGTCAGCCAGCTAGAGAGAGCCTTATTTTAGGAAGATAGTGATTCGAGATTGCGCATGCTCATTTAAAGAAAAAGAGAGTCAGCACAAGTTCTGAGTATTTATTCTGTGGAAGATTGGTAATCGGTGAATTCATCTGGAGAATTCTTAGCACACTGAGAGTTATTACGCTGAGAACGTGAAGGGATAATTATTCATAGAACTGATATTTACCAATAAACCAGAGTATCATATATATATATTTATACATATTAGTAGAAAGCCAGGATACCTTTACTCGTCATGCGTGTCCTTAAAAGTGACAGGTGCCACGCCCCCTCTTGCTGTGTCCTTAAAAGTGACAGTTCGTTTTGTCCTTAAAAGTGACAGTTCGTGCACAGAAAATATGTGGACTTGATGTATGTGTGGCAGCCCTAACCGGAGCTGAGCTGTGTGGGGGTGTGGCACAAGGGGTGTGTCAGAGCGTGAGACAGTGTTGAAGGCTGTGTTAGGCTAGCAGGGCATTTAGGTTATGTAAAGAGAAATGTGTGCGCAAAAAAAGGGCCTTCATGTAAGAGGGAGGTGTCTGGGCATGTTTAAAATGTGGGCTGCAGAGCTGTGACAGATGGTGGCTGAGCAGGCAGGTCCAAGTCCCCCAACCCACAGCAGCATGGCTGTCTAACACTAGGGTTTGCAGCGCAGAGGTGTTTTTAAAAAAAATTTCTTTCTTTAGAAGCAGATGCTGCAATTTGAAATGCGTCCCAGCCGTAGCTAGTGGCAGAAAACTAACCATTAGGCTCACAAGTCACGACGTAAAAACACAAGAACAAAAGGACAATTTCCCCAGTACGAGCTCTGGCATGTAGGTGTCAAAGTGGTAAAGTGACAACAGTTGTGAGCAGAGCGAAGCTGAGAAGAGGAAAAAAAACTAATCAACCGGAGCCAACCTTTCCCAGGAGAATGAGTCCCAAACACAGCTGATTACGCAGCTCTTCCCAAGACAGGCCTTTGGTTTAATTAACAGATGTCAAAATGCTAATGGGTGTATCTAACAAACAAGGCCCCGGTTAGAAAATGTAACCTGGTCATCCGGCATGTCCCTAAACTTCAGACGGAGCCAATCTTCCCAGGAGAATGAGTCCCAAACACAGCTGATTACGCAGCTCTTCCCAAGACAGGCCTTAGGTTTAACAAGCAGATGTCAAAATGCTAATGGGTGTATCTAACAAACAAGGCCCCGGTTAGAAAATGTACCCTAGTCATCCGTCATGTCCCCAAACTTCAGCCGGAGCCATCCTTCCCATGAGAATGTTCCCTAAGCACAGGTGATTACTAGGGGTGGGTGGCAAATTCCGTTCCGCTCACAGAATTTGCGAAATTTCGGCATTTCCGCGTTCCGCGCGGAACGCGGAAATGTCGAAAATTCCGCGATCCGCGGCGGAATGGAATTTGTGGCCAGGAGTACAGTAGAGGTATTGGTACAGGATTCATTCTGGCACGATGCTCCTGTCACAAAAATTAAACCTCAGGGGTTCGAGTTTTTGCCAACTGGTGAGACTTTTTTAATCCCCCTCCGTGCTGAGCTAGTTTATTCTAGCGCCATTACTATGCTCGTGTACGCAATATTTGTGGAGGGAGGAGCACGATATCCTCTGCTAGCTCACCCTGTATTGAGTCGAGTCTAATCACGATGCAGGCCAGGCGGACCCTATGGAGAGCACCGCATGAGCAAGAAGGTGAGGAGTGGAACCGGGGGGGGCATTACAGCCAGAAGACTTCCCTCCTCCCCCTCTGATTGGTACTCTGGCTGCACAGGAACAAGCCAGGTGGATGGAGCCAGCTCTGCAGCTCTTCCAAATCCCACAACCCCCCCCCTTTGAGCTACGCCCAGACAGGCGATAACACCTGTTGCCTCTCCTTGGTCTGTGCGTTCTTGATCATACGCCGTCATTGGTGATGCGTGGACCCTCATGCCGGCCCCTGACAGCCTCATCATTTAACCAGGAGTGAAATTGCGGCCAGAGAACCCTCGTGCTGCAGCCTACATCAGGACCCTGAGAAGAGCAATGTGACTCGCCTTTCGGCACAGTGGCAAAGTTACAGACACACATGGTCACTGGAGACATGTCTTCTGGCCCTTTAGGCAGCTGTCGTGTAGGAAAAGCGCTATACATTTACCCAACGAGGTAGCACTGACTGATTAGCCAGTAGAAAGTACTCCAGCTGAGTAGAGGAATTGCACAAAATGGTGGCATCTTCTTGGATAAATATGCAGGGCAGGATTCATTCTGGCACAATGCTCCTGTCACAAAAATTAAACTTCGACAGGAAACACTTACAGATATACATAAAGCAGGTGCCCGAGTAGAAGCTCAAATTCTGTAACGCATTAATCAGGCCCAAAAAATTAGTGAGCAGGGTCGACAATTAGCTGTAATCCTTGATGGAGGTCTTTGCATCCTTGATTTTCTCGAGCGCAATCCTCGTGTAGAATTGGTGAGCGTGGTTAAGCATACGTGCCTTCTTCCCATTTCCAACCTGAAAAGTTAGCTGTAATCCTTGATGGAGGTCTTTGCATCATGATTTTTCTAGCGCAATCCTCGTGTAGTTCCTGTGACCAGGCAGTTCCTTCTCCTCGTCTGCCCCTGAGACCCTGCAAAGATTACAACGGGCGCAACAAGAAATCTCCGCGAGCACGCGGAATTCCGCGTGCTCGCGGAGATTTCTTGCCGTTTCGCGGAATTTTGCGTAGCTCGACTACGCAAATTCCGCCCACCCCTAGTGATTACACAGCTCTTCCCACGATAGGCCACAGGTTTAATTAACAGATGTCAAATGGTAAAGTGGCATATGGCATAAGCTGTACATCGGTCAGAAAATTTTCCCACCAGTGGACCCCACTGCCTGGTTTTAAACCCTCCCCTCCATAAAGGGTGGTGACCTAATTAGCATGCCAGGACAAGTATAAAAAGCACACTTTAGGGGTCAGCAGAAACAGCCATTCAAAAAACCATTTGGAACAACATCCAGGGATTGTATTTCTGTACAGGTCCAGCCCAGGAATTTAAAGGGAATAATAGATCACAGCAACTTCTCACAGATTGATGCCGCATGCTACACTTTAATGGAAGTAAATAAAATAGGGGATGGCACAAGGTTGCATTTTAAATGGTACCTAGCGCCATGTAGGACTGTGTTCATAATGTTTTAAATAATATATAATGCGGAGTTATGGGCTGGTGTCTAATGTGTATAAGGTTGGAGGTTTTTTTTAAACGGTGCTAAGCGCAACGGGAACTGTATGTAATGTGAATAAAGGTGGCTGTTTTAGGGGTTGCACATGGCTGCTGTGTGACGTTTTTTAAGGGACATTTTATGCAAGGCATGATTGTATCTATGATGGCTAAGGATGCTGTTTTTGGGGTGTGGGGACCTGTTAAAGGTATTTTAACAAAAATGTGGGCCTGTATTTAAGGAGAATAATACTATGGGTATTAGAGGTGCGACAATCCTGTAACGTAAGGCTTTTACAGTTCCTACAAACCTATAACAATGCGGTATGGGGCTATGGGGGCCAGAGTACACCCAAATAATATACACTGTTTACAAATAAAATAAATAAATATTACATTTTGTACTCACCACACGGCGGGCCTGTGTATGTCTGGGGTCTCAAGGCTGCAAGGCTGCATGGGGTGGGGGTGTTGGAGGGTTTTCAGGGGTTCTGGAAGCCAAGGCCATGCAGGAGATCAGGCTTGCTGTGGCGCGGGTTCTGGTGCATGTTGTTCCTCCATGGTTTTGTGTCCCGGGCACATTGCTTGAGTCAAGGAGGTCGATGCTCCAAGGCGTGTGTTCTGGGAGCAGCTGTGTGGGCAGGGGCCGGGTGTGGGGCCAGAGGCCCAAAGCTGTTGAGGGCTGCTGTGTCTGGGGTCGAGCTCCCCATTGTTTTAAATAAGCCCCCAGAGCCCTCTATGGTCCGGGAGGGGGCTGGGGTCATTGGTGGCAGGGGCCGTCCATTTTTTTATGAAAATAAAAGCCCCCAGAGGCTGAGGCGCCCCATGTGGCGCTCCAGTGTATTTTTAAATAAAAACCCCCGGAGCACGCCGAGGCCCGTGAGGTGCTCTGGGGTTGTGGGTCCGAGGGTGGCATGGTCCTGGGTAGCCCAGAGGCCCTAAAGTAGATTTTTAACCCCTCCCCCCAGAGCACGCCATCCGTTGTCGGTGCTCTGGGGTTGTTGAGGCCAAAGCTGGCACTGTAGCACACAGAGCACACAGGGTTCCGTGCGGCGCTCTGGGTGCATGTGCGGCCGTGGTGGGGTGTGGGGCTGAGTCCCCGTTTTATAAAAATAAAGGCCTCAGAGTCCGCTGTCTAAGTGCGGGACTCTGAGGCTTGTGCCTCCGATTTGACTTTAAAATAGAAGCCCCCAGAGGCCGCAGTGGCCCGAGAGCGGCTCTGGGGGCATGTGGCGGGGTCCGGTGTGCTGTGCCGCTGTGAGGCATGGGGCGGAGGGCCCCGAAGCACTAAATAAACCCCCGAGCCCGCTTACCGGGGGGTGCTGCTCGGGGGACTAAAGGAGGGGTCCGTTGTGTTGGGGCAGCCCCTGAGCCCCTGAGCCCTTGCCGGTCCGTGAGGGCTCAGGGGTGTGTGCAATCTGGGGCTCGAGGCCCGTTTTATAAAATAAAAGTGCCCCCAGAGTCTGCTGTGTTCCGTGCGCGGCTCTGGGGGCATGAGGCAGGGTTCATTGGGGCTCTGGGCTCGAGACACAGGCGTAATTCATAATGCCCCCAGAGCCCGCTTACCGAAGGCGCTGCTCTGGGGGCTGGGGCTGCTGCCGGCATTTCCTTGGGCCCCACGTGGGTCCTGATGGCGGCAGCGTCATGGCCGTGGGGCGCTTCCTCTCCGTGTCTGCGAGGAACGGCCCCGCCCCTCCGTGACATCACCGGGGACACCCCTGACATCACGGAGGGGCGGGGCCGGCCCTCGCTAACACGGAGGGGAAGCTCCCTGCAGGGATTCCTCCACGGCGGCTGTGACCCCAAGGGGCTGGCAGGGAAAATAAATGCATTTAAAAATGTAAAAAAAGAAAAGAAAAAGGTAATTACAGCACAGGGATCGTTTAGCAGTGTCCCTGCGGCTTTTATTTTGTTTTTCTTTTTTTCTAATGGGGGCATATTTATATAGCGCAAACTTGACCAGGAGGTCTTGGAGCGCTTTGTATTTAGGGTCGGATTATGACTGCTTTTTACCTAGGAGATATCCTTTTGTTACTTGCAGTTTATAAGTTAAAATCCTAACCTGTCGCTGTGGTTATTAAAGGGGTGCAAAGAACAACATGAGCCCTGAAATGGTGTAGATATATGCATAGGTTAATGTTGTACATGCGTTGGGGCTTGTGGGTAGAAATGAAGAGTTTATTGTTAAAAAGTAAACGTCCTAGATGCTGTTTTAGTATACCCAGTGTAAGGATGCGTGTCTCTATGTAATATGTATTTACGTTTTCTAAGGTGAATGTAACAGCCTGTAATGCCGTGTTTATGAGGTGTAGTTTTAAAACAGCCTTTTTTTGATCTAACCCTAAACACAGGACATCCCGGAAATAACCATCACCGACGCAGAAATGCTCACCCTGCAAGCAGGTATATGTATTTAGAGTTGTATAGTTCTGAGTAGTTTTTGTACACCGGTGTCTCAGAAGCTCTGCTTTTCTAATGGTATTCTCATGTATGTATGCTTTTATAGATTATGATGCCGCTCTACAACTAGATCTTGACGATCTAGAGCAGTACCTGGGGGCTCAAGACGCGTCGCAGAGTGTGCAGGATAACGCGGTTCTTTCAGGTAAATCAAAAATGCCAGGGTTCTTTAAACTGTCTAAGACTTAGACTTTGTTAGACCAAAAACCCCAGGGGCATACTGTAGGAGGGCTCCTCAGAAGGGACTGCTAAGGCCGTGTTTATACCGCAAATGTGATTATTTTTTTCTTTGCAGGGCCCACGGAGTCATGCACAGTCGGTGGGGATGTGCAAGAGACTGCAGAGTCGCAAACAAAAGAAAGGCCGCTAAAGAGGAAAGCTTCAACATCTGGAAAGGGATCGGTGACAAAGAAAGGAGCTTGGAAAAGACCTCTAACAGGTGTGTTTTTACAAAGGGGTGCGAAAAAAAGAACTCTCTGGGTTTTATTCTCGCAAGTAGAAGGGGCCACCGCCATGTAGTACTGGATGCATAAAGGGGCCGTGTAGAAATGAATGTGGTGGGGTGTCTGTGGGTAGTGTAAACAGCTTATACAGGTTCCTTATTTCTTCTAATATATATATATATTTTTTATCTTACATTCTAGGAGCCGTTCAAAAGAACACCGGTGAAAATATGTGTAAGGTTAAGAGGTCTGCGAAACCATTAAGGGACATAACAAAGACAGTCCAGAATGCAGAGCCTGCAGCAAAATGTGTGAGTAGGCGTGTACGCCAGGACAAGCTCTGCACATACTACACGCACATACAATGGAGAACCGGCACAGTCATGAAATGTCAAATCAAGCCCGCCTCCAACAGGTTACACACTCCTACAGGAATGCCTATTCTACACAAGCAGGGGGCCAACAACGGAGACATGCTTACAATCCCAGACACCGTAATGCCTGTTCGGTGTAAAAGCAATGCTGCGTATCTGAACCCTCTCCATGCCTCAAAAGGGAATCCCCTCTCAAACAAATCCACCCTTAACAAGAAGCCGAGGGATCCGGAACCCCAACCATGTCCTTTAAACCTCAAGAAGACGCCTGTGGTCCCAGAGTCCCAAACAAAACCTTTAGACCTCAAGAAGAAACATGTGGTCCTTGAGCCCCAAACTACGCCTCTAGATCGCTCATTAAAAAATGTTGTGACGCCTGTGAATGAGCCCTCTACATCCCTGATCTCAAATGGGCCAGCAAATGTGACGGCAGTTGCAGAAGATCTGGTACAACCCCAACCCCCTAAAGTGAATCGCCTCTCAAGAAAATATCTTAAGAAGAAGCAATGGGTACAGGCGTTACAAGTAGAAACAGTAGCAGATCCCTTAATCAAGCCCAGTACACCGCAGGCCCCTACCCGTACCCTGAAGCCCTCTATAGTTTCAAATAAACTAACGGCACCTGTAGAGGGGCTCCCCCTAGACCAACCCCCAAAACCTGCTATAATCATGCCTGATGGGCTTAGGAACTCAGAGTCTGAAAATGCTCAACCCTCAGAAGCACCTTATAACGGCAGCAGCGGGTGTCTCAAGGCGTTGACAGGGTTGGTAGACAAACTTGAAAGACCCGCAGAAGCAGCGCACAAGGGTCCTTCTAACACGTACAATAGGGATTTGTATACGGCGGTTAGACATTCACCCGACCACAACCCCGACAATTCCTTAGCCGATAGGGCCCTCGATTATTTCGACGCCCATTTACACTCCCCAAGCCTTATGTCCCCTATCACCCCTCTGGGAGCGTACGACCCAACCAGCCCCGCGTCCATTGTAAATCCCGCATCACCACCAGCAATATACGATGATAATGGTACGGGCTGGGACGACTGGTCAAATCAGGGTTTGGAGGGCGTATTTAGTGAGGACCCTTCCACGGCCGCCCCGGGGTGTTCGCACTGGGACCCTGTTTCTATGATCCCACCGGGCCCTCAGTTACAGAATGGTGTTGTGGCGGGCGGGGCGAGAGAGGGTCCAGGGGTGTTACAGACCGTTGTACAACCAAGCACTGTATTCATCCCTAATCCGCCCCAATATGATTCTGTAAACCCAAAAGAGGTACTAGGGGCCAATGTGAAAGACATACAGCTGGCGGTCAGAAAGCTAAAACACCAAGCGAACACCGCCACCTTAAAACTGGGGTTAGGCGGTAGCGAAGACAGGGCCGGGCTGAAGGCGCAGCAGAAGATACTGCAAATGGTTGACCAGTGTAAAAGGGTGATCCTCCAAACGTGTCAAGCAACAGTGGCCGACATATGGAACATCCCTGCATGACTAGGCCTACGCCATCCCCTAAAGAACCAACATGCACCGGGTATTAATAAAAGTACGTACAAATCAAAATATAGCAGTAAGGTCCACATGGTACTGACAAAGTCCCTGCGCTTCTTACGCTTGCTCAAGCGTAAAAAGTACATGGAACCCCTCAAACAAAGTCATACAGTTTCACAAACAGCGCCTGAATTACATACACCAGTACCATGCACCCGGAATTACATAAGTTCAGGAGAGAACAGCCCAAAGGGGGTGCAATTGAAGGGCTCGAGGGGTAGAGCGCCAATACGCCGATACCAGGAACACACAGAAGGTCCAAGGGCTGGGTCTGTAGCAGAGGCCTCTATGAGCACGTCGACCACAGGCACAAACCATACTGTTCAGATAGGATGGGGTATGCTACCTAGAAAAGTATGGTCCCGTAAAAACAAAAGTGGGCTAATAGCGCTAAGCAGCGCAGGCTTTTAATAAGTAAACTAAAGAAAGCCAGAATATGCGCTACACGGCGGCTTAAAAGACCCCCAGAGCCCGGGTTAAACCAGAATCCCCAAAATGATACAGCAGCAAACTCCCCCACAAGTCAGATTCCTAAAGATGAGGATTCAGAGACCGTGTTTTTAGAGAGCGTTAGAAGCTACAGTCGGAATGTAGAGAGATTTAACGCTACAGAACACTACGAGGAGTTTAGGTTTATTAACCTTAACCAGATAAGGTCCTCCACTCATGGGGTTTTAGCCATACATCAGGCGGTGCAAACACTCATAGAAAGGTTGTTACGCGATGTGGGTCCTAATGATTTTTTCCAGCTACGCTTCCAGGGGCAGGGTTTTGACAGTCGTTTGTTCACCAAACGAAGGTCCCACGATGTGTTTGATGCCGTGGAATTTTTAGAAAACCTCGAGAGGCTTTTACAGAGTAAGGCTGAACTAGTCGCCTATGGCACTTTCAGAGTCATAGCCCTCATTGTACGGGGTCGTGAGGGGGGTGTTTCCAGGCCTTTAAAGAGCATCCTATACAGCAAGATAATTGGTAAGAAACAACGTTGGCTGCTCAACTTTAACAACGGCGCAGCCAACACCTGTCTGGCGGCCAGCATCGTGGGGGTGCTGATGGGGCGCAACACCATCGATGCTGTCATCCTGTCTAGAGCGGCTGAAGCCCATGAGGTTCTTGAAATACCTCCAGACTGCATAGTCGGCTTTGGCGACATAGGTCTTTTTGAGAACTATTTCGCCGTTACGGTGAAAGTTCTTTATCACAGCGGTTCTTGGAAGTACTTTACAACCGGGGAATGTGTGAAAAACAAGACCATATACGTCCTTCACCACGAAAGTCACTTTTACGGTATCTTGAACCTTAAAAGTTTTCTGGGAGTCAAGTATGTGTGCACACATTGCGACCACATATACAACACAAAGGCACATCATCAGTGTGAAATGCACTGTAAGATGTGCCAGAGGGACTGTTGCGTCGTAGACGCCTCCTTGAAGGTGAGGTGCCGCAACTGTAAGATGTTTTGTCGCTCGCAAGCCTGCTTGAGCATACATGCAAAGCTATTAAATGCATCCCTAAAATGGACTGCAGAGAGTGCAGCCGGTATGTGGCGACAGATCACAAATGCAAAGGCATGAAATGCCCAAGGTGTCAGACTCCATGTAGGGTGGGAATTGTACACCGGTGTTACCTGGCTAAAGGCAGACCCCAGACCAAAACCGAAGACTACATAGTGTTTGATATAGAGTGCACACAAGAGACGGGGGTACACCAACCTAACTATATTTACGCACACCATCTAACTTCCGATGACAGCTGGGAGTTTGAGGGACGAACGTGCGTTGGTGATTTCCTTAATACATTCATTCAATCCAAATTCAAAGGGTATACCATGCTGGCCCATAACTCAAAAGCATACGACTCGTTCTTTATTTTACAAAAAAATATGATTCGAGAAAAGGTACAAGTAGAACTCATCACTCAAGGTTCCAAGCTGATGTTGTTAATGGCTGGCCAGTTACAAATAAGGTTCATAGACACCCTGAATTTCCTACCCATGAAATTGAGCAAGCTGCCAAAAGCCTTTGGTTTCCCCGGGTGTAAAGGTTATTTTCCACACTTTTGTAACACCTGGGCGAACCAGAATTATGTGGGGCACATGCTGCCTCTGGACAGCTACGGGGTTGAATATATGATGCCTTCTGAGAAAGAGAGCTTTCTACAATGGTACTCTGAAAACCGTGAAAAGGAGTTTCATTTTCAAACCGAGTTGAAAGCTTATTGTCAGGCGGATGTAATGATCCTGCGACAAGCATGCAACCTCTTCAGAGATGTTGTGGTGTCTATGACTAAGAAAGTCAGGGTCTTGAAACCCAAGACACCTCAAATGACTAAGAAAGTCAGGGTCTTGAAACCCAAGACGCCTCAAATGACAAAGGCGGTCGAATACATAGACCCTTTTCAAAGCATCACGTTGGCCTCCATGTGTATGTCCAGCTACAAACACATGTTTTTAAGACCAAAAAGTATCGCTCTAGTGCCGCCAGACCTCTATAACGGTAAACAGAAATGTTATTCAACCCTGTCTATCCAATGGCTCATGTACGTCTCTGAGAAGGAGGCCATACATATTCAACATGCCTTACAGGGTGGTGAATACCGCCTGGGTCCCTATTACCTGGATGGGTACGCTGTAATTAAGGGAGTGCCGACGGCCTTTGAATACAATGGCTGTTTTTACCACGGCTGCCCTCAGTGTTACAAACCCCACGAGTTTAACAGACTGATGGGTGCCCAATTTGAGCACTTACACACACGTACTCTGATGAGGGCCCAGTATGTTGAAAAATGCGGCTT
The DNA here is from genome assembly GCA_963921515.1 of Calotriton arnoldi. Taxonomy (NCBI): domain Eukaryota; kingdom Metazoa; phylum Chordata; class Amphibia; order Caudata; family Salamandridae; genus Calotriton; species Calotriton arnoldi. The sequence goes on along the minus strand of CAWUFW010013739.1, from coordinate 115,759 downwards.
TGCTATGAGGGTCCTATGGGAGCATGAGTGGTTAGATATGCTAACAACCGACACAGAGCTCAGCTCTTTCCTTCAGAGTCGTGATTTACCACAACCTCTGGAGCCCCGCCATGCCTTATTCGGGGGTCGTACAAATGCCATACAACTGTACAGGGCCGTTGGTGAGGGTGAGAAAATACACTACTATGATTTCACCAGTCTGTACCAATTTGTGAACAAAATGAAGGTATACCCCTTAGGACACCCCACCATCATATATAGAGACTTCAAGCCCCTTTCCGAATACTTTGGGCTAGTCAAATGCGAAATCTATCCGCCAAGGCATCTTTACTTTCCAGTGTTACCATACAGAGTCGATGGTAAGCTGATGTTCCCCCTCTGTCGAACATGCGCAGTGTTTAAAGAGGTTGGTGGTTGTAGTCACACCGAAGAACAAAGGATGCTCAAAGGGACCTGGTGTAGCATCGAGGTCCAAGCTGCCTTAGAGAAAGGCTACAGACTCGGGAGAGTACACGAGGTGTGGCATTTTAAGAGGACCACGACACGCCTCTTTTCACGCTACATTAATTTGTTTCTCAGAGACAAACAGGAGGCCTCAGGATATCCCGAATGGTGTACTAGTCAAGATGCAAAGCAGAAATACATCGATGACTACCACGCTCACGAGGGTATACGTTTACGACCCCATTTGATAGAGGTCAACCCTGCTCGCCAACAGTTAGCCAAACTCTGCCTCAACTCCTTATGGGGAAAATTCGTACAGCGTACAAACATGTCAAATACAACCTTAATAACAGATCCCGACGAACTGTTTAAGTACCTTTTTGCCCCTTGTTACAAGGTATCCAGCTACGAATTTATCGTTGACGAGACCGCGGCTGTGTGTTGGAAATACACAAAAGAGTACCCCACAACGTGTAACAACATAAACATCTTCATAGCCTGCTTCACGACAGCCCACGCCCGTCTAGAGCTTTACGGGGTTATGGATAAACTCCAGGACCGCTGTTTGTATCACGATACCGACTCTGTGATTTTTCTGAGTAAACCGGGGGATGAAGATCCTCCTCTTGGGGTTTTATCTAGGTAATTTGACCAGCGAACTCGATAAGGATGAACATATAATAGAATTTACCTTATCCGGACCTAAGACCTACTCCTACAAAACAAACAACAATAAGGTGTGCATGAAGGTCAAAGGTATAACATTAAATGTCAGCAACACCCTAAAAATCAATTTTGAAAGTCTGAAGGATCTGGTGCACGAATACTCTGCATCGGACGCCCGTGAAAATTATAAAACCATAGTTGTGAATCAGCCCTGCATAGTCAGATCCAAAATGAAGTGGGAAATTACAACACAGCCCCTACATAAAACCTTACGCGTTGTTTTTGACAAAAGGGTCCTGACTACGGACTATAAAACATTGCAGGACGGTTATTAGACACATTAGAGAGGTCAACACCACACTATGGACACCAGATTACAGCATCCGTTCTCCTGCGTGTTAGCTGGGCCCTCAAACTGCGGTAAAAGCTACTTTATAAAAAAGCTCTTAGAAAATGCTGCCGGTGCTTTATCCCAAACACCTAATAACATTGTATGGCTTTATTCGTGCTGGCAAGATCTTTATACTGACCTGTCCCGCAGCTTCCCACATATCAGATTTATAGAAGGTATACCTGATAATCTCAACGACGATGAGCTGCTGCCCCCGACCCTTGTAAACATGGTAATTGTCGATGACCTTATGCGTGAAGGGGGTGACCATCCTGAGTTAGAGAAAGCTTTTACTCAATATTCACACCATCGCAACCTAAGCATATGCTACATTGTGCAGAACTTGTTTTACAAGACTAAGAACAGTCGCTCTATAGCTCTCAACGCCTCATACCTTCTTTTATTTACAAATCCCTGTGACAAACAACAAATATCCGTCATAGCTAAACAGATGTACCCGGGAAACACTCACTTCTTCATGGAGGCCTTTAACAACGCTACAGCAAAACCCCACGGCTACCTGCTGGTCGACTTAAAAAATAATACTCTAGAAGACTACAGACTGAGGGCTGATATTTTTCCCCCTGATCTCCCCGTCGCTTACATCCCAAAGACCAAGTCCCGAGCCTATAAAAAGTTGTGCTGAAGACCTTTAGAGACATTTGCAGTCCGACCCTTAAAACACCCTGTGTTGACCATGTCTGACCGCTTAAGCCGCAATTTAGCGCTCCTGAAAATGCTGGTTACAGCCAGTCCACAGCACAGAAAGGCCATCCTCTGCGCTGCTTCTAACGATTTAGTGGCGGCCATTTCAGAAATAGCCCTAAACACCCTAAAAGGTAACGTCCCTATATCAAAGAGCCAGTTACAGGTGTTGAAGAAGAAGCGCCATCTTATCAAGAAGCTCAGTAATAAAAGGGCCTCACTCATTACCAAGAAGAAACTGGTGAAACAGTCTGGGGGTTTTATAGGCTCCTTGCTGGGCATAGCTATTCCCATAATTACAAGCCTCCTCTCGGGCCGGTGATGGAGCATGCCGCAAAGATGTATTTGGTTCCTAGACAACAGTTGGAGCAGCTGGGCTCCTCTGCGGACAAGGCCTGGGATATACGGCGAAATGAGACTCTACGACTGGATGCTGAAATGAAAGACATTTTGAACTGGACTGATCTAAACCCGTACGACAAAGCTACCCTTTACACCAGCACCCTTAAAAAATTTCTAAGCTACTACAAGCAGTGGGATACCGAAAAAAATAAGCTAACTCTATATGCCCCGGACTCTGAACAGCCAGCAACGCCGGCGCCTGCTCCGCAACCCCAGCAGCCGCAGCCGGCCCAGGCCCCACCCTCGGATATCTTTGTTGACGACCTCCTAAAAAATATAAGTCAGAGGCACAGGGGGGCCGCGCAGATGTTGATGAGTAAACTCGCCGCTTCTAAAGACCTAACAGCGTGGAATGAACGCGGCGAATTTCTCTACAAGGGGCAGCCGGTTGTTGGTTCGCACATGTACGATCTAGTCAAAGGTCTCACGCACCCCAAAAACCTAACGCAGCAAAATGCTCCTAGAGGATGGGATCAGTTTCTGAGAGCCGCTGCTGAACTCAACATCCCTTCCACCCTCGTGGGTAATAACGATCACCACCGTATGCTTGAAAGTTTGAAGGCACCCTTCCCTCCATCGCCAGTCACCTCTGACGCCCCACGACTATACCCCTCTTGGAGCACCCCACTTGCGCCGGCTGTACAGACAAAAAGGACACTGCCCAAATCCCAGACGTGGAATAATCCTTAATGTTTCTACAGACTTTTTGAATAACTGTGCCTATTACGTGTATAACCGTGTCTGATTTTTCTTCATATATTTCTCTAGTAATGGATGTCATTGTAATGCGCACCCTACATAACTGTTTGTAATAAACACTTTAATAACTTTTCAACCCGTCTCACTTGTCTTTTAAAACATTTTAATTATGGTGTATGTGGCAGCATAGAAATACAGAGTCTGAATGCTTGTTTTAAAAATGCCTTTATTTTAAACGTTCATCATTAAACATACACACGTTACAGGCCCTTACAATTTTGACAAATGTTATATTCTGTTTTCACAGGTCTGACCGAGGCCCTTGTGTTTTCTTTTACATATTTCACAACTAGACTGTCATTGTTAACAAGGTCACTCGAATATAGATTTAAGAAATTTCTAAACGTCACACCCTCCGACATTTTACTGATAAAGTAAATACAGTGTTCCCCGCATGTGATGGCTAACGCATCCTGGACCCTTAGCTTGTTATACTCACCCCTCGCTGCGGCTTTTTTCACAAACTTGAATATGGGCTGTGTATAGATACTGTGCTCGGGGAACTCGGCTGTACTGTCAAACACTGTAACCTTGTCACTATCTATAAACACGGCCGCCCAGTGTGTTCCACCCTTGTAATGAGGATCTGTGTGAAAGACTATGGTGCGCAGTCTTTCTGGCCCTATTTCGGCTGGTAGCCCATCGCTAGGGAAAACACCTAAAAAGTATTTCCTAGCGTATTTATGTCTGCTTAAGAAGTCCCGTATCTGCACAGTGTCCATTTCACAAACGCTTTAAAGATAGTCAAACAAAATCTGTCTGGCGTGGTTGATCTGAATGATGCTGTTGAATACCGAGAATACAACCATGTTCACATTCGCAGGTGGCGGATTACTAAATTGTATTTCAGCTTTTAGATTGCCGTTTTTGACCAGGTTGTAGTGATCGCCGTCTTCCATGTCGGGAGTCAGGTCGAATGCGAACAGCGTGTATCCAGCCCCATAGCCTTCTCTTGACACGGCTACCCCGCAGTCCCGTAATGTTCCCGGTTATCGAAACCAGCCCCTGATATTCCCTGATGTAGTTGGAGGTTATAAAACTGGGTGTGTATGGTTTTGCAGGAATCACAGTACCCTCGTGGACCAGCGCAGCGTAGTTGATGTTGTAGTGCTTAAAATTGAAGGGATTTGAGGCGTAGATGCCGCTGAAAGCTGTATTGTCCACAAATCCGATGATGATAAGCTTGGGTAGTTGTCCCATAAATAAATTCTGTTGCTGAGTTAATCGGGTACCGGCTGGGATGCTGAATACCTTCAGAGCTACTCTTTCCACAGCGTACTTGGCGTTTGATATTTGCAAAGTGTCAGCATGAGCTAGTCTGATGCTCGGGGACACTTTCAACCTCTTTACAAACAAACTCGCTGACAGTATGTCCAGCTTGTTCTGGTCCGCATCCCCGCTGATGAGACAGAATGCGTCCTTGTTGCGAGTGAGCTTGATCTTAAGATCAATTCCGTTGATGAGCAGTTTATCTTGGAAGAAGAGGTCTGAATGTATGCGACCCAGGAGGTCAAAGTGGTGACTGCCCGCCGCAAAACTTGCTCTTTTTACAAAACCCTGATTGTCACCGTCCAGCTCCTTGGCTTCAAAGTGTCCGTATGTGTCCTTGTAGAAGAGCCCCACTGAAAGCTGCGTGTCGAGGGCGTCGCTACTGTAATTTAGAATGCTCTCGAGGTAGGCTCTGTAGGCGTACATGTTATCGCTCTGTGTGATGAGACGATCGCCGAGGGTGATGTCCACCTGATTAAACAAGGTTGCTAGGGGGTAAGCCATCGTCGCCACTTTAGCGTCTGCTGCTATGCCGGAACCATCCGCATTTACGATTTTACACATAAGATGGAGTAGCGTGTTGTTGAGATCCAAATACATATCCATGGACCCTGATACATAAAACTCTATAGGTGCCAGAGGCGTCAAAGCGGCTAAAGGCGATACTTCCATGAAGAAGCTATTTTCGATGCTTGTCTGCGTGGGCTTTAGAGTAAACAAGTCTAACTCGGATTTGGCGCACTCGCCTGATGCACAATGTACGAAGGCCATACTTTAGTTTGCCGCACTTTAAAAAATATTTACTTTAGAGGCGGTTCTCTTCTTATTCGAAACTCTCTTCCGTCTTGGGGTTTTTCTTTTCTGAGCGCGCTTTGAAGAACTCCTCCTTTTTTTATAGGGGGCAGGCGGTCCTCTGCATCTCGAAGCACACGGCACGAGGCCTGTACACCAAACCAGCGCCTTCTTGCGGCTGCTTGTTCATGCGTTCGGCAACCGCCGAAGTAACAGTCCCTATCACGTCCTGAGCAATGTTCGTAGCCGCCGCTTTAACATGAGGTTTTGCAATTTCATAGCCTTTTCTCAAGAAGGGCATCGCTCTTCTAAACAGACTGCGGAAGAAACCTCCTAGACCAGCCCCGTACATAACCGGGGACCCCTGAAAGTACGGCGGACCTCCATATCCGGCCTGGTTTCGTTAATAGTCCCTGTACATAGACGGGTCCCCGTATGTTTTCACAACCACCATGATGCCTGCTTAATAGCCTCTGTCGCGTCTCGGTCTTAAATGAAGCTTAACAATAACTTTCCCGTATTTAAAGGACACCGGGACGGACTGATCATCGAAGATCATAATTGAAATAGTGTCAAAATGGTTTTTAGAAACTGCGACGTAGTCGGGTTTGTTGAATTGAATATTGACCATCGTATTATTTTCGCCCTGTACATGGACCCATCTTAACAGCGGCGAGTAACTATCGCCGATCCTCTGGGCCTCTACAATATCGCTATACACATAGAGCGTGTAGAACCCCCGTTAATATCAGGGCACGTGTGATCCTGTTCGATCGGACTTTTCGCATTCTGTACTGTGCCTAAAACTCTTCTTAATTTCCCGGAGCAGTTAAACGCCGTGGTGCGGTTAGGGGTTTTAAGAAACACCTTCCTTCTGACGTTATCTAGCGACAGATGAGTATTCGTATATGTTTCGATGCTGCCTATGGCTTTGTTGATGGCGTCGACAACACTTGAAACGGTTGGGTAGTAGCCGTATGGGATGCTCTCGTGCATGCTCACAGGGTCCTGCTCACGCTTTATGTAAAACTTAGCCTTGCTCTGTGTAAATGTATTCCAGGTCCTAGGGTATTGGATCTCGGTTAGGGATACCTCCCAATCCCCTTACAGGTCCACAGGCTTAGCCAATTTCACGGTATAATTAGAAATCTGGTTGTCGGGGAACATGCCTTTAGAAGCGTTGGACGGCAGGGTGATATAAAAGGGCGTTTATCTCCATCTTAACAGCAGCTTTTAGACGGTCCTCAGCTCACATACCCTTCAGGGAGCTGGGCAACACCCAACTGTTAAATTTCTCCGGCCATCCCTGCCATTTGACATATGCCTGGCTATTAGCACCTCTACCTTTCCTTTTCAGAATCTTTTCAACCCTATACACCCTGTGCGGATCGTCGGGTATCCTTTGTAACTCTTCCTTGTAAAAGACCCCCGACACCGCTTCCCCATCGTAGTCCTTTAACCTGTAAATATACATCCCTTCTTTAAGCTCCACACTTTCCACTATAAATATTTCATCGCTAATAGTCTGTTGGTAGCCCTTCGTAAAGACACCTTTCAATTTTGAAATCCTTACGTGATCACCTTTTTTAAAAATAGGCTTCTTCACCTTTGTAGCAAAATTACGCCCGTACACCATTCTCCAAACAGATAAAGAATTACTAGGAGTTACCTCTACGGGCGCTGTTTTGATGGTCCTATGATAAGTGGCATTATATACAGCTAAAAAAGCCTGTAGAACATCGACGTATCTGTAGGTGCTGTGGGCCGTAAAATACCTCCACATCTTAGACTTTAAAGTTCGGTTAAACCGCTCTACAACCGCCGCTTTAACCTCTGTGTGTGTTACAAAATGTTGAACCCCGTGGTGGTTTAATAATTTCTGAAATGTCTTGTTTAAGAATTCTTTACCGGCGTCTGTTTGTAGTTTTTGAGGAATTCGGCCCTTCTCGAAGATGGCTTTAAAAGCGGCCGTGACGCTAGCCCCACTTTTATCGCGTAGCGCTTCTGCTTAGGCGTACTTGGACAAGACGTCTATGACGGTTAATATATAACGAGCGTCGCTGTTATGTTTTGCTATATCTTGAAGGCTGATGATATCCGCCTGCCATTGATAATCTATTTGCGCATTAACGATTGTAGGGCGCCTCTTAAAGCGTCTTCTGGCGGGTTTAAGGAGTGAATACGCCTCCTCTCCTGATAACCAGGTCTTCACCAGGTCTCTGCTTACAGGTTCGTTTTCATCTACAGCCCCTCTATACAGAGCTTCGGTGCTTCCCAAGCTGCCAACTCCCCTTGTATCATAATAACATTTTCTTAACAGGGCCCCCGTCATGTTATCATCCGCTACACCGCAGGCAATGAATGACACTTGATTTGCGTAAGGACATTTTATTAAAAATAAAGAATATTAACAAAACATAAACAGAAGGTACTTTACATTTTCATAGTAAGCGTCGTAAGGCCGGATTAACACAGAGCCACCTTACGGCGCAACATTCTACTACATTGTTCTAAATACATGCTATCATGTAACGCTAAATAAGACCTTATTTAAAATAGTCTTCGGGGGCCAAAGACCCTATTTTTCTATTTTTTTTAATACAGATTACACATATGCCTTTCTACGAGTCTTTCTAACATCTTTCTATCAAAAGCCGTGCACATACCCTGCATACATGGTAGTTTTAAGCTCGGGTCATGGGCGTATCGGATCTCATTGAGTGCCGCTGACAAGATCCTGACCATCTCAGGGTGGACATATTTCTTTTCAGTGTACAGACCGTACACCACCCTTATCAGTTTATACACTTTGTACGGGTCTAACAAACTTCAAATATATCGTATTGTTCTTGTTCTGTATGATTCGCACAAACATTCGTGCGCCGCCTGCTGAGGATCGTTCATTTGATGTCCGTGACAAAGGCTGTAATAGTCACGCTTGACACAGTTTAGTACCACCGCCGCGGCGAAACCCCTAACACATTGCCTGGCATTGTCGGACAATCCTGGATCTTCCTTTTCACACGCGCCGTTCTTAGAGCCGCATACACACTTGTCGCACCCATCACTGTTTTGGCATGTGGAACTTTCAACCTGTTTTGAACACCACAGACAATTGAAAATTACATTGCTCGCTTTAGCAGGCCTCCACTCTGCCGCAGGCCTTTTTGGGGTTGCTCTCTAGGGTTCAAAAGAAGAAAGATTGATAGTCCGTTAGTTGAAGAAATAAAATACATCATTATGTAACTGTCTGCTCATAACATTTTCTTACTAACCTCCGGATTTTCACCGCCCTCTGCGGCGGCTCTGAAATCTTGAGAGTCGCTAATGTCCTGCGATGCCCCATCATCTTCGATGCTTGTACCCGGCTGTTGCACAACGATCTTCTCAGGAGCCGTATCCTCCTGAAGAACCATGTCTTCATAGACGGGTGTGTTAGGAGGTGCTACAGCTTCTTCACCATAGCGCATTATGAAGTATGTGCATCCAGCTGGGGTTGCTCTCTAGGGGTCAAAAAGAAGAAAGATTGACAGTCCGGTAGTTAAATAAATATAATACATCATTATGTAACTGGCTGCTTATAACGTTTTTACTAACCCCAGCATTTTCACCGCCCTCTGCGGTGGCTCTGCATTCTTGAGAGTCGCTAATGTCCTGCGATGCCCCATCATCTTCAACGCTTGTACCCGGCTGTTGCACAACGACCTTCTCAGGAGCCGTATCCTCCTGAAGGACCATGTCTTCATAGACGGGTGTGTTAGAAGGTGCTACAGCTTCTTCATCTTCCTCCATGTCCACGAAACTGAGGCCAGCATACACGCTGCCACTACACGAGCCCTCACTCTCGCTGCTATCGCCCTTAATCGGGGACATCCGGCATACGCAATCCTTGAGACTGAGTGTTTCCACACGCCGACAAAGGTAATTGCCAAAACCAGTAACGTTGCAGCCCATATCCTTCGGTGTTTCTTGTTGAGCATTCTCGTCCATTACCAGAGGTGTTAAGCTGCGGTAATATCTATTGATAGTGGGCTGCGAGCCACCCAGCACAGGCCTTTTCACGAGTGGGCTGTATCTCTTCATTTTTGCTATGGGCACCTTTTCGTATTCAGGCGTCTGCTTGCTGTACATGGCTCTTATATGTATCCTAAACATCCCCTAAAAGGGACGTGCACCTCTACACCACAACCTGGGCCAGACTCCGTCATAGGTCTCTGGTGCGCTGTTGTCTCCAAAAACAGCCCCGCCCTATGGCAGGCTGCCCCTCGGGGCAAGTGGTCACTTACATCGATCATGAGGGTTTGGGACCTGTCACTTTTAAGGACACGTCGAGGGGGGCGTGTCACCTGTCACTTTTTAAGGACACGGCGAGGGGGCGTGGCACCTGTCACTTTTAAGGACACGGCGAGGGGGCGAGGGGGCGTGGCATCTGTCACTTTTAAGGACACGGTGAGGGGGGCGTGGCACCTGTCACTTTTAAGGACACAGCGAGGGGGGCGTGGCACCTGTCACTTTTAAGGACACGCATGACGAGTAAAGGTATCCTGGCTTTCTACTCATATTGTAACTACTTACCATGACAGAGTCCTGGGTCGTGTTCTCCTCATGTCCTTGAGTATCTGCAGGTGAAGAAAAAAATAGAATAAGAGAAAATCAACCTATAGGCATATTTTCTTAGCACAAAGAAAAGAATCACATTTTATCTACATTCATACAGAAGTGACATTACCGAAGAGGGGCAATGGTCATTCCTAAGCTGGGTAGGTACATAGAGGAGTAAGAACATGATAAAACAGTTTATTAGACATAATTCCTGGACCTATAGTTACAAGTGTTATTGTATTTTCAGTTCACAAGTAAATGCTATGAAAGTTATATGAAGAAAAAGAACAAGAGAGAAGATCAGAACATATGCGAATGAAGAATTAAAAAGACAAAAAGGCAAGAGAGGAATCAGACAAAAGGAGTGGCTGTCTCTTCTCTGTCCCCTACGCCTTTCCCCCCATTGGGTTCTTCAGTTACATTATACAATCAGATGTGACTGAGAAGTCTGAGAGGGGCATTGAGAACGACGTCATTCTGTTCCTGTGCATATTTGGTATCGCTCTGACAGTGTGAAGTGCCCACGTTGTTTTTGCACCTGAACAGAATGGCTGGAGGCTTGGACCTTAAGAAATTAGGTGAAGTCTTAGAAGGGATACAAAAGGAATTAATCTCAGTTAGGGAAGAGAATAGAGACTTAAAACAAGACATAATGATTTCTAGAAGAGAGACGTCTGATTTTGCGATTAAAATGAGTAGTTTTGTGCCTGAAACTAGTTTAAAATTTCCTTCATCCCCTCTAGATGCTACTAGTGATACAGCGAGTCCACAGGCTAAAGTTACCACTCAGGTTATTCATTCTTTGTCCCCAGGATTCCTCTGGCCCCTCCTGAGCGGTTTAATGGAGACCCGCAAAAGGCGCAAATATTTTGGAAGCAGTGCACTTTGCATTTTATGTGTCACTCAGCGGTCTTCCCTGATGCCCAATCACGAGTAGCCTTTATACTATCCTATCTCAGTGGAGACGCCACTTCCTGGTCAATGCCGTTAGTCTCAAGAAATGACCCAATTCTATACGATCTGGATGAGTTCAAGAAGGAATTCCTCAGAATATTTGACTGACGGAAAGTTTCAGAAGCCACTGACAACGAGTTACTGGAATTAAGACAAGGCAATAGAGATTTAATCGCTTACTTGGCCCAGTACAATAAATTGATAGTGGAAACAGAATGGCCTGAGAATAAGAGGGCAGCAGTGTTTTACCAAGAGTTGAAGGATGAGTTTAAAGGTGCACTGGCCCAAGTACCTAATAGACCAACGGAAATTTCAGGCCTCATAGATTTGGTACTAGAAATAGACTTTCATCAGAATGAAAGGAGAGGAGAGAAAAGACGAGATGTTCATTCCAGCATACCAAGGTTTGATCGAGCAAGATTCGAGGTTGCTAAGGTGTCATATAGATCACATAGTTCTGAGCCTATGCAAATAGGGACAATACAAGGGCCATTATCCAAGGAAGAAAAAGAGAAACGGAGATTGAATAAACGATCAATCACAAAGGAGGGACTCTGGGCTTTTTGGACAGGTCCAGCATACGTGCCCAAACTTAGTAAAGATACAGAAAGTATGATGTTCCTAATTATGAGACAAGGGCAAACTAGGGGAACCGGTTTTGCATGGTCATGAGAAGTAGGAGGATGGGGATTCCTCCTCTTGGAATTTGGAGCCCTCAGACACCCAGCTGGGTGTCATGCTTCATCATAGGTCTGCTCCTCGTCAGGTCGGCGCTGCAATACCTGACGGGCTCCCTATGAAGGACTCTTTGGCGGAGATCTTTTATTCCAAATTGCCGTTTGGTGCCGTGTGGGTGAGGGGCCTAACCAGTGTAGATGAGTGAGTGGAGGTGTGCAACCTGAAGGAAGTTTAAAACAGGTTTGGAAGTACCAACGAAAACAATTTTAGTCAATAGGTCTCCCAACCTGATTAAAAGAAACAAAGGCGCAGGTCTGAGGTTATGTCTCAGGTAGGCCGCTCTATTGTGTGCTCAACATGTTTCTCGCCTGGTAGTCAATCAATCTGGTGGCGATTCGTCAGGACCTTCTAAAATCAAATCTATCTACACACGGGTGGTTATATGGTGTAATCTACCTCTTTAACCCAGCCTAACACATACTATGTGTAGTACCTGATAGAACATGACCAACCTGGTGAAGGAATAAAAACAAATATTAAGATCTGAGACTTCAGTATAAACAAAACTCTTGTGTTCCCTGTGTGACAAGCTCACTGCACACAGTGGTGATGGCTAAAAACATACACAACGTGAGTGCCGTGTGGGTGACTCTCACAGACCTTTTATCGTGAAAATTACACCGGCACATATGGTGGAACACCACCATGGTTGCAGAAAGAAATGATGAACTCACCCCAGTCGGGTTTCTCATTTTACTTCATCAATACCCGGCAGGTATCACACAAGGAATTTCCCTATGTACTGTGTGGGTTGTAGGTTAAATGAAAAGGAGATTAGAGCACAACACGTAAGATGTTGTAGGTACGTGATTAGGTATATGGAGCAGTGAGGGGGTTGTTAAAACTATCAACAGTTAACGAGAGGCAGCTGTTAATATATGTTGTGTAAACGGACTCGCCCAGATCATATGGTGGTCAAATAGACATGAGCTGGGTGTAAAACATGTTTGTTAAAAGTTGCGTGTGTCCAGTCAGGACAGATATTTGTGTAAATACCACATGTCAGGTTACAATAGTCTAGAAACATTTGATCTGTGGCGGGGGTACCAAGGATTTTTTCGGTGTGGTACAACAACTGCATAGATAATGGGTCCCCCCTAGGTGTACAAAAGCTCTTGTTGTTTCGGTAAACTGTGCATAATAAAAACCGAACTAGCGTTAGATGAGCTTGCATGTTGCAGAGTAACTAAGAAAACCCCACCATTAAGGAGAATTACAAAGGCTCTGGGCAAAGTGTACCCCGAGAAGCACAGCGTTATAGGACACAAGGTATTCACGTTTGCTGATTCAGCAACAGGCTCTCTGACCTACCCACTTCTGCCGGGATCGGGAGGAACTGGGAAGGATTGTGGACCTGTTTAAATACTAGAAGTGACTCAGCCTGAATTGGCGGGAAACTCCTGGTTGACTCGCAGTCCGCACTAGACCGCTAAAGTCATAGGAGGGAAACCGGTATTCAGTGGGGGCCATCTTGGATGATGTGAAGTCCTGATCATGGGAGCCGCCATATTGGAGTGGGTTCGGACTTCTCTCATGGTGTGGAGTTGCTATTATGCTCCAACTAAGTCTAGTGGCGATAACTCACGTGTTGCCCTATATTAAATTAAAAGGAAGTTGCAATCCATTAGCCAAGCCATATTTAAAGAGGTTAGGTAAAATTATAATAATTTTATAAAGTCATAGGAGGGGAACCGGTATTCAGTGGGGGCCATCTTGGATGACGTGAAATCCTGATCATGGGAACCACCATATTGGAATGGGTTTCTCTTGTGGTGTGGAGTTGCTATTATTCTCCAACTAAGTCTAGTGGCGATAACTCACGTGTTGCCCTATATTAAATTAAAAGGAAGTTGCAATCCATTAGCCAAGCCATATTTAAAGAGGTTAAGAAAAATGATAATAACAGAGTGCACTCGGTATGTGATTAACCTCCAAGGTGTCATAGGTATTTCATGGTGAGGTTAGGTAAAATGTACCGGGACCCCAAGATGATTCCTGTGGGTAACTGTATGATGATAACAGAGTACACTCGGTATGTGATAAACCTCCAAGATGTCATATGGAGTCATGGTGATCTCCGTGGTTGAGGGGTTATCTAACCCTCGCTCAAACATGCTAAGATGTTAGTGTGCATGTAGTAAAGTGAATGGGGATTCTGCATTATTGGCCTATGGGAGTGTCAAGTATTAAGTGTACTCCAAGGAATTTCCTCATTCAACCCTTGTGTATTGGTTGACAGACGATAAACCCATCTCTGTTCTTTCATAAACAGGGCCCCCTTACTAATCTTGGGATGTGCCTCTAGTATTACCCATTGTAGGGCGTCAGGTGAATGCTGCAGTAGAATTGAATAAACGATGTCTTTATTGCAGAGTTAGTGGCCATTTTGTTCGTAATTGTCCAAAGAAACCGAGGCAGTTGCAGAAGGAAAACTCGCAGCACCAACAGTAGGAGGAGTTGGACTGATGGGTGAGGATTTAGACACAACTCCTACGAATCATTCATTAGCTAACACCCTGCAATCCTCCTCTCCCCATCTAGTTATGCTCATGTCACTATAGTTTAGAGAAAGTCAGTTGAAAGGAATTACAGTGATGGTGGACTCTGGGGCTACTGGCAACTTTTGTGATTTAAAGTTTGCAGAATGAATAGGATTAAAGTCCATACAGAAAGAGGAGAGTGAAGCCGTCAGAGCAGTGGATGGTACGAATCTTGCATCGGGACCAATTGTGAGTCACACTGAGCCAGTGGAACTGAGATCTATAGAAGGTCATTGTGAAATCTTGCAATTTAACCTCATAGACGGCCCGCAGTTCCAGCTAATATTGGGTTTGTCTTGGCTCACCGAGCATAATCCCACAACAGATTGGTGCGCTCAAACTATAACCTTGAATTCTGAATACTATAAGGAGAATTGCTACAAGAACTTGGAAGATAAACAAAAGTCAACCCCTGTGACCCATTTATGTCAAGGGGGAGCAACAGTATGTGTGATACACACTATAGAAATACCTAAAGAGTATGTGGAATTTCAGGACGTATTTAGTGAAGCAGAAGCAGAGAAGCTTCCCAGCACAGGGCTTATGAGTGCAAAATAGAGCTTGAACCTGGAGCCAACTTACCCTGCAGTCGAATTTACACTCTGACAGAGAAGAAAAATCAGCATTTGAAAGAATACTTACAGAAATATCTTGACAACGGATTTATCAGACCCTCTCAATCTCCTGTCTCTTCGCCACTCTTCTTCATCCCCGAGAAAGAAGGCGAATTAAGGACTTGTATAGATTATATGGCAATAAATTGCATTACAGTACAAAATCGATACCCATTACCCCTAATCTCTGTTCATTTAGATCAAGTGAAGGGTTCATGGATTTATACAAAGTTAGATTTGAGAGGGGCATGTCACCTTGTTCGTATTAGAGAAGGAGACGAATAGAAAACAGCATTCAGAACAAAATATGGACTGTTTGAGTACCAGGTGATGCCCTATGACCTCTGCAATGCTCCAGCGGCATTTCAGCACTTTATAAATGATGTTTTGAAGGAATACATCAATCAATGTGCACTAGTATAAATCGAAGACATCTTGATATATTTAGACTCAAAGGAAAGTCACGAAGGACAAGTGAGAAGTGTGTGGCAGAAGTTAAGAGAAAACAACCTCTTGGTGAAACTGAAAAAGTGTGCATTCAGTGTGACATATGTGGAGTTCCTCGGATTCGTCCTGCCACCAAAAGGAATAACAATGGATGAACACGAGATTGAAGCGGTCATGGAATAGAAATCGACACATACAGTGAAAGAGGTACAGAGTTTTATCGGCTTTGTAAATTTTTACAGGAGATTTATTCAAGAGTTTTCCAATAAATGAATCCCTCTCACACGACTTTTAAGAAAGGGAGTTCCCTTTGAATGGACTACGGAAGCAGAAGAAGCATTTACGAGTTTGAAGAAAGATTTCACCATGGCACCAATTTTGCTTCACCCGGACCCGTCAGAGCCTTTCTCTGTTGAGACAGATGCTTCGAATTTGTCCTTAGGAGGAATCTAGTCACAAAGACAAAAAAGGACCGGCCAATTGCATCCAGTGGCATTTCGATCTCAAAAGTTAACCCCAGCAGAGGTAAATTATACCATCACCGAAAAGGAGTTATTACCCATAAAAGATGCCTTCAAGGAATGGAGGCACTACCTTATGGGAGCATAACATACAGTCACAGTTTACACCGATCATCGGAATTTAAAGTTTTTAAAATCTGCACGAACCCTAACTCCAAGGCAACTTCGTTGGTCATTGTATTTTGCTGACTATGATTTTGTAATCACTTATCGACCTGAGTCGAAAAATGGGAAATCTGATGCTCTGTCCAGGTTAGGTACAGAAGATGTACAAGAAGTGGTGGAAAATCAAAATATCATAGTGGAAGAAAGGGTCATAGGAGCGGTGTTGCAAGAATCAATGGAACATCTCGTGCAGAATTTGATGAGTCGGAATGAAATGCAGGAATGGGCAGATCAAGAAACCATTCGAGAAGTTTGAGAGAATTTGCCATATCCTAATGGAGCCCTATATTTGCCCACAGCAGCATTGCAAGAGAAAGCCCTGCAAGAGTGTCATGACCATGTTTTGGCAGCACATAAAGGAATGCAGAAGACAGAAGATTTGGTGAAACGGATATTATGGTGGCCTAATATGAGTAAGGATATACATCAATATGTGGCTACTTGTGAAATTTGCGCTCGTGGAAAACCAGAGAGGCAGTCTCCACAAGGGCTGTTGAAAGCATTACCAAATCCACCTTATCCTTGGCATACTGTAACTCTTGATTTGATTGTAGACCTACCATCCAGCTGGGGGTTTGCCACAATATTAGTCTGTGTAGATGCTTTCACAAAGATGGCCCATTGTATTCCATTAAAGGGAGTACCAATAGCAAAAAACTTGCACAAGTCTTTAGTCAAAACATAGTGAGGGCACATGGAATCCCTAAGACACTGGTTTCAGATAGAGGCTCCCAATTCCTGTCGCATTTTTGGAAGGCATGTACTAAAAAATTGAATATTGAGACAAAATATACCACTAGTTATCATCCAGAATCAGATGGGCAGACAGAGAGAACAAATCAAAAACTAGAGCAGTATCTTAGATTGCATTTGTTGAACCAAGAGGGATATTGGTCTGAATACCTTTGGGCAGTGGAGTTTGCCCATAATAATGCAAGGAACGCTTCTACGGTGTATTCACCCTTCTACTTGAACACAGGCAAGCATCCCAGTATTTCAGCAAATTGTTTAGAGATAGATGTACCAGCAGTGAAGGATTTGGTCCAACATATGGCTAGCATACACAAATCAGCAACTGAGAACTTAGTGAAGGCTAAGGATAGTTATAAACTCTACGCTGACAGAAAAAGAAGGAAGGAACAAGATTTCAAGGTGGGAGACAAGGTTTGGCCAAATACAAAGAATCTGAGACTCAAGGGCAACAGGAAACTACAACCCAGGTTTATAGGTCCTTTTGTAATACATAAAAAGTTGAGTACCCTAACCTACAATTTGACAATACCTGAGACACTACGCATACATGCAGTCTTTCATGTTTCTCTGCTTAAAAAGGTGTCCAAAGATTTGAGAATAACTTTGCCTCCGAAGTCCATATAAACTGAGGCAGGAACTGAGTTTGAGATAAAACTAATTTTAGATTCAAAAGCAAGCAAAGGTCGAATCTATTACTTGATAGATTGGAAAGGTTATGGTCCTGAAGAGAGACCCTGGGAGTTGACTTCTGATGTGCGCGCTCCTCGTTTAATTAGGGCCTTTTTATAAAATATTTCATGGAAAACCCACACCGGTAGAGCGTCCCTTGCAGTGGGGTACTATCAGAACCTCAAGCCCAACTACTAAAATTCCGGGATCAGTGAATGTAAAGTCCCTACAACCCTTCAGAAAAGGTATTACTAAGACCTGGAAGAGTCAAGGAGATTTTCCAAGATGGCTGCCAAGAGAGCCATCGATCGAGCAGCATACTATTGTTGTGAAATTCCTGACAGCAGTTTAGAATGTTAGGAGCGTTTGCTCTACGAGCGGTGCACTTCACCTGAAGATTTTGAGGTAACAGGAGGTGTTTGGGCGTTCGTCGAGAGTAGTCAGTCAAGGTAGAGTCTTGTCGCGTCTACAGTGAACAGTGTCTGGGGAATTTCGTCTCTTTTCAGTGCTCTCGCGGTAAGGCGTACGAATACTGTCTCGAGGGGCACATGTCTTTTAGTACGGAACAGAGAGTTCAGTCAGTTGTTCTAGTCAGCCAGCTAGAGGGAGCCTTAGTTTTGGGAAGATAGTGATTCGAGATTGTGCATGCTCATTTAATGAAAAAGAGATTCAGCACAAGTTCTGAGTATTGTCTCTGTTGAAAATTGGCAATCAGTGTATTCGTCTGGAGAATTCTTAGCACACTGAGAGTTATTACACTGAGAACGTGAAGGGATAAAAGTCTTTCACTTCAGAGAGGTTTTCGGTGAATTATTCATAGAACTGATATTTACCAATAAACCCAAGTATCATATATATATATATTTATACATATTGTAAATACTTACCATGACAGAGTCCTGGGTCGTGTTCTCCTCATGTCCTTGAGTATCTGCAGGTGAAGAAAAAAATAGAATAAGAGAAAATCAACCTATAAGCATATTTTCTTAGCACAAAGAAAAGAATCACATTTTATCTACATTCATACAGAAGTGAAATTATCGAAGAGGGGCAATGGTTACTCCTAGGCTGGGTAGGTACATAGAGGAGGAAGAACATGATAAAACAGTTTATTAGACATAATTCCTGGACTTATAGTTACAAGTGTTATTGTATTTTCAGTTCACAAGTAAATGCTATGAAAGTTATATGAAGGAAAAGAACAAGAGAGAAGATCAGAACATATGCGAATGAAGAATTAAAAAGACAAAAAGGCAAGAGAGGAACCAGATGAAAGGAGTGGCTGTCTCTTTGCTGTCTCCTACCCCTTTCCCCCCTTTGGGTTCTTCAGTTACATTATACAATCAGATGTGACTGAGAAGTCTGAAAGGGGCATTGGGAACAACGTCATTCTGTTCCTGTGCCTATTTGGTATCGCTCTGACAGAGCACTGCATCTTCTTAGGGGATCTTAACTTCCACCTTGACAACCCCATCCACACCAACACCACAGACTGCGTGGAAAGCATAAGCAACATCGACCTCAAGCAACTTGTCACCGACCGAGTTGGCGATGCAGCACGCGCAAGGTAAATTGTTTTATTTATTTATTTACTTACTTTACTCCGTTCCGCCGTATGTCGGAGTCCACTACCCCCCACCCTGCCCCTCTCCCGCCCCTCCCCCGCCCCACCGCCTCGCAGCACTCCCTCTGCAAGCCACCACTACCAGTGACAGAGTCAAGTACAATCACCTGGACCGACCACTACAGGGTTCACTTCACCATCTCAGGACCTACCAACACTGGCACCAGGCACCAGGCCCCACACCCACAGCTCCATGGGCAGAACCTGGAAAAAGATATCAGAAGACCAGTATAACAAAGCTCTCAACTCCCACCACCCAGACACTAGATCCAACCCAGAACTGGCCGCAAAGAACTTTTCCCAGTGGATCACAAAATGCGCAGACACAATTGCCAACGCCAAGCCAGCCAATTCCAAAGGACCTGCCAGAAGATCCAGCTGGTTTACCAAGGAGCTGAAATCCATCAAATGCAACTGCCAGCAACTATAAAGGAAGTGGCACACCAGCAAAGAGACAGGAGACCATACCACCTTTAAGACAATACTCAACCAGTACCACTGCCTCCTGAAAGAAACAAAGAACGCTCTAGCAGACCGCATAGAAGCCAGCACAAACTGCAGTAAGGAGATCTTAGCCATTGTGAAGGAGTTCTCCAATCCCACAGCCACCGAGAATGACATCAACCCCTCCCAAGAACTGTGTGACACCTTGGCAGACTTTTTTCACGACAAGATTGCAGTCATCCATGAAAACTTCAAACAACAACCCCCCACCGCTGACAGCATCAGCCTGCTCACACTCACAAACACAAGCACCGAACACCTGCTCACCCATTAGGACCCTCTCACAACTCAAGCCATAATCTCCTTCATGAACTCTGTGTGCTCTGGAGCACCCATGGACCCCTGTCCCCACACACATTCAACCTCAGGAGCAAGATGATTGGCAACAAACTTAAGAAAGTCCTGAACACCTCCATCACCTCGGCCTCCTTTCCTGAGGACTGGAAACATGTTGAAGTGAGGCCACTCATGAAGAACCCATCAACTGACCCATCATAACCAAATAACTACCGGCCCATTTCCCTGCTCCCCTTTCCAGTGAAGGTTCTTGAGAAGGCAAGCAACCAGCAACTCACCGAAGACCTGGAACACAATAACCTCCTTGGCCCCTCTCAATATGGATAATGAGCCAACCACAACACCGAGACAGCCCTGATCACAACCACCGATGACATTGGGCCCTCCTGGACTGTGGTGAAATGGCAGCCCTCATCCTCTTGGATCTGTCAGCGGCCTTCGACACCGTCTCCCATCTTGATCAACATACTCCACCACATCGGAATCAAGGGATATGCCCTCAAATGGATTGCCTCATACCTCACCGGAAGAACCCCGAGAATCTGTCTCTCACCATTCACCTCAGAACCCAAGAATATCAGCTGCGGCATCACAGTAGGACAATCCTTCAACCCCACCCTCTTCAACATGTACATGACACCCCTGGCCAACACCGTCAGATAGCATGGACTCAACATCATCTCCTACGCCCAGGACACACAACTCATCCTCTCGCTGTTAGAAGACTCCTCCTCCATCAGATCCAACTTCAACAGATGTATGATGAACGTCCCCGATTGGATGAAGGACAAATGTCTCAAGCTGAACTAACAGTTTGAATATCAATAAGGAGAAGGTGAAAGACATTACTTTTGTGAGAAAGCAATGTAACCAAGAACTAGCATGGAGAATAGGATCTCATTACATCACCAGTGCTCATTCCTACAAGCACCCAGGGGTTGACTTTCAAACTTCTGCCAATCACAAGTATCACATGAGAGCAATTTCAACTAAAGCAAAAGAAATAACTTTTGCATTAAACAATTCAGTGAAAGATCTCGCAGGAACCTCGCTATTTAGGCTAATTAAAGTTTTAATTGCCATGGATTTACCATCATTAACATATAGGCTTGAAGCATGGGTGGAACATCTTTCTTTGTTAAAGCAGCCAAACTATTGAATTTGCTACCCACAAACATAAGATCCATTGCCAACTATCTCAGCTTCATAAGATTAGTCAAGAGCTGACTCTTACCCACATGACGACTATACTCACAACGTAACAGTGTACCACAAACGTGTACTCAGGCATGACAAACTATGCTTGTCATGGTATAGAAATGAGGTTGCTGTTATACATGTGTCAGTGTTCATTGAACTATGCTTCCTGGTGTAAGCAGATACATTTATATAAGGGGAATATTGTATATTTCACTACAAGATACATGTCTATATCAGACCATGTCATAGATGCTATTTCTATGTACATACAGGTGTGTATATAGAGGGGTTTATATTTAAGCAATGTCAATATATATGTTAAATAAATTTATTTTTAAAAATGTGCATACTTCACAGCAAGTTAGATGTGCAAATCAAACCATGTAAATATTGCTGCATTTTATGTGCATAAGGACATTTATATAGAGAGGTCTACTTCAGCAACTAAAACTTTACTAAGTGGCCGATTATGATGCGGCCCGTAAAGTCTCTGATCGACGGTCGGAGCCTTCCTGGCTGCATCGTATGGGTCGCTCGGTTTACTTTCCGACCGCCCCAATATGATGCTGGCAGTTGGAAAGTAAACCGGCTGGTCATTCCGTCTGGCTTACGACAGGCTCATGGAGCCTGTCGGACAGTCGGAGCCGGCTTGTAACCTCAAAGGGTGGGCCTTTCTGCTTTTGGGATTTTGTTGCACAGTTTCCGACATGGTTTCCATGCCGGCCTGTTCGACATGGAAACCATGTCATAAAGTGTGTTTGGGGGCCCCCAGCAGGGCCCCCTTGTGCATGCGTCCTCCAGTTGGGGGCCGAGAGGGCACCTATAGTGCCCACTGTTGATCCCTGCACCTTGTGCCAGGCACCTAAAGGTACCTTCCACCGGGTGCATGGATGAACAACACCTCCCATTTCTCAATTGGAGCATGTGTTACAGCCGGTTCACACCCATAACATGAGCTCCCATTGCGAAATGGGAGTATGCGACCGAACAGTTTTCAGTTGCATTGTAATTAGCCGGTTGGGACCACCGACTGGAGTTCGGTCGATCCCAGGAGCGAGTTGGTGTCGGGCGGAAGTAATTCCACACAACATCGAAATCGGCACCTTAGTGTCATGCATATATAAGTTAATTTCAGTTTTGTTTTAAAAAAATAATAATACTTCTATTAAGCTTTGCCTTATCTCTACCCTCTATGACTCATCACAAACTTTTCTGAGTACTATTAACTCCCAAACATCCTTTTCAAACTTCACCCTCCTTTTTTTGCCCATGCTACCCAGCTAACAGGCACACATGTCCACTGCTAACAAAAACAACGTACTACTTCCCCTTTCAAATCCATTCGCATCATTCTATCCCTACTCTAAACTCTACTAAAGACACAAGAAATCAAGAGAATTAAATAGACACTTATTACTAATCTTCTAACTATTAACTCTAAACTTGGGTTCCAGAGTGGCGTGCTACTCACCACAAAGTGCGTCAATGTCTTGTCAGAGGTAGTAAGCAGTATATAAATACAATTTACCAATTGCAATTTACATTCCCAGTACATTTGAAAGATGGCTCAACCTGACACAATCCAGGCAGTATAAATCCATCTTCAGACTCAGAGGTTCACAAGAGAAGCTCAGCTTTGTTTAGAGTTGCTCTCTTGAAGCAGCAACAAGTCTAAAAGGCATAATTATTGAAACTTTGGCTTAAATTATTTAAACCAGATAAAGGCCCTTTTAAATACCAATTCAGGCAAGAGCCCTCTCTAAGTCTGCCCCTTGAGCAGCAGCCGCTGAGCCTACACTTTTTGAATTACACATGATTCCACTATGGACTTATAATGTCACATACCAAAATGTAAAATTCTTTTAAGCAAAACCATAAAAGCAAAGTCAAAAGAAATGAATCTGCAGATTTTGCAGGCTAAACACCATTTACAGTTTACTATGGCAACCCACGTGAAATTGGCACAGCAAGAATATCTAATGATGCTCATATCTTATGAACTCAAACATAAATTCCTAAGACTTCATTTGAAGCTAATTGATCTAAGTGAAAATACACAAAGCTGGAAACACACTTTAGTCAACAAATTTTGCAATTTTTGTGCCTATCATAACATTGGCGCACTTTCTTTGTTTCTACCAAGCCTTCATTTATGAAAGAAAGAAACTACTTAAGCCTTATAGGCTCAATTGAGCATACGTTCTTGCCAGCATGCCATTTCAAGGAACTGATTGTGGGCTAATGACTAGGGGGCATATTAGCAACAACTTGCGATAATTTTCGCAAACAGTGCTTAGCGCGATTTTTTTTATCGCCGCCTATCGCTGAATTTGATCGCGGAGATAACGCAGTATTACCAACGTTTATCTCCACGGCGATAAAAATCCAGCGATAGCGGCGAATCCCATCATTAACGTGAGATTTCCAGCGATAAAAATCCTATCGCTAAGGGGAATCTCGCTAATAGGCAGGTGGGGACTTAGCCGTAGAATCCACCTCCCATTGACTATAATGGCTAAGTCATGTTTTTACCAGTTCTAAAAAACCAGCGCTTATCGCGGTTAGCGCGCGTTTTTTTATCGCTTCGCGGTTATTGCTAATAGGCGATAGCGATGTTAGCGACTGCTTTCAGTCGCTGTTATGTTGGGAACGCCTCCTTTGCATGTCATTAGCGATAAATATCGCTGACATGCAAAGCGGCACCCAAACCAGTCGCTATCTCCTAAAAGCTGTCGCTAACACCTGTTAGCGACAGATTGCTGATAGGGCGATAGAAATATCACCGCTTTAGCGGCAAAAAGTGCCGCTAAAGCGGCGATAGAGCCCTTGATAATATGCCCCTAGATTTGTTAAATGTATCTACAAAGTCTTAGATGCAATACCTAAACAGCAGGACAGCCATCAGGCGACAATGCGAACAGACTTCAGGATTTAGCCGCTATGACATGAAGGTCACTTAGACTGGCAATTCAGTAAAAGATCTAATGACGGGGATATTAAGTCAAAAGTAAAAATTCACTATTTGACTATGATAAAAAGCACCAATTGTTCCACAGTATTAAAGTGATTACTGAGGATCAACTCTTCGTGACATTGGCACCTGCATTTATCTAGGTAATACTGTATACTCTGATTATATTTCAACACCACCACTAAAGTCCCAGGTTACAGGGGCTTAGAAGGCACTAGCACTTTAGTGATGTATTGATTAATTTTATGAGGTATTTTACTCAGTATCTATTATAATGATTGTAGTACAGTTGTATTTGTTGATTTGAAGTGATTTTAATTAACTAACAAATAAGAATTTATATCATGCCAATCACATTCAAAAGCATTCCAGCAAAAAAATATGAAAGCACTATTATTTAAAAAGAAGTACAAATAGGGGATATGGATAGCAAACAACATGCTGGTACATCTCCCAAAGAAGAAAGCAGATGTAATTGCACATTTTTTTAACATACAAACACGCTTAGCTAAAAATGAAAATTACCTTAGGGAAAAACATTTACTTATTAATTTCTAAAATATATTTCTTTATTTATTTGTCTTATATTTTCATTATAGACCCATACCATACAATACAACAGACCATGTCTACTACAAAAGATAGAACATTACTTCTGTACTGAAAATTTCAACATCAAAGAGATGAAGAAAGGGATAGGAAATAAGTTTAAAGTATAAACAAATGTAAACCAATTCAATTATTATATTTAAGTTTATCTATTTTAAAAAGACATATCAATTAAACTCACATACAGATCCAAACATGCCCACTGAGTCTACGTTTACGAGATCACAAAGAGATCACGCTTACCTTACTTATGACACACCTACAGCAAAGAAAACTACACAAATGAATGCACTCACCTACCCGACTTGCCTAAGGATCATAGAGGCTATCCCCACGCTGAAGGACGAAGGTTAAGCTCTTCTGATTCAAAAGAACAATAAACCCTTCCCCTAATCCTACTCAAACATGGAGAACCCCAGCAAATTCGTACCTTCTCCACCAAAGAGACTGATCACAGCACTGAGGAGCCTTACACCCCCCCAACCAGGTTAAAAAGTCACCTCTCACCTCTGCCCCCCTCTGCCCCCCCACACCCAACGGACTGAAACCACACGGCCCGAACTCCTTCACCTTCACCTCCCCCCAACCTCACACCTAAAGCAAAAAGAAACCTCAAACGCAGAGTGATTAGACAGCACCCAGAAACTCTAATTGCGGACATATACCACTGCTCCTCCAAAGTCCAGCTAAAAACGAATCTAATTTTCCACACTATAAGACCTGCCAAATGGAACAACATCCTCAAAACACATCTGATCATATCAAAAACGGCCAACACCCCTCACAGCTGCAAACTAACGATCACACTCCCAAACCGCCCTAAACGTAACGGCACCACGGCAGTGACCATCTACAACAACGGCAAAGTCTTGATCCAAGCCAATAATGGCAACCTGGAAGCCTTCGACTCCCTCTTACGCTCGCTCCGCACCGCCCCAGCGCATCTACACAGCTCCCGCCCGCCCGATTCCCTATCCTATGATAGACCGCCCCTCCCTGAGAGCGCACTAGGCAAACACAAGACCTTTGCCAAGATAGGCAACCTCCCCCATCCTGTCACCATCCTCCCCTCCGTCTACCCCTCCACGATAGCGTCCAACCCAGTCCCCTCCTCAAATGGGAATTGGAACCCAGTCACGGATGAGGCTCTACAACCCCCTATCGAACAACAGCAACCCCCTCCTTCCCTAAACCACCACCCTCAACGAACAACCAACAAACCTAGCTAGCAGCTATTGACTCCTAAATCCCTCCCCCCACCGACACACAAGAGAGGGCAGCTTGAACTACGCCGAGACCTTACACACCACAGACACAGGACTACCAATAGGGATAACTTATGTAACTCCAACACCAATAGCCAACTCCAAGAGCCCAGCCTTCACCCTTACCCGACAGCCACAGCTACCGACACCAAGCATACAAGGCCTCCCAAGGCTAAACGGCTCAGCTCGACCACAACCCCCACATGGAACCTGACACATAGACCCAATAGAACAAGAACCTCATCGACCTCCAGGAACACCCCCTCGCACTCCACCAGAGTGACGACCCAGAGGCTTGCCCTGCTGGAAAGCCTGCTTGAAACGGTAATACTGGGCCTCTCAGAAATCCTACTGAACCCCACCACACCCCGAAAACCCATCCAACACTCTTATCCGACACCCTCAGTCACCAACTCGAATCACTCAAGACCCCACAAGTCCCAATGGCCCAGATGGTCCACAATCCCCCTCCCGAACCTGAAACAGAGACCGAAAAGAACCAGAGCAGCAATGTCCGCAAGTGAAGCGATGGATCTGGCCGCCTCGTATGACACATACACTTCTGTCACCTCTAGCTCCAAGATCCAGGTTGTCACAGGATTCAGAAGAGACCGCCCCCCCCCCAGACCCATTAGACCCCCAGCCTTCCTCACCAATATCCCAAGGGCCCCGCTTACGAAGGATCTCAAGAATGAAGGATCCAACACCAACTGCATGCTCATAAACTGCAGGTCGGCCACCAAACATGCAACAGAACTGGCAGAGACTATCCTTACCCACAACGTAGACATTACGTTCATCACCGAAACCTCGCTAAACGAGTTCTCTCCCCCAAGCATGGACATGCTTGTGCCCCCGGGCTTCACAATCATCCACAAAGACAGAAAAATCCAACGAGGAGGGGGTATAGCAATCATACATAAGAACAACATTTCCGTGATGGAAACAGATACCCTCAAGTATAACTCCTTCGAATGTCTTACTGCCACTATTAAGATGAACGACAACAGATCACTACTCTGCCACCTCATATACCACCCACCAGGAAACACCTCCTCTTTTGGTGATCACCTCTCCGACCTGATTACTCAAGGCTCACTCCGTGACTCTAATATCATTATCCTAGGTGACCGCAATCTTCACTGGAATGAGGAAAACAACACGTTAATCAAAACCCTAAACGATCTCCTAAGTAACTACAACCTCACCCAACACTGCACAGAGAAAACCCACAACAGGGGCTCAATCCTCAATGCCATTATCACTCAAGCAGACATAGTCTCCATCGACCACACCCTGCCTGTTGTCTGGTCTGACCACCATATCATTCTGTTTCACATGAACCAAAGGATCCTATCCCAGCCCCGCACGAAGGAACCCCCACGCTGGGCAAGAAATCTAAGTCAGATTCCCCTTGCAGACCTGGAGGCTAGGGTAAGCTCCCTTCTCCCCAACAACTCTGATGAGCTCTCAACACCAGAACTCACCTCCCACTACAACTCTACTATGACTTCTATTATGGACCAAATAGCACCCCGGAAACTGAAAAGAGTCAGAAGCACACCATCCAGACTATGGTTCAACACAGACATCAACTCCCAAAGAAGAGAACTGAGAGCGGCAGAAAGACTCTGGCAAAAAAAAACTTCCTCAATCCTACGAGCGACACTCAAATCAGTACGAAGGAAATACAAAAATCACATAATGAATGAAAAAGCGTCCTTCTTTCGCAATGCCCTCGGCAACGCAAAAAATAGACTGAGAGAACTTTTCAATCTCAACAGACAACAAACTTCCAAGCCCCCTTCGACTCAAGTTGTGGCCTCCAAAGACCTGTGTGACAACTTTGCCAATTTCTTCAATGACAAAATCACCAAGATAGAACTCTCCTTGGACATACAAAGCAGTCCCCCAGACAGCAAATCGCCCACAGAGACAAAAGATGATACCACACTCAAGCACCCCCTAACTTATGGAACTCTTTCAACCCCATCTCCGAAGCAGAGGTCATCAAAATGATTTCCTCCTCCAAACCCTCAGCACACGTCCTGGATCCCATACCGGCCCAACTGGCCAAAAAACTCAAACTCTCACTAGCCCCGCACTGGACTAAGATCATAAACAGCTCCTTGAGTACTGGAGTCATGCCGGACTGTCTCAAAAGCGGCCAAGTCACACCTCTACTGAAAAAACCAGGCGCGGACTCAAACCATCTAAACAACTTCAGACCCATCTCCAACCTCCCTCTCCTAGCAAAAATCCTGGAAAGATGTGTTCTCCTCCAACTCACCCAACACCTAGACAACACCAACTTCCTAGACCCTCACCAATCAGACTTCAGAAAAGGATGCAGTACAGAGACAGCGATCCTAAACATAATAGATGATATGCACAAATCACTTGATACTGGCCAATGTTGCCTACTCATACTCCTGGACCTTTCGGCAGCCTTCAATACGGTTGACCATAAACTACTCATCAAGGCACTTCAAGAAAGGGCTGGAGCTGAACAGATGGTACTACAATGGTTCACCTCTTTTCTACAGAACCGCACCCAAAGTATAAAAATCAAAAACTTCTCATCGGACCCACTCCCAGTTAGCAGGGGTGTCCCCCAAGGATCAGTACTCTGCCCGCAACTTTTCAACATATACATGGAACCCCTCACCACCACACTCAAAAAATCCAACATTCCCTTCCACCTCTATGCAGACGATGCCCAGATCTATCTGGAAACCTCCTCCATTGAAGACATTCAGAGACTGAACGGCACTCTAAGAGAAGTCCAACACTGGCTATCACGCAACCACCTAAAACTCAATCAAGACAAGACAGAAATCCTCCTAATCTCCAATGATGAGAAAAAAAAACAAATCTCAGAATGACTGAAAGCGATCGATGCGCTCAACTATAACCTTACCTTAGCCGACTCTGCAAAATCGCTAGGAATCACCCTGGACCCCAAATTAGACATGAACAAACACATCAAAAACACCGCAAAGAACACCTTCCTCAGCCTGAAACTACTCAACAAAATAAAACCCTTTATCCCTCAGAACGACCTCAAACAAGCTACTCAATCCCTGGTGCTGACCAGACTAGACTACGGGATTGCAACCCTCACAGGATCAGCTAAATCTCACCTACCTCCCCTCAGATCAACTCTGAACGCAGCAGCCAGAATGGTCACCGGAGTAAAGAAATATGAACACATCTCTCCTGCGCTCAGAGAGCTCAAATGGCTCCCAATCGAAATGCGGGCCAACTTCAGAACCGCCTGCCTCACGCACAAAGCGCTGCACACAGGCAAACCCGCCTACCTGGCCGCCAAACTCCAGAAGGCCGGTCAGACAAGAAGCCTAAGGAGTACCAACACCCTACTCCTTATCCCTCCGAGAACTCGCAAACAAAAAACCGCATCCCGATCCTTCGCACGAAATGCTCCCAAAATCTGGAACTCCATACCAGTCCACATCAGGACCAACCCCATCTACCTACAATTCAAAAGGCAGCTCAAAGAACTCTTCCTCAACCGATCTCTCCCGGATGGATAGCTACAACCTAACCATCGAAGCAGGCCCACAACAGCTCACAAGACACTTTGACATTAAGAACTCTACCTCACTATATCCTATACCGCCCCCCCCCCCCGGGCCATTCCCGTCACGAGTCGCTGTGCTCTCTCTGACGACAACGCCGTGTACATATTATTGTGATAACATACCCTGCGAGTGACATTGTGCGCTCTACGACGATATTATTGTGATACGTCTGGAGCCATTGTACATACTAGTATGTCTATGTATCTTACGAGTGATCATGATGTAAAGCGCTCCGATACCTTCGGGTCTGGCCAGCGCTATATAAAACTCTTAAATAAATAAATTAATTGAAGATGCAGAAAGTGTATTCAAATGAATGTTAGGTAAGGGCCACAACAATGAACAATTTCTTTGAAAATGTTAGAGATTATAGTCACCAGTCCTCCTTGGCAGGGACTGAAGTTTGTAACTGTGCACGCGACTTAATACATGTCTCACTAAACTTTGCGCTGCCATGAAGATAGGTCATAAAAGACTACAGCCACAGAATACCAGTCCAAGTAATATAGCAAATACTACTTGTTCCCAATTTTAAGCAGACTGTATCTTACAAAAGGTGAGCAGCGAGTCCAGCAAACAAATTCATAAGTAGATAACCCCCCCCAAACCCCCCCCCGCCATTGCCCACCACCACACCAAGGGAGAATATGCTTTATATGCCAATTAAAATGAGAAAAATAATCAATATTTTGTCACTGCACATAATCTGTTAACCTTAACCCAGTCATGCATTTGGTTGATAAATGACACAATCAATACATGTCCACCTCCCTTCAACCAAATGCAAATCATACATGGTCAGTACCAAACTAACAATTAATGGAGAGACCATAAAAGTTGTGTATTCCATTTTAGGGGCCCTAGAAAATGTTGCTTTCTAATAAAGCTAAAACTACTAAATGGAATTACACCAAACCGGGCATGAAATTGAGGTTTACAGAGACTGATATATTTTTTGTGCTGAGGACCCGTTCTCCACCTCTGCTGTTCTAATCGAAATGTTTTCCACGCTTGCATGATGAAAAATGTCTCAAAATATAAAAGGTATTTAATGATCCATACCAGAAGTTAAGCAATTAATAAAGTGGTGAGTTGAGCACAATATGATGGTGAATGAGATTCTTTAAATTAGAAAGGGGCCAATAGCAGCATGGACACTAATTGCACACTGAGCCCAATCGAATACTGTCCTCCCAACCCCTTCCATGGAATTGACTAGGTTTCAGTTTCATGCTCTGTTAAGCATCCTCAAAACAGATTCTTGAAAGTCATCCAGTCTTTGGGGCGGCCGATGCTGTTATGCAAAATATGCAATTTAAAAAGTATGCACCACGCTGTCTCAAGGCAGTGTGCTCAGGTTCAAGAGGGAACAGGGAGGGAGGAAAACTCGTAATGTGGCGACTCCCAGCCAAGTTGAGGAGCCTATGTTATTTATTTTGCTTTTTTTCTGCCAAATTCCTTTTTTCCTTTGCTGCTTGCTGCCCCTTGAGCATGGAGTGCAGCATGAGTGCACTTCCCATCTATACTTATGACAATCGACGAATCCATGGCCCTACTCCTCTCTCGTTCTCTGTAAATGTCCTTATTTTCATATAAATTGTTTAAACACAAAAAAGCCCAAACTAAAATTGGAGAAATTAGGCAGCTGGTTCATTCAACTGTAGAGATTGTATTTGTTTCTGTGGATGTGTCGACTCGCTACATTTTAGCCTGCCTTTAGGCTGAGCAGAGGATATATAAAAAAAAATTCAAGTTAGACTATAGTTCCGTTTCTTTTTCCGTACCTGTACTCTAAAATACTGTACCTCAAAGGTTCTGGAGAAGAGATTTTAATACATCACTACAGTGTGTTTCAAACTACAGAATCCACGGAGTGATACAATTGAAAGACTCATCGAGAGACATTCCATACACAAATTGAGCTTTCCATACAGTGGGGATCACCTTGTGCTCAGAATTGGCATTTGGGGAAAGATTTGCCACCTCGTCACACAACGCAGTGCAGCACCCACAGTTGCTGCCTTGCGCTGTGCTGCGTGACAGGGAGAGAGGAGGAAAATGTCATATCTACAGAGATATGCCACTCTCCTAACATTTGCCTAGCTCTGACACACAATCAGGCTGCCGAGCACCACACACACATCTTTGCACCATAGTGCAAGGATGTCTGCGTGAGTCTGGCATAGGTTTTGTACTGGAAGGGCACCCTTCCAGAACAAAATACTATGCCTAAACAAACTGTAAAATGGGTCCTACTTTATAGTGTGCTGTACAGTGCAGCGCACATGTAAAGTCGGAATAAAAAGGAGAAATAAAAGTTTTCTCCTTTTAACGCCTGCTTCAAAGTGGCGTTATTTTTTAGCGCAAAACTCTGTCTGCTTTTGGTAATAGAAATGATTTTGAATCTAAAAATATGAGTGGTAGCATGGGAAAGCCCATGTACCACCCATGTCATGCCCCTCTGACACAGAGCAATGCACTGCTTTGCATTAATTTTAGGCAACTCTCTAGTGCAAAACATGTTTTGCGCTGGAAAGTAAATCCAACAAAAAATGTTTTGTGCAGGTTTGTGTCACTTTTATGATACAAACCCAGCGCAAACGGTTTGTAAAGAGGGCTTTGGTTGCAACTCTTCAGAATGAGCAAGATGATTCAGCTCATCGGATCAGCAGCTGTCCTTAACTGATTGCATGGCTTATTAAACGCCTGTTTCTCTGCGGCCTTCCTGCACTATGATAGTATGACATTTTTACAACCTCACATTCTATCCTCTGCTTTAGCTTACTTTAAGTGTGGGTTGAGTCGCACGCTAATGTAGATTATTCATTTTGGGGCATAGTTACTTATTCTTCAGGTAAAGCAGGGCAGCAAGCAAAGTCACTGGGATGCGCGTGAACGGGAGAGAGCAGAAATACTCCACATTTACAAAGGTATAGAGCATTTCTGTGCTCTCTTTTCGCTGGCTTAATTTGCGCTGCCTAGCGCCAATGCAAGCAACCTTGCACCATAGTGCAAGAGTGCCTGTGTTACAGGAAGGATTATTTTCGTTCCAGAAGAGACACCTTCCTGCACTAAAACAATCCTTAGAAGGATTTTTCTCTTTCTTCGTGTGCTGAAGAATACAGCACACATGGAAAGAGGAAATAATGAGGAGAAATAAACATATTTCTCCTCATTAAGCCCCACTTTGGAAGGCATAGCATTTTGACACATTCTCAGGTTTACTAGCGTAGTAGATATTGGAATGTGCCGAAATCCATGGGTGGATGCAAGCGAACGCCCATGTCCCACCCATGGAATGCCTCCCAAGTTGAATTGTCTTTACAAAGTCACAGAAGTACACACAAATCAGGCCTTGCATGGCTTTGTAGATTCCAAATGAGCCTTTTTGTTACCCTGTGTCACCTTTTGTGACGCAAAAACGATGCAAAGACTTAGTACATATAGGCCGTTGAGCACTTTTAGCTGGATTTGCTGGTTTCGATTATGAGTGGGAAATACATTTTTATGGGAAGGCTCACAGAAGTTTGACCATGGACACGCTCCGTGCATTTGACCATGCAGTGTCTTAGCTGGCAATTTATTAGCCATTCCTAAATTCGTTTTTTTTAAATATATTTTTTAAGTATTATATTTTATCCCTGTTACAAAGAAACAAGACAATACACACCCAGACAGCAGTCCCCGAACCCCCCACCCCCACCCACCCTACACAATTAACAGCAATATGAAATAATTTCATTATTACACATTACAGCCAATAAAAACAAAAAGAACAGATTACATTAATGGAAGCATTAAGAATGCAGTGAGAGATCCCCAGATCAGTATAAAATATAGATAAAATTCTTTATCATCTAAAGTGCATAGTGTAAGACTTTTATGATTCTAATACATTCTTTTCATAATACGAGATCTATCAGGCCTGCCACCTCGCCCACCAAGCTCAATCCAATCTGTCAAAGGAGCCCATCTCTGCAATCCTTTTTTCTGTCTCGTACCCCTTTCTTTGAATAAATTGCTTTTTCCAGATTGTACACTGCGAGTACCAGGGCTAACCACTGCTGAAATACAGGTGGGTTTGCATCGAAAAATGGTCATATCAATAAATCGGAGCCCTCTACCTCTGTCACATCTCTCATTTTCTTGTACCCCCGCAAGATTACAGCAGGGGTTAAAGATGTTTTTATTCTCAATTTATCATTAAGAAATCTAGCAATCTCTTCCTTTACAACCGATAGCACTCCACAGGTAGCGAATGTATGTACAATGTCTGCTCCGTACAGCTGGCATCCTGGGCATTGTGATCCCTTACCATTTCCCCATTTAATAATCCTACTGGGTGTATAATAAGATTAAAACATGTTTTATAATATTGCACTTGCAGCTTTGAGGACAATAGTATAGTTCTTGCCATTAAAAAAGATTCCATAAAGCCAGATTCCAGTATAGCCAGTTTCACCTGCCATTTCCGGGAGTGTTTAACTAGGTCACCTTTCATTAACTTATTCAAAAAGCTGCAAATAACCCCAATGGGACATTTTTGTCTGCTGATCAATAAATCCACAAGGCCAGACCTTAGGAACCCCACAGGGCAACCCCCTTTGCGTATCAAAAATTCCTGTATTTGGAGGTACTTAAAAAAATCCCTTTAACCAATGTTAAAATCATTCCTAAGCTCTCCAAATGAAATGATCCCTTAAGAGAAACAAATACCCTATTCTGTTTAACCCAGTACTCACCCAACGTAAAATATATTGATCAGCAAAAATATTTGGTAAATTCCCATTATTACCTATAGGAGTATAATAATTCAATATTCCAATCCCCATTATCCTGCGTACAGCCGACCAGACTTTAAAGGAGCTCTGAAGAGTCTTAAAGCAAACTCTTTTAAAGTAATTGAACTCAAGTTGTCTCCAAAGGCATCCCCAGACATCTTTGCCGATCAATATTTTGAAGGGAGTGGGGAAGTCATCCCCTACCTGACCCTGCCCCCTTTCTTGCAATAGGGCCAGGTAATTTTGAAGCATGGTAGCCCAATAATACAATTTATACCCCACCCCGTCTAACCCTTGGCAGTGTCAGATATTTAAAAGCTCTTCTGGGTTTGGCATACGCCCAGACAAATCGAGAGATCAGATCTTCCAATTTCTTAAACCACATATTCCTGAATTCCACAGGGATAGCACTGAAAAAGTAAAGAATTTTTGGAAAAAATCATTTTTATTATATTACACCTCCCTGCTAGGGACAAATGTAAATTATTTAATCTGTACAAATCTCTCTTTGCCTTTTCGATAAAGGGGACTAGGTTCTCTTTAACTATTATGTCTAGATCTGAGGAAATAGTTATTCCTAAGTACACTGCACATTTTACTACACTTGAGTCTGATAATATAATTCCCTTATTGATGAAAATAACCATTTTTTTCTTATTCAAAGAATATCTTGAAATATTCCCAAAGCTGACCGCCTCTCTCTCTACCTCTAAAAAGGGCAGTCCCTAGATCCAGTGTTACAAGCGCTATATCATCCAAGTATGCTAGGGTGTTAGTGTCCCATCCCATAAATGGCATTGGTGGAATTAAAATATTGTGCTCAAGCCTGCATATAAAGGGGTCGATATACATTGCAAACAAAAGTGGGGAACAAGGACACCCTTGCCTTGTCCCCCTAGTGATCTTAAATGGCTCAGGCAGATCCCCCGCTACAAACACTCTTGCTTCTGGGCTATTATATAAAGCCTTAACTGCTTGCATGTATCGTGGCCCAATATCCGCTCTCTGCATTACATCCCACAGAAATTGCCAGGAGACCCTATCGAATGTTTTTTCTGCACCAAGCAGATTCAAAGCCATAGGGTCTCCTGCAACCTGAGCGGCATCTAGACGAATTCTAGTAAATATTTGCAAAAACATATTAATTAAACACCCTTTAAGCTCTGGCACAAACACCTTATAAATATTCAGTAGGTATGCAGTCTGTACTGGCAACTTTTCAGGCGGGGAGGATACCCAATGCGATCAAGATTTCTTCCCACGAGGGAGACCCTTCCAAAACCTCTTGTTCTTCTTGACTAAATTTGGTAGATAAAACAGAGTCCAGATAGGATATACATTTATCTCCCCTCCTTTAATGCTTTCTGTGTATAGGTTTTGATAATAAGTCTGAAATGCCGTCCTAATACCTGCTGGGTCGGAGACCATCTCCCAGCTAAGATCTCTTATTTCTCGCACTTCACTTTGCCCACCCTTCTGCATAGCTCTAGTAGCCAGATGATGTCCTATTTGCTCATTATATTCATAAATGTTCTCCCTCCATACCATAAATTTATCAGCTGCTTTTATTGCTGTCATTTCATTAATCACTGCTTTGGCAAGAGCTACCCCCATTTGAGCCTCAGGTACATTATCTCTCTACTGTGAGGCCAATATTAAATTCCTTTCTTCTGCTGTCAGTGCTGTATAAAGATCCTGAATTCTTTGTTTCTCTTTCTTTCCCCTATTTAACGTAAACTGCAAAGTCTCCCCCTTATCCCTGGTTTCAAAGTGTCCCAGATTACTCCTAGCGGCGCACTCCCTATGTTCTCTTTAACGAATATTGGAATCCATTTCCTCATATGTAACAGATATTCTTCATTAATTAAAAGAGCACGTTTGAAGCTCCAATAAGTTCCTTTCTTAACAAATCTCCCACTCTTTATTTCCAGTACAAGGGGGTTATGATCAGACATGACCCGTGGCTAACTTTCAATATCGCACTCTTGCACAAATGTGTGGGGAGACAAGAAAGAAGTCTAATCATGCATGCATTTGATGTGGCGCTGAAAAGAAAGTACATCCACAATCCATGGATCTCTTTGTCTGCCATACATCTCTCTGCCCATGATCTTTACAGAGCCCTCTCAGAGACTGGAATACTTTAGGTTTCCTACCGGTATATCTATATTGATCTTCACTAGACCAATTCACAGACAGGTTAATATTCAGATCTCCACACAAAATAAGGGGTAAAGGCCAAAGTGCAAGTTCATTAGAAATCAATCAAACAATCCAGAGTTCTCTGAGATAACCCTTAAGCAGAGCACAAGGTGAACTTTTTTCTGGAGAATTGATATTCCGCAATAACCCACCTCCCATAATTATCTGCACAAACATGTTTAAATTGCTTAGATGACTTACGAGCTAAAATTGCCACTCCACACGTATGTGTCCCTTGTGTAGTCCCACCAATTAGCTTAAACCCAAGTGTATCTAACAACTGTAATTGTGACCCTTCAATATGTGTCTCCTGGAGACAGACAATATCAGCATTTAGCATTTGCAATTCAAAAGGAATTCTAGACCTCTTTTTCCTGTCATTCAGGCCGCATATATTAATAGTCTCAATTCTCATTTTACTCATCTCTAAGCTTGATTTTTGCCATCCAATTGATTTTCGCTCCCCTCAGGACACCTAAAGTCTAGCAGGCACACGCCATTAATGACAAATTTCTGCAATATTAGTCTGTTTATTTGTGTAGTGCCCCCCCAGCTCTCTCCCTCTGAGTACGAAACCCACCCACCCACAGCACCCCTCCAACACCTACCGCAATATGAGCAATCAGGCAGCATGCTCGAATGATGACATCATAGAGTGCTGACACCGCCTGCCACCCCCCGCCTCACCCCCATCAAGAAAAAAAAGATACCTGGAGAATATATAGAAAAAGAAAGGAGAAAAAAAAAACACCACATATAGAGGGCACTTTTATCCCCAAACACTCAATCATAGAAGGAAGAAAACCCATCAATGTATAAAATTCACTGCCTGAAAGCTTATGTTTCTACTTGTTAGAAGCAGAACCTGACCCTCCGTTAAGCTCTTTTAAGTATTCCTGGACCTGAATCTCTGAGGCAAGTATAGCCCAATAACTTTTAACCAGGCAGGATTTTGAAGTAATACTTCGGCCCCTATTTTCTGGAATGGGCTAAAGAGTGGCTGTAGCCGCCATCGCCTTTCTACAAGGGCATGCGCAAAGTCAGGCCTGACAAAAAAAGAGACCCTCTCAAACTCTCTCTTTGCATTAGGGCAAGCCAAATCATATTTTTTATGGTGTAATAGAAAATTCCTAAAGTAGACTGGCATAGCCCGGGGCCTCTTGAGTTCATTAGACTGTTGCTTCCTTCGCATAAGCGGAAATCTATGAACCCGTTGAATTTCCAAGTCCCAGTTGGTCTTTTCTGGGAAGGCTCCTTTCAATAAATTGACTATATAAGCTTGTGTATCTTGCCCCTCCCCCCTCGGGGATCCCCAAAAATCTCACATTGTTCCTTTGTTGTCTGTCTTCTTGACCTTCAAGTTTCCATAGGACATCCATCATAACTGCTTTTTGAGAGGATTTCTGTGTTTATTTCAGTGCCTAAACACTCTGGGCCCGATTCTGATGCGGGTTGGAAAAGCTTCCCGACCGAGGGCCTGATTCTGATGTGGTTAGGAAGGCCTCCTAACGGCATTTGCTCCTTCCAAATCGGATCGGGAACGTGTCTTCCCGACCGAGGGCCCAATTCTGATGCGGTTAGGAACAAATATTCCCATTGAAGTCAATGGGAGTTCAACCAAATCGTATCTGGAAGCATCCGGATGCATCCTACTCCGCCGGTCGGACTTTCCCGATCCGAGTGGGTCGGACAACATTTCCCAACCGATTCGGTCGGGAAGCTTTTCCAACCCGCATCAGAATCGGGCCCTCTGTCTGCTCCTCCACCATAGTAATCTTTTCTGCAATGTCCGAACAGGTTTTATTTAGTTTCTTGATTGTTCCAGGTACCTTTTTTGTGGCTAGCCGCACATAGGGACTTGCACTCTGCATTTCTTCCTGCAGTTGTTTTATGGATTGGAGGATTACTACCATTGTTGAATCTACAGTTGATGGGCCAGCTGCCACGCTCTCAGAGAGTTTAGTGTTTTCATTCAAGTTCTCCTTCTCTTTCTCCACTAAATATACCAGTTGAGTTGCGGAATAGTCCCATCACAGATTATCCATTTAGGTCCCCCCATTACTCTTGCCTCTGCCCTCTCGGAAACTCTTCTCTCCTTTCTTCTTTTTTTCAACATTTTGCACTGGGTTAAACATGCAGAGTTATCCGGGGCGATATTGGAGGAGGAGTCGGAAGCCAGATCATCAATCAAAGATGATGAGGTGTTACATCTTGTAAATCACCCCTATCTGAATTTCAGCTTTGTACACCAACCATTGATCTTCCTTGATTGGTCTGTGTGTTCCAATCACCTGCCAGACCTTCAGCCCCATTGCAGAGAATCATATCCTGATGCTCTACTACCCCTGTTGGCACTTCTTCTATGGACTTGTAACAAGTGCTTGCCCCCTTTAACTGCTGCTGACATTCTGAGGTTTGGTTTCTATCCCTCACCCCTTCTTCCGCCTTGGTCAAGGTCGAGAGGGGAGACATTGGAGGAGTTTTCTCCCCACTCAGAGGGTTCCTACCCGATGCTCCTTCCCCAGTGCCTGCTTCAGGACTGATAGTACTTGTCCCTCCCATCTTGGGCACTAGCACCTTGTTACCAATTTGGGGTAACAGACTTGCAATCAAGGGTTGTGATAACCCAGAGTCCCCGTGTACTCCAATATTTATCTGCCATTTTGCCCCTTACAGCCCAGCTTCACATTTATCCAGCTTTTCTTTAGCCTTGCCTGTGCTCTCCCCTCCTTTCCTCCCCCCTCGCCTCCTTACCGGGTTCACAGCGTGCCGTCGAGGGGGGCGGGAGCAGCTGTCATATTTGCCGGTGTTGGTCTCTTTACTTCTCGGCCGGGCATTCCGTGCTCCTACGGGGCCGCCGAAACAGAAGAGAAAGACGTTGCAAGGCGGCGGATTGCTTTTGTGACTGCGGTAATCACGAAGTGAAAAAAGAAGCTTTGGTTGCCGCGAATATATCTTCCACGTCCGCTCAACAGGGACCGACCTCCTGTACCTGAGCCTAGGTGCATACTCCGGACGGCCGCGGGTGCACTGACGGATTGACGTGGGGTAGGGGGAGCGGCAGGTTACCCAGCGTCTCACTCAGGTGCCATCTTGCCCTAGCCCTTCCAAAATTATAAGGATTTTGAGTTCATACCATAATAGTAATTCTACTAACTTGTCCTTAGTAGTGCTCTAAGCACTGCAAATATTACGGGTCAATATTTTTCAATTTAATTGAACACAATTTACTAACCACAGAATTATGGAAAACTGGATTAGCTTTTAAAGGACTGGAACCTTTGCCAATAGATTGTAGAAGACGTTTAACTCACTAAGTGTTCATGAAGATAAAGCATACAATGATAGATTCAGAAAGCCTACAGCATTTTAGGCAAACAGGCTAGCTGAACAAATAACCCATGAATAAAGGAATTATTAAACATTGGAAAGAGGAAATGTGCAAATTTGCCCTAATCCAAGCACCTAACACTGTTTAGGCTTCTGCAAATTTGCGCATTTCCTCCTTCCAGTGTTTAATAGTTCCTTTACGCCACAATAAAACCAATACCACTACACATTTATAATCGGAGTTTCCGCATCTCGGAATTCTCGCATTTCCAAGAGGTAAAAAACAACTCCGCTCACCCGAGCGCGTAACAACGTTTAGGCTTTTACAATTTGGTCTTACCTGCTTCACCCAAATTAGCGATCAACACTCTTGCCACAACTTGAGGTTAGTAACTACAACACGTTAACGTACAACAAAGATATAATTTCAAAGGGAAGCATTTAACCGAAACACACCCCTTTCGTCTATAAGATTATTTTTTCAACAAGATCTTTTCCAGTCTCTTGTAAAAACTATTACCAGCAGAGAACCCCAGATACGGCGATTGGTAAGATTCAACAACTCCTTGACAACGGGGATCCCTCCCCTTAATATACCGTCTCACCATGAACCTCCACACGCAAGGAGACCCACATAGTCACACCCTTTTATTTTTAGAAAAACCTAGCAGCCCCCAGAGATTGCTAGATTACTATTAGAATGGCATCACACTAAAGGTGAACAGCACCAATTCAGACAATACAATGTATTTTCCTGTTATGTTTGTGCATACTTATTTATTTTCTCCAGTTGTAGACAAAAGATGTACCTACAACCTACACAAGAAGCAGAGCGATTGGGCTCACTGCTGAAGAAGGGTAAGTGAGTCACTTACTCTATACAAGCTACCTCAAAGGTAGCTAACCTTCCTACTTTGGTCCTGAAGAAGGCCCGCATCAGGGCTACCAAGGCCCGAAACATGTCGACCAACCATGACCTAACCACCAGGTGCGGTGGAGCAGTAACTCTTCCACATCAGCACCACCTAACCTTTTTTTAATCTTGCCCCTTCCTTGGAAAATAAAAGACCAAACTAAGGAATGGAGACAATTTTAATGTCACTCACACTTTTTAGATATCTCTTCACTCTCTAATCACAACTGTCATAAAACCAGACGGTCTCCCTCCTGGTAGAGGTATGGAGATCACTTGGAGAACCGAGCACTCAAGTGATAAAAGACCCAATGATGATGCTAATCACTTTACCAACAGAGCGGAGAATCAACATATACCGCACCGTATGCTTAATGTGAATAATGGTCTTCAGAATATGTGATCATAAGACCCTGGAAAAAAACAGGACATGTGATTCATTCTCCTTGATTTTGACTATACCCAACGGAAGCCGAATGAATCTCTGCTTCTCCCTCCCTCTTTTTGATTAAACGAATAGGGTATAGTTTACACATATCTACACACTTTACTCCTACAAGGTGCAATTACATATATGACTTTGACATAGTTAGCACATATAGAAAAGATGTGACGTATACTATTATAATTGGTTGGTTTCTTCATGGTATCAGGTTACTGGTTACTAGCAGCTGCTTATTCATAGAGAGGCTGTTTGGTCAAATTATCTTCTCACGTTACTTAATTATATCATTATCATATTATTGGGCCAATGGGTGCGAGAATGCTTTAATGTACATATAAATATCTGTTGTATGCATTTAAAACAAATGGCATTTCATAATCACAAAGAAAATATTCTCGTTGAAAGTGGGTTCTTGCAAAGAAATGTTTCTAAATTAAGGACAAATTTATAAATTGCCATTGTTACTTTTGTGCCGCCTGAGATGTAAGATATCACTTTCCAGCACAATAATCACCCATGGATTGTATGCATACATTTGTAGCCTGTTTCCTGTGAATATCCAGTTATAATTTAACTACTATGGCTTTTACATGTTTTTTAATGGTGGTTGGGCATTGGCAACACAGGCTGTGAGGAAGACCGCCAGGTGGAAATGTGTTGCCTTTCAATAAAACATCAGTTCACACTGTAGAATGTGAATAAGTAGTCTTTGCATCCAGAATCACCCTTTACTTTGACTTCTACTTTATACAGCCTATATTTATTAAAAAAGCAACATTCATACATTATTTTGAATTACCTAAATTTTTTACATGAAGTTTATGCTCCTCGATATTTTTGTTGATTATATTTTGTCATGCAACAAAGCAAACTGTGCTATTAAACACTAATAGTTGATCTTGTGGACAGATTTTATTTCCATCCATTTTTAACCAGCTGGTTAGTATAATGCTAAACCAAAAACCAAAGATAAAATGATTGTCATCCCTCAATTAAGAAAATACAAAACTACTAAACTTTAAGCCTTAATTTATAAGCTCCTACCCTATCAGCAAGTACCTTTGTAGGGGATTAGCCTAAGACTTTTACATTCTTGCTTCTCACAATCAAAGAAAGGCCAGTCATCCATAGTGGTTGTCCAACAAAATCTAAGGATTACCATCACTGTGCCAATAACCATTCAACCAATAACCATTCCACATTCCTCATTCATAAACATGTCCTCAGTGGAGAAAGGAAATTACACATATTTGAATCCAAAAGCTCCATGAAACTTCTCATTATATTGCACAATCGCACCATACTACCCAGTACATCAACTTCCTGGACCTTCATACAGGCATAATTTTAAGAATTGAGCTTCTTCTTGCAATTAAAATCAAAGCGCTTAATTATACTTCGCTGCACTTTCATAATCAACAAACATACCCATGCTGGGAACGATCTTCCAGCCTGAGTAACTGATGTCACCAAGATATAAAAATTCTGAAAAGTCTCATTGATCCATTTGGATAAATGAAATCAACCTTTGGCAATGCAGGGTCTTCCCGTCCTAGCCATTGTAATCATAAAATACTAATCATTGCATTTTCCTTACTTAAATAAGCACACCCTCAACTACCTTGTTAAAGTCTTCTATCATCCCTAGAATTGCCAGAGGCCTAAGGTACATCTCTCAGAAGCTGTGATTTCTCATGAGGTTGAGATAAAAACAGCTAGGGATGAAGAATTCTACATTCACAATGACCATTATGTCAGAAACCCAATCCCTCATGTATATCAACCTACATAATAAATATCATTTTGTACACAGAAATAGTCTATACCAGGCTTCTCCAACGAGTAGCTTGTGAGCTACTTGTAGCTCTCCAGCTACCTGTAAGTAGCTCTCCTGTGTGCAGCCCAGCCACCTAAATTAGAAGCTGTTGCTTGTGTGACAATGTTGTTTGATGAGATCACTAATGCAGCACTGCAATACTAATAATATTAGTATCTCGGGATGATTTTCATTGAACATAAATAGCTCCTATTAAAGGAAAGGTTTGATACATATATCCAGTCCTAAAAATGGAGGAATGAGCACCCTGCGGTGCAGGTATGCAACTGGTGGTTATCCACTCACCTCATTATGTAAAGGAGCTGTATTGTGGGAGCTCTATGTAATTCCCTTCCAAACCGCATTGTTTTGTAACAAATGCAATATTTTTAATGCTGCATTATTCTATTAGCACCAGGGAATACTCTTGGAAACAAATCACAGAAACATTTCCCCTTGTCAGCATCTTTCAGTGTTACACTCTCGGTATCTCAAGTATATATTGAGAACCCTTATAAATGTTGTGAGACAGAGGTGTTAAAAGTCATACAAAACAGCTCTAGAGGTATCCTAACATAAATCATACCCTATATACAGGGCCACCGTAAGTATACAATTCTGTGGCTGCAGCATTCCTTAGCGGAGCCAGCCGTTAACTCTGTCGATGGAACACTTTCTCCAATGTCCTGACAAGGTAGGTGCAGTCGGAGGAAGGACATTACACTGCCTGCCATGTTGGGGTTGTCCATCAATACCAGGAAAAACTTGATGGTAAGAAAAAAACAGAAATTACCCCTAGATCCTTGGATATGGATCCCAGGGTGTGGGGGGGTCTTTTGTTTTTTCACAAACATACACCCACTATGGGAAAAAAAATTAGAGTTTGGTGAACAGCCATCAATACCAATGGCAGGCACCCACCAAACATTTTGTATATTGAAAGGAATCTCCCTGATGGCTGTTCATTTCAATGCACAGAGATGACCTCTGGGCAGATGGTCATCTGTAAATTTGGTGGAAAGTAGTTCATTAGGATTGT
This sequence comes from Calotriton arnoldi, assembly GCA_963921515.1. Taxonomy (NCBI): domain Eukaryota; kingdom Metazoa; phylum Chordata; class Amphibia; order Caudata; family Salamandridae; genus Calotriton; species Calotriton arnoldi. Next base: position 71,730 of record CAWUFW010013739.1, on the reverse strand, counting down.
ATAAGTAATGTCCTCCGCTGTTGGAACTGGCCCTTTCTGGTTGACGGAGGCGGTGCCCTACCCAGGCAGAACCTACCAATTCCGTCAGGGGTAGGTGATTACACTCACTGCAAAACCTACGCTCACCCTTGGCTAGCTTGGCCCTGAGCAGTCAGGCTTATCACAGAGGCAAATGTGTAAAGCGTTGGCACAGCACTCTCACACAATTAATACACTGTCACAAAAGAGACTTCACATGTGGTGTGTGTAAATAAAGTTTGTATTCAACACACACTTTAATTAACACAACATGAACACCATGCATTTCTGGGCATAAATCACATTGGGAAATAGTACTAGCAGCTAGGCCCAATCGTGTTAAAATGACATCAGTAGTATACATACATTTCGAAGACCTTACTTTACCCCCCAGCATCCGTATGCGGTATGAAACATTGTCAGAACTAGGCCCACCCTGGCAATTATTACAATTCAATACCACACATTTGTAGGGTGCACCCCAGATTACAATGATATCAGACATGTGTACACACAGATAATTACAACACTTTTAAACAGCACTGTGGGCCTAGGCCACACAGGTAAAAACCAATGCCAAACGTAGTATTCTTTTCTAAAGGAATAAATGTGTAAAGCAACACCGACATGCGATGTAATTAATAACAGGTGGTCCTCATGCAGTCACTTCCACGCACTCACACAGCACCAATATGCGGTGCCACGGATATCAGGCAGGTCCGTATGGCGCGCACTCACACACATATGCACACAGCACCGTAATGTGGTGCAAGTGATATCTGGCAGGTCAGTTGATAATACAAATGCAGACCCCATGGCCCAAGCCCTCCTCCACCTTTCCGCTAACTCTGACTACCCTACACCCATGTGTTGGACATAAACAAAAACTCCCCCTGATACTAGGCCAATTGTGGCCGGAGTCAGACTTAGTCAAGGTCCCAGGGAAGAAGGCGGGGGTAGGTATCAGGGCTAAGTAGCCGGTAGTCGACAAATGGGGGTTTGGCCACCACTCGGTATGCAGAGCAGAAGCGGGGGTGATGGCAATAGTCATTCAACCAAAGGGTTCAATAATTGCCTTTCGACAACAGCCCAGTTCTGCAGCGTACTGGGGGGGTCATGCAGTTTCTTGACCCACTTCCGATCGCTCTCAGAAGAGTTCCTCTGCCCAGTCAATTACTATCCCCACTCAGGCCTGATCCGGGCAATACTGCCTGGCAACACAAAGCTTTCCGGCCTGGTGATGAGAGGGCAGCTGATCTGCTGCACTGACGGCACATAAGGAACAATTGATGAATGGGGGTGAAGCAGAGGAGCCTCTCGGAAGAAGGAGGCACCCCGTCAGACACACGTCGATCAAAGTAGCACCTAGGCAATCTGGGCACAACGGAACATGAATCCACTCCTCCGCGCCTCCCTGTAAATGAGGCACAACGTCTGGCGTGCGTTGATTTGAGATGCACCAGATGGTTCCAGTCACACACAATGAAGAGTCGCAAACTCAGTACCTCCCTGGAAATGAGGCACAACATCTGGTGCACTTTGGTCCGAGTCGAACCAGACTGTTCCAGTCACCCACAATGAAGAGTTTCAAATTCTGTACCTCCCTGGAAATGAGGCCCAATGCCCAGTGCGCACTGATACGGGTCATACCAGACAATACTGGACACACACAATGAAGAGTTGCAAACTCTGTACATCCCTGCAAATGAGGCACAACGTCCAGAGCGCATTGATACGGGTCACACCAGACAATACCAGTCACACATAACGAAGAGTTTCAAATTCCGTACCTCCCTGGAAATGCGGCACCATGTCTGCTGCACGTAGATATAGATCGCACCAGTCAATTCCGGCCACACACACTGGCGCAGGTTTAGCAGTGCCGCACGAGGTTGAATGAGGCACTACCATGGGTTTTCCCTCCCTCCAAGGGTCACAACTTGTGAATCGGACACCGCACACAATGAGCAAACAGTTGGCATGTCGTATGAGAGAGATGCAGCACAATCGGTAAATCCACTCACCATCAACAAAATGCTTATGCGTGCTGAGACCCCCACGATGCACGGGCCACACTCCTGAGATACGAGCAATACTTTTTGGGCTCCACACATGGCAAACTGGTCTCCAGGCACAATACTTAGTTCCATGCTCAAGCCGCACTACTAGTTGGGTTCCAGCAGATGATGTGGGCACTTAAGAGGGCACCGCTTTCCAGGTGTCACAAGTAAATGGTGTGGGTCCCTCACCGGAGGCCTTTGATGTCCCTAAGACCTCCACAAGAGAACAGGGAGCAAGTCAACAAGCCCTTGGAAAGCACACTTTGGGGTGCCACATACAAGCAGGTAGTCAGCGCAGGCCAGATACTATTCAGAAAAGGTGCAGGGTCCCTTCCAAAGGGAGTAATCCTTGTGCACAACAGATTCCTCTGGCAGTGTGCACTATGCAGTTTCAGGATGCCTGGTCCCACATCCCCACAAGTGTATCTCTGCCCTGCTGAAGTATGGCATCAGTAGTTATACTGTAGTGTGCCTTTGAAGTAGGGGTTGGTTCAGAGGGCTCCCTTTGAACCACATATGTCTCTCCAAAATGTCAGTCCTGTCTGCCATGAGGCCATGGAATGCAGATCTTAATCTTTAGTGGAGCAATTATCTGACTTCCCAGAGGCCAAGTGTTGAATCCTCTCCCTCCAATCTATCCAGCCAGGCTATCATATGGCAGACGCCTGTCATTCCAGTTGCATGCCCAAGGTTTATAGCTGTCGCTGGGAAATACACATATGTGCTTCCCCAGCCACCAGTGTGGACTGGAGTCAAATAAGAAGGCACACAAAGAATTTTAGAACAGAGAAATGCCCAATTTCTAGAAGTGACATTTCTCAGCTATTGATGACAAATCCACCTTTACCACAGGAGAGGGTTTGTCATAGTGAATCCAATGATAGGAAACATTATGAGGCTGCTCCACTGTAAACCACTATTGTAGTTCAAAAAAACTTCAACCATTTCCCCATGTTAACCTTCGGGAAGAGCAAATCACACATGGGCATTCTTCACTACCTGGGCAGGGAGCACACATGTGCACCTGCCCTGCCTTTCACCTACCACTTGCTTCACCTTTTCATTAATAAATGCTTTGAAGCACTTTTCATGACTTTTAATTAATTTCTCTAAGACAGGCATCCAGCATTTAAAAGTTTTATATTACAACAAAAAAAGAAAATAATTCAGCTTCATTGTCATGCATGTGCTTGCATGCCTGATGATGCTTGCACATGCTTGAGTCTTGATGCTTTGGCCGCTATACCCACATGATGCACATGCGCACATGAATGGTCATGCATGCAGACATATATATCATCTCACTTTTTTGACATATATATCATCACACTTTTTTATTTTTGTTGGTGCTATTCAGCATCAGCAATTCCGCAATAACCATTTTTGCTTGGTTCTGATGCTGAAGAGCATCAGCAAAAAGTACTGCTAATAGATCTGTATAGGTAAAAAAAAGTTGAGACGAGTTGGGCTTTACTAATGAACGTTTATATTTAGATTTTGTAAAAACGAATTGCGATTGAATGAGGAACGTCTTGAAACTATGATTTCAATGTCGCTTACTCACCTTATAAAATAAATAATTTTGAATCCTTGAAAAAATTGTTTGTCTCAATAAATATGATTATACACACTGATAATCAAAGTAGAAGTGTAATTTGGAGATGTTCCCTCCGAAATGTATATGAACTAACAATATTGATTAGAATAATTTCCATTTTCACTAAGAAGAATGTGATTTTAAAGTCTGACATGCTTTCGAGCTTCCCATATGTTATCACACTATGCTTCAAATTATCTTAAGTATTACGGTTTAACAAGCTAAGAAATATCGACCACACTGCTCTTTATATAGCAGTAAAGGTAGTGTCTCACTCAATATTTTTGTCTACGTTTGTCACCTTTATAACACAATTTATAACTTTTTCCACAAGTCAGTCTGCTATATGCCTTCAAAAAAGTCATACGCCAGAAAAGGTTTCTCACGGTTGGCAAGGCACACTACTTAATTTCAACACAGAAATTGCATTACTTTGCAAACAACATTTTATCACAGTTTTCACCTTCAGAAACTTTAATAAGTCTCCTGGAGACGCCTTTCTTGGATATCGGTGGAAGGTACTTAAGAAATATGGTCTTGGACTGGTTTTTGGCTATACTAAACACTTTTTGAAACCTGAGAGTTTAAGATATTCCCTGATTTTACTCTTCCCCATAAGTTCTCTCACTTTCTGTATATGTCTATCATTTGATATATACAAGAGCACTGTGGCATCATCTCACAATTGTTTTTTGTAGCACCCTTTTTCTTAGAAGCAAACATATAACTTGTAATGTTCTGTAGTGTACTGTTATTTTGGTTCTATGGCAAAATATCGAGAACAAAAATATTGTGACAACAGAATATTGTGTGAAAAATATTGTCTGCAAAAAGAATATACTTTGATGGTAAACTGCTGAAACATTAAGTCAAGTATCATGGAACTGAATATTGTCAATAAAGGTAACTATCTTGAAATATTCAAATATAGATAGGTGATTTCTTTAAAAGCAATATATATATATGCAAACAAAAAGTTGGGAAAAATATTAGAAACAAATTATTGACAACCTAAAAGTACAAATTAACAAATATATATATATATATATATATATATATATATAGATATATAGATATATATATATATATATCGTCAAACACCAATCCACCAGCCGTCGCGGTTCACGCCGCAAGGTGGGTTACGTGATAGATTCCTCAACCGCAATTCTCCCGTCCTGGGAATTGCTTTACAAAATGAGCGCACTCTGGAGCCACATATATTTTCAATTATTTATTCCTCGTATCGGAAGGTTTTTCCAGAGCCTTTGAAAAAGTGTTCACGGACACGAAACGCGTCAGGCGCTTACTGGACTGAATTGTGTGCTGTGCGGCATTGCTCTCGCTGAACCTGCAATAAAGAATTGTGGCAGATACTTACATAGTCGTGTGGCAACTCCTTTACAGGCAACCTTGTTTGTGGATGTTTGGCGTCCTGCCTGAGCCGCGGAGAAGCCCCGGTGTTGTTGGTAACACTCCAGCAGTGACGTCAACTGTCGCCACTGCATATGGGACAAGTAGCCGGTTTTTTGCAGAGACTACGTTTCAGTGATGATCCAATCCACGCATCACCAACCCACTGGGGCAATACCTTCAAAATTGGGGCACAGCCAGGTCGGCTCACTGTAGCAAGATTCGGCACTACGTTGTCCAGCAGGCCACGGGGTTGGCCACGCCCACTGGGGCGGGACATGTTTTCATCTATAAGTGGCGCCAAGAAATGAAATGGTTGTGCAAGTTTTTCCAGAGCCTTTGAAAAAGTGTTCACGGACACGAAACGCGTCAGGCGCTTACTGGACTGAATTGTGTGCTGTGCGGCATTGCTCTCGCCGAACCTGCAATAAAGAATTGTGGCAGATACTTACCTGTCGTGTGGCAACTCCTTTACAGGCAACCTTGTTTGTGGATGTTTGGCGGCCTGCCTGAGCCGCGGAGAAGCGCTAGAGAAGCCCGGAGAAGGCTATAAATTTGGTGTCGTTTGACCAATCTGCATGAAACTTTGCCAAAAAAGTGTCACGGTGGGTACTATTGATTGAGAAAGTTTGGGGTGATCCGTGCAACGGGGACCGAGAATTTGGGGCGTGAAATAAGGTTGAGTTTGTAATGTTAATTCACAAAGGAACCTTTAGCTATGTCTACAGCCCGAACCGCTGAACGGACTTACACCAAATTTGGCAGGGAAGTAGGTGTTGGTTCAAGGAAGTGCTTTTTGCTTATTTGGTGTAAATCTGTTCAGTAGTTTTCGAGAAATTTAAATTTAAGTTTAAATTTATAGTGATATCTCTGGCCGCTGGATATTTCACGGTAGTTTCGCGATCATGCATGTGCAGGCATCAACCGGAATGCTCTGATTGGCTGGACCGAACCTGTACAGAAAAATGTGGCCACCATTTTATTGCTCAGGAATGGTTCCCGGGGCTGAAAATCTGTGTGAAAGCCCACATAAGGTGTCAGGGTAGAGATACTCTGACCCAATGGTTGAGAAATGGAGTGTTAGTGACAGACGTTTATGCCCACAATTGATTTTTTGAATTGTGCGCGATATTCGTGATGACGAGGCGACTGCCAGAGCGGCAACACCGTGTACCATCGCTGGGACGTCGTCTCAAATATTGGTGAACATATATAAAAAACTCAATGAATCATTAGTATGCATTGTTATAGAGATATTGATAATATTTTTATAGAGTTATTCATAAAGTGAGATATCTACTGTGATGGTTAGAATTAATTATATAGTTACAATTTTTTTTGCTTTCTGCTTTCACGATATAACCGCGGGATCACGATTACCAACGTCATTGCGATCACCAGCCTTTCAGCGAAAACAGAAAATAGGTTTTAGAGATGATTTTTCTAGAAATACAGTAGAAAAACATGACTTTGAAGCGTACACTGATAAACCTCTAGTGTGTAGAATACTGTAATGTGTGTGCATATATGTGTTTTCACTTTATGGGAAATGCGTGATCGTTGCGGTTAACGACGTGTTCGCAATGTCCTGCATAACCGCGAAAACGGGAAATAGGTCTGAAAGATGGTTTATAAAGAAACTTAGTACAAAAATATGAGTTTAAACATGCTATGAAAGAAGTATGTATATAGTAATATGAGTAGGGCAATGTTCAGAATGGGTTTATTTTACTTATTAGTTTTGGATGTGTTGGTGGCCATGGAATGTCTGCTTTTGTTTTCTATTCTCGCAACGTATTCACAGGGATTGCAACGTCATTGCGAAGATCCCCAAAACATTGAAAAAAGAATCTTTTAAAGAAAATTAACAATATTTTGGGTGCTAGGGTGGCTCTGACAAGGCCATTGTGTTGGTTGTCTGTATATGGCTGCTACACGGATGCAGAGTTTTAGGTTACTTAGAAACACCCTGTTGCTTTAATCTGTAAAGTGCACTCCATCATTTCTATAAATTTCATGCATGTCAAAACGCAGATATTTGTTATAGATAAAGCCCATACGATGGTCTCCTAGGAATGCAGAAACAGTTTTATTAACATGTTTCCTGGCTTTGTCAATATGTGGACAGAATTGATTTGACCACTTCCATTTCTGTCTTTGGCATATATTAGAGTATACCAAGACAATGTGGGGGAAAAGTGACATCAGTTCTGCAAAGGAGGTTGCGATATATTATGTGTGTCAAATCAGTAATCTAGTGATGGATTTATTGAGTTACTGCTCTCGTACTCATCCCATCTCTCAGGCACAACAGTTGCACTTGTCCAGTCATCCAGCCACTACCTAAGCAGTCATCCAATCACATGAATTTATCTAATCTCCCAGCCACTACTCAGGCACTCATCCAATCACCCAGATGGTACCCATGCACTACGCAAACACCCAGACACTATGGGGTCGATTCCGATTCGGGCCGGAAATCTCTCCGACCGAGCCGGACCCGGAGAGATATCCGACCGAATCGGACCCGTGCAGTCCGACCGAACGAGTACGATGCGTCCGTATGTTATCGGACACGAGTCGGTCGGACTCCCATTGAAGTCAATGGGAGCCGGTCGTACAACGCGTACGCGGGCTCCCATTGCCTCAATGGGTGCGAGGCGGACAAGGGCGCCCCTACAGCGAGTACGCCGCGAAGCGCCGCGGCGTACACGCACAGGTAGGGGGACCCTTGGGTCCCCCTGTGTGCGCCTCACACGGGTACGCCGTACAGGGGGTCCGACACGGACCCCCAAAGTACGGCTCCGACAGCGAGTTCGAGTCGGACGGCGCGAGTCGGTCGGAGCGGTCGAGGTGCGCATCGTACTTATCCGGCCGGAAAACGTCTCCATTGCGCGGTGCGAACCGGGTCCGAGCGAGTCGGTCGGAGCGGTTCGAGTCCGAGCGAGTCGGTCGGAGTTGTCGGGACGCCCGGACGAGTCGGTCGGCGACTCGCATCGTACTCGCTCGGCCGGACCCGCGTACGGTTCGGTCGGGAAACAGGCTTTCGCATGGCTTTTTCCCGACCGAATGGTATTGGGTGCGCCTCCGACCGAGATCGGAATCGGCCCCTATGTATGTACTCATCCATTCACTGAGGCATTACCCATGCACTCATCCACTCACCCAGGCACTACTCATGGACTTATCCAATCACCCAGGCAGTACCCATGCACTCATCCAATCTCCTAGGCACTATCCATGCACTTATCCAATCAGGCAGGCAGTAGCCATGCATTCACCCAATCACCCAGGCACTATCTGTGCATTCACCCAATCACCATGCCACTACCCTTGCACTCATCCAATCACCCAGGTGCTACTTTTGCACTCATCCAGTTAAACCTTGTTTGAGGAGTTTTGGCGGCCTGCCTGAGCCACGGAGAAGCCCCGGTGTTGTTGGTAACACTCCAGCAGTGACGTCAACCTTCGCCACTGCATATGGGACAAGTAGCCGTTTTTTTGCAGAGACTACGTTTCAGTGATGATCCAATCCACGCTTCACCAACCCACTGGGGCAATACCTTCAAAATTGGGGCACAGCCAGGTCGGCTCACTGTAGCAAGATTCGGCACTACGTTGTCCAGCAGGCCACAGGGTTGGCCACTCCCACTGGGGCGGGACATGTTTTCATCTATAAGTGGCGCCAAGAAATGAAATGGTTGGGCAAGTTTTTCCAGAGCCTTTGAAAAAGTGTTCACGGACACGAAACGCGTCAGGCGCTTACTGGACTGAATTGTGTGCTGTGCGGCATTGCTCTCGCTGAACCTGCAATAAAGAATTGTGACAGATACTTACCTGTCGTGTGGCAACTCCTTTACAGGCAACCTTGTTTGTGGATATATATATATATATATATATATATATATATATATATGTGTTTGGACCTAGTTTCCATAGGAAAAGCATTTTTTGACTTGGCTATAAATTTGGTGTCGTTTGACCAATCTGCATGAAACTTTGCCAAAAAAGTGTCAAGATGGGTACTATTGATTGAGAAAGTTTGGGGTGATCCGTGCAACGGGGACCGAGAATTTGGGGCGTGAAATAAGGTTGAGTTTGTAATGTTAATTCACAAAGGAACCTTTAGCTATGTCTACAGCCTGAACCGCTGAACGGACTTACACCAAATTTGGCAGGGAAGTAGATGTTGGTTCAAGGAAGTGCTTTTTTGCTTATTTGGTGTAAATCTGTTCAGTAGTTTTCGAGAAATTTAAATTTAAGTTTAAATTTATAGTGATATCTCTGGCCGCGGATATTTCACTGTAGTTTCGCGATCATGCATGTGCAGGCATCAACCGGAATGCTCTGATTGGCTGGACCGAACCTGTACAGAAAAATGTGGCCACCATTTTATTGCTCAGGAATGGTTCCCGGCGCTGAAAATCTGTGTGAAAGCCCACATAACGTGTCAGGGTAGAGATACTCTGACCCAATGGTTGAGAAATGGAGTGTTAGTGACAGATGTTTTATGCCCACAATTGATTTTTTGAATTGTGCGCGATATTCGTGATGACGAGGCAACTGCCAGAGCGGCAACACCGTGTACCATCGCTGGGACGTCCTCTCAAATATTGGTGAACATATATAAAAAAATCAATGAATCATTAGTATGCATTGTTATAGAGATATTGATAATATTTTTATAGAGTTATTCATAAAGTGAGATATCTACTGTGATGGTTAGAATTAATTATATAGTTATAATTTTTTTTGCTTTCTGCTTTCACGATATAACCGCGGGAACACGATTACCAACGTCATCGCGATCACCGGCCTTACAGCGAAAACAGAAAATAGGTTTTAGAGATGATTGTTCTAGAAAAACAGTAGAAAAACATGACTTTGAAGCGTACACTGATAAACCTCTAGTGTGTAGAATACTGTAATGTGTGTGCATATATGTGTTTTCACTTTATGGGAAATGCGTGATCGTTGCGGTTAACGACGTGTTCGCAATGTCCTGTATAACCGCAAAAACGGGAAATAGGTCTGAAAGATGGTTTATAAAGAATCTTAGTACAAAAATATGAGTTTAAACATGCTTTGAAAGAAGTATGTATATAGTAATATGAGTAGGGCAATGTTCAGAATGGGTTTATTTTACTTATTAGTTTTGGATGTGTTGGTGGCCATGGAATGTCTGCTTTTGTTTTCTATTCTCGCAACGTATTCACAGGGATTGCAACGTCATTGCGAAGATCCCCAAAAAATTGAAAAAAAGAATCTTTTTAAAGAAAATTAACAATATTTTGGGTGCTAGGGTGGCTCTGACAAGGTCATTGTGTTGGTTGTCTGTATATGGCTGCTACACGGATGCAGAGTTTTAGGTTACTTAGAAACACCCTGTTGCTTTAATCTGTAAAGTGCACTCCATCATGTCTATAAATTTCATGCATGTCAAAACGCAGATATTTGTTATAGATAAAGCCCATACGATGGTCTCCTAGGAATGCAGAAACAGTTTTATTAACATGTTTCCTGGCTTTGTCAATCTGTGGACAGAATTGATTTGACCACTTCCATTTCTGTTTTTGGCATATATTAGAGTATACCAAGACAATGTGGGGAAAAGTGACATCAGTTCTGCAAAGGAGGTTGCGATATATTATGTGTGTCAAATCAGTAATCTAGTGATGGATTTATTGAGTTACTGCTCTTGTACTCATCCCATCTCTCAGGCACAACAGTTGCACTTGTCCAGTCATCCAGCCACTACCTAAGCAGTCATCCAATCACATGAATTTATCTAATCTCCCAGCCACTACTCAGGCACTCATCCAATCACCCAGATGGTACCCATGCGCTACGCAAACACCCAGACACTATGTATGTACTCATCCATTCACTGAGGCATTACCCATGCACTTATCCACTCACCCAGGCACTACTCATGGACTTATCCAATCACCCAGGCAGTACCCATGCACTCATCCAATCTCCTAGGCACTATCCATGCACGTATCCAATCAGGCAGGCAGTAGGCATGCATTCACCCAATCACCCAGGCACTATCTGTTCATTCACCCAATCACCATGCCACTACCCTTGCACTCATCCAATCACCCAGGCGCTACTTTTGCACTCATCCAGTTAAACCTTGTTTGTGGATGTTTGGTGGCCTGCCTGAGCCGCGGAGAAGCCCTGGTGTTGTTGGTAACACTCCAGCAGTGACGTCAACCTTCGCCACTGCATATGGGACAAGTAGCCGTTTTTTTGCAGAGACTACGTTTCAGTGATGATCCAATCCACGCATCACCAACCCACTGGGGCAATACCTTCAAAATTGGGGCACAGCCAGGTCGGCTCACTGTAGCAAGATTCGGCACTACGTTGTCCAGCAGGCCACAGGGTTGGCCATGCCCACTGGGGCGGGACATGTTTTCATCTATAAGTGGCGCCAAGAAATGAAATGGTTGTGCAAGTTTTTCCAGAGCCTTTGAAAAAGTGTTCACGGACACGAAACGCGTCAGGCACTTACTGGACTGAATTGTGTGCTGTGCGGCATTGCTCTCGCTGAACCTGCAATAAAGAATTGTGACAGATACTTACCTGTCGTGTGGCAACTCCTTTACAGGCAACCTTGTTTGTGTATATATATATATATATATATATATATATATATATATATATATTATCTACTGGCGGTCGCCAGTAGATAGTTATAGTTACAACCTATTATCCATAGGAAATCCGCGACATTCTATTTGAAATAACTCTCTTGCCGGTTGACGTATCTTCGCAAAATTTTCAAACTTTGTGGGGCGCTCCGGTCCGCTCCTACCCTGAAAGTCTCGGGGATTCGTCAAGCGGGGGCCGAGAAAAAGGGGGTCCCAAAACGCGTTTTCCCCATGCAATTTTCCATAGGAAACTTTAGACACGGCTACAGCCCGAACTGCTGAACGGAATTACACCAAATTTGGCAAAGAGGTAGTTCTTGGTTCAGAAATAACCCTTTTGTTAAATGGTGTAAATCCGTTCAGTAGTTGCTGAGAAAATCAAAAGAAAAAAAGATAGGTATATCTAGGGCCGCGGATCCTCCCGAGCACGAGCTTTATGTTAATTGGCTGTCAACACTCCAAATCAGGAAGTGTTGGCAGCCATTTTGTCCCTCGGTAGAACCGAGGGACAGAAACAAGTGCGCAAAGCGCACAAAGGGGGCAGGGTAGAAACACCCTGACCCCTAGGTCTGCTCAGGGGTCCCACAAGGACCCCCTGGGCAAAAAAACAATTTAAAAAAAAAATCGGCAGGATGCGCTCAGGGAGCGCGAACCCTGCCGAAAAAATCGAAGCGCGGTCTCCCGCGCTCGATAGTCACTGGCCCCCGGGTGGGCCAAGTCCCGGGGCATGCTGGGGGGTTAATTTTATGTGTGGGGGCCTCTAAGGGCCCCCAAGCCCCGGGGACCACCACCCCCCGGGCTTTATGTATAATGAAGCGGGAGGGCTCTGAGCCCTCCCGCAGCCCCGGGGACCACCACCTCCCCGGGCTTCTTTTTAAAATTAAAAACCTGTGTGGGGGCTCCAGCCCTCACACGCCCGGGACCACCACCTCCCCGGGGCACTAAGAAAATTAAAATGGGGGTCCGTTTTGGACCCCCAGAGCCCCGGGGACCACCACCTCCCCGGGCTTTCAAATGTAGGAGGGGGGCCGCGCGGCCCCCTCCTGGAGCCCTTGATGGCCCTGGGGACCACCACCCCCAGGGCCGGCTCCTGCAGTGTCCCGGGTGCCTACCCCCGGGACACTGCTGCTTGCAATGACAGGACGGAGCCTCGCGGCTCCCGTCCTGTCATTGCAAACTTGCTTGGATATTGGAAGAGAGAGCAGGAAACCTGCTCTCTCTTCCAATATCCAAAGCCGACTAGCTTTCCACATGGGGAGCAGCATGTTAGCTGCTCCCCATGTGTAGCAATGCCGGCTCCCGTAGGACACGGGGAGCCGGCGGGACTGTGGGGGTTTGGGGACCCCCACAGTCCCCAACGAGAGGCCAGGCCCCGGGGATGGGGTCCCCGGGGCCTAAAAATAGGAAAAGGAAGGGGGCCACACGGCCCCCTTCAGGGGAAAAAAAACGATCGGCCCCGCAGGCCCCGCCCCTTCCTTCACCACTCTGCAAACGCGCCCCTGGCGCGTTTGCAGAGGGGAACGAATTCCCTTGAATACTGGGGGTCAATGGGGGCCAACTAGCCCACCAGGAACCTCCAGTATGCGCCAGGGGGCTGCCTTGCAGAGAGGTGTACAGAGGCCACGCCCCTTTTACACCTCTCTGCAACGCAGCTCTGTGGCGCTTTGGAGGAACATGGTGGGCTAGTTGGACTCCAGGGACCCTCAGGATTCAAGGGAGTTAATCCCCGACTTAAAACGCGCCACGGGCGCGTTTGCACAGTGGTGAAGGGAGGGGCAGGGCTCAGGTGACATGTGTGCAAACAGGCCCCGTGGCGCGTTTTAAGATGGGGAATTAAATCCTCTTCAATCCTGAGGGTCTCTGGGGCCAACTAGCCCAACAGGTACGTCCAGAAAGCGCCACAGAGCTGCGTTGCAGAGAGGTGTAAAAGGGGTGTGGCCTCTGTACATGTCTCTGCAACGCAGCCCCTGGCGCATACTGGAGGTTCCTGGTGGGCTAGTTGGCCCATAGGGACCCTCATGATTCAAGGGGACTTAATCCCCCAACTTAAAACGCGCCACGGGGCGCGTTTGCACAGATGCCACCTCAGGCCCCGCCCCTCCCTTCACCATTGTGCAAATATTCCTCTAAAATCTGCCGAAATACGAATTCCGATTTACTCACCTGTTATCAGGAGAGACCTCAGTGCTGCATCTTTCAGCCCAGTACTGATCCTCAAAAGTAATTTTAACCGTACTTACCGGTAACTTGAATTTCCTTCATAGGCTAACATTGACTGGTTTCACTTGGAAATTCTTCTAAGTGTGGAGTTCTGGAACTTTAAAATATTCCTCTAAAATCAGCCGAAATACGAATTCCGATTTACTCACCTGTTATCAGGAGAGACCTCAGTGCTGCATCTTTCAGCCCAGTACTGATCCTCAAAAGTAATTTTAACCGTACTTACCGGTAACTTGAATTTCCTTCATAGGCTAACATTGACTAGTTTCACTTGGAAATTCTTCTAAGTGTGGAGTTTTGGAACTTTAAAATATTCCTCTAAAATCAGCCGAAATACGAATTCCGATTTACTCACCTGTTATCAGGAGAGACCTCAGTGCTGCATCTTTCAACCCAGTACTGATCCTCAAAAGTAATTTTAACCGTACTTACCGGTAACTTGAATTTCCTTCATAGGCTAACATTGACTGGTTTCACTTGGAAATTCTTCTAAGTGTGGAGTTTTGGAACTTTAAAATATTCCTCTAAAATCAGCCGAACTACGAATTCCGATTTACTCACCTGTTATCAGGAGAGACCTCAGTGCTGCATCTTTCAGCCCAGTACTGATCCTCAAAAGTAATTTTAACCGTACTTACCAGTAACTTGAATTTCCTTCCATAGGATATCATTGCCTGCTTTTTGCTGAAAAAGTTTCTAAGTGTTGATTTTTGAAACATACAAATATTCCTCTAAAATCAGCCGAAATCCGAATTCTGATTTACTCACCTGTTATCAGGAGAGACTTCAGTGCTGCATCTTTCAGCCCAGTACTGGTCCTGAAAAGTAATTTTAACCGTACTTACCGGTAACTTGAATTTTCTTCATAGGCTAACATTGACTAGTTTCACTTGGAAATTCTTCTAAGTGTGGAGTTTTGGAACTTTAAAATATTCCTCTAAAATCAGCCGAAATACGAATTCCGATTTACTCACATGTTATCAGGAGAGACCTCAGTGCTGCATCTTTCAGCCCAGTACTGGTCCTGAAAAGTAATTTTAACCGTACTTACCGGTAACTTGAATTTCCTTCATAGGGTAACATTGACTGGTTTCACTTGGAAATTATTCTAAGTGTGGAGTTTTGGAACTTTAAAATATTCCTCTAAAATCAGCCGAAATACGAATTCCGATTTACTCACCTGTTATCAGGAGAGACCTCAGTGCTGCATCTTTCAGCCCAGTACTGATCCTCAAAAGTAATTTTAACCGTACTTACCGGTAACTTGAATTTCCTTCATAGGCTAACATTGACTGGTTTCACTTGGAAATTCTTCTAAGTGTGGAGTTTTGGAACTTTAAAATATTCCTCTAAAATCAGCCAAAATACGAATTCCGATTTACTCACCTGTTATCAGGAGAGACCTCAGTGCTGCATCTTTCAGCCCAGTACTGATCCTCAAAAGTAATTTTAACCGTACTTACCAGTAACTTGAATTTCCTTCCATAGGAATCCATTGTCTGGTTTTCAGCAGAAAAGTTTCAGTGTCGATTTTCACAAACTACAAATATTCCTAAAAATCGCCTGTATGACTTAAACGCATTCTTTCAACTGTTTACAGGAGATGCACCAGTGCTGGATCCAGGATCCAACACTGAGTAAGAAAAAGTAACGATAACAGTTTTTAACTTCTAAGTGAATTTCCTTCCATAGGATAACATTGGTGATTCTATGAGAAAAAGTTTCTAAGTGTGAACTTTTAAAGTACAATATATTCCTTAAAAATCACGACTGTAACCAAAACGCTTTTACTCAACTGTTTACAGGAGATGTCCCAGGACTGAATCTAGGATCCAGTAATGTGGTTAGAAAAGTAATCCATAAAGTAACTAATTGCATTTAACTAGAAATTCACATTGAGCTGAATGTTGCATTGTGTTTGAAAATGTGTTGCCCATTGCAACAACTGTAACTACTGTACTTAAAAGTCTATTGCCTATGTGCAAAGTAATTAAACTAAAGTAATTCATTCTGAGAAAGTATTTTTTGTAATGTAATGTATAATGTAATTACAATGTAATTTAAAAATAAAATATGTAAAAAAAAATTGTTTCTAAAAAATTTGGAAACAGTATGAAAAAAATTTATATAACAATTAATACATTTAAAAATTGTCATTTACAAAACCTTTGAAATTCACTGAAAAAACTGTAGGTTTCAGACATGTTATAGTTACAAATTAGCATTTAAAAACCTTTGAAATTCACTGAAAAAACCATAGGTTTCAGGGACGTTATAGTTACAAATTAGCATTTAAAAAACCTTTGAAATTCACTGAAAAAACCATAGGTTTTAGGGACAGTTATAGTTAGTTGGACATTGCACTCGTACAAAACCCGTGAAATTCCCCCGTTATAGTTAGTCCAGCTAACTATAACTCGCGCCCCGCAATGCACTGCTGATGACGTCACATATTACATCACTCATGACATGGTCAGTGACATCACTGATGACATCACTGATGACATCTCAAATGACATCACTGATGACATCATCCACGTGATAATCTGATGCACCTCCTCACACTCTAATATAACCTTTGATACACCCACTCTAAATTACAGACTGCCATTCGCAAAACCATAGACACTCCAACACCAATAACTACATACCCACTCACTGATTCTTAGGTCTACGCACACATCCACTCACTCACCCGTACAGTCACTCATACTTACGGTCACTCAGTACAGGACTATCATATGCACTCATACTCCTATATAGACACTCAAACACCGCCACTCATCCATAGAGGTACTCACACACCTAGTCAGTCATGCAAATAATTAAACACACTACCATTTACTCACCTATACAGTTATACACACACCAGCTCACTTACTCATAAAAATAGTAGCACATTCTTACGCTCTTATACAATCACTGATACAAGCACACACTCATCCATACAGCCACTATCACAATCACTCACTCTCGCTTATAGCTATTTATATACTCCAACACACATATATACTGCCTTTCACATATGTAGTTACTCACACATGTACCACTGGGACATACATTCACTCACTAACACACTCTTACACACACTTACCCACCCATACAGTCTATCACAGTTGCACTCTTGAAACCATCCACCCAGTGAATCACCCACTCACACATCTATGCACAGAGTTGCACACACCCCTCCCACACAAACACTCAGGCACCCATACAGATACTCAGACAAGCATTCAATAACTCATATAGACACTCATGTAGCTATTCACAAACACATGCAGCCACTTACACAGCAACAGACAGACGGATACAGACATTCACCCAGTTTAGTCACTAACCCATGCATTCAGTAAGATACGTTAATTCACTCACTTATAGAGTCAGTCACGCACCTACTAAATCATCCATACAGACACTTACACACCCACTCATTCTTCAATACGTCTTTTCCTATATATATTAAAAATATTTAAACTTTACAGAAACACACAGACACTGGATGATGTCATCAGTGATGTCATTTGAGATGTCATCAGTGATGTCATCAGTGATGTCACTGACCATGTCATGAGTGATGTAATATGTGACGTCATCAGCAGTGCATTGCGGGGCGCGAGTTATAGTTAGCTGGACTAACTATAACGGGGGAATTTCACGGGTTTTGTACGAGTGCAATGTCCAACTAACTATAACTGTCCCTAAAACCTATGGTTTTTTTGCAGTGAATTTCAAAGGTTTTTTAAATGCTAATTTGTGACTATAACGTCCCTGAAACCTATGGTTTTTTCAGTGAATTTATATATATATATATGTATATATATATATATATATATATATATGTTTGGACCTAGTTTCCATAGGAAAAGCATTTTTTGACTTGGCTATAAATTTGGTGTCCTTTGACCAATCTGCATGAAACTTTGCCAAAAAAGTGTCACAGTGGGTACTATTGATTGAGAAAGTTTGGGGTGATCCGTGCAACGGGGACCGAGAATTTGGGGCGTGAAATAAGGTTGAGTTTGTAATGTTAATTCACAAAGGAACCTTTAGCTATGTCTACAGCCCGAACCGCTGAACGGACTTACACCAAATTTGGCAGGGAAGTAGATGTTGGTTCAAGGAAGTGCTTTTTTGCTTATTTGGTGTAAATCTGTTCAGTAGTTTTCGAGAAATTTAAATTTAAGTTTAAATTTATAGTGATATCTCTGGCCGCGGATATTTCACTGGAGTTTCGCGATCATGCATGTGCAGGCATCAACCGGAATGCTCTGATTGGCTGGACCGAACCTGTACAGAAAAATGTGGCCACCATTTTATTGCTCAGGAATGGTTCCCGGGGCTGAAAATCTGTGTGAAAGCCCACATAAGGTGTCAGGGTAGAGATACTCTGACCCAATGGTTGAGAAATGGAGTGTTAGTGACAGATGTTTAATGCCCACAATTGATTTTTTGAATTGTGCGCGATATTCGTGATGACGAGGCAACTGCCAGAGCGGCAACACCGTGTACCATCGCTGGGACGTCGTCTCAAATATTGGTGAACATATATAAAAAAATCAATGAATCATTAGTATGCATTGTTATAGAGATATTGATAATATTTTTATAGAGTTATTCATAAAGTGAGATATCAACTGTGATGGTTAGAATTAATTATATAGTTATAATTTTTTTGCTTTCTGCTTTCACGATATAACCGCGGGATCACGATTACCAACGTCATCGCGATCACCGGCCTTACAGCGAAAACAGAAAATAGGTTTTAGAGATGATGATCATTCTATAAATACAGTAGAAAAACATGACTTTGAAGCGTACACTGATAAACCTCTAGTGTGTAGAATACTGTAATGTGTGTGCATATATGTGTTTTCACTTTATGGGAAATGCGTGATCATTGCGGTTAACGACGTGTTCGCAATGTCCTGTATAACCGCGAAAACGGGAAATAGGTCTGAAAGATGGTTTATAAAGAAACTTAGTACAAAAATATGAGTTTAAACATGCTTTGAAAGAAGTATGTATATAGTAATATGAGTAGGGCAATGTTCAGAATGGGTTTATTTTACTTATTAGTTTTGGATGTGTTGGTGGCCATGGAATGTCTGCTTTTGTTTTCTATTCTCGCAACGTATTCACAGGGATTGCAACGTCATTGCGAAGATCCCCAAAAAATTGAAAAAAAGAATCTTTTTAAAGAAAATTAACAATATTTTGGGTGCTAGGGTGGCTCTGACAAGGCCATTGTGTTGGTTGTCTGTATATGGCTGCTACACGGATGCAGAGTTTTAGGTTACTTAGAAACACCCTGTTGCTTTAATCTGTAAAGTGCACTCCATCATTTCTATAAATTTCATGCATGTCAAAACGCAGATATTTGTTATAGATAAAGCCCATACGATGGTCTCCTAGGAATGCAGAAACAGTTTTATTAACATGTTTCCTGGCTTTGTCAATCTGTGGACAGAATTGATTTGACCACTTCCATTTCTGTTTTTGGCATATATTAGAGTATACCAAGACAATGTGGGGGAAAAGTGACATCAGTTCTGCAAAGGAGGTTGCGATATATTATGTGTGTCAAATCAGTAATCTAGTGATGGATTTATTGAGTTACTGCTCTTGTACTCATCCCATCTCTCAGGCACAACAGTTGCACTTGTCCAGTCATCCAGCCACTACCTAAGCAGTCATCCAATCACATGAATTTATCTAATCTCCCAGCCACTACTCAGGCACTCATCCAATCACCCAGATAGTACCCATGCGCTACGCAAACACCCAGACACTATGTATGTACTCATCCATTCACTGAGGCATTACCCATGCACTCATCCACTAACCCTGGCACTACTCATGGACTTATCCAATCACCCAGGCAGTACCCATGCTCTCATCCAATCACCTAGGCACTATCCATGCACTTATCCAATCAGGCAGGCAGTAGCCATGCATTCACCCAATCAGCCAGGCACTATCTGTGCATTCACCCAATCACCATGCCACTACCCTTGCACTCATCCAATCACCCAGGCGCTACTTTTGCACTCATCCAGTCAAACCTTGTTTGTGGATGTTTGGCGGCCTGCCTGAGCCGCGGAGAAGCCCCGGTGTTGTTGGTAACACTCCAGCAGTGACGTCAACCTTCGCCACTGCATATGGGACAAGTAGCCATTTTTTTGCAGAGACTACGTTTCAGTGATGATCCAATCCACGCATCACCAACCCACTGGGGCAATACCTTCAAAATTGGGGCACAGCCAGGTCGGCTCACTGTAGCAAGATTCGGCACTACGTTGTCCAGCAGGCCACAGGGTTGGCCACGCCCACTGGGGCGGGACATGTTTTCATCTATAAGTGGCGCCAAGAAATGAAATGGTTGTGCAAGTTTTTCCAAAGCCTTTGAAAAAGTGTTCACGGACACGAAACGTGTCAGGCGCTTACTGGACTGAATTGTGTGCTGTGCGGCATTGCTCTCGCTGAACCTGCAATAAAGAATTGTGGGAGATACTTACCTGTCGTGTGGCAACTCCTTTACAGGCAACCTTGTTTGTGGATATATATATATATATATATATATATATATATGTGTTTGGACCTAGTTTCCATAGGAAAAGCATTTTTTGACTTGGCTATAAATTTGGTGTCGTTTGACCAATCTGTATGAAACTTTGCCAAAAAAGTGTCACGGTGGGTACTATTGATTGAGAAAGTTTGGGGTGATCCGTGCAACGGGGACCGAGAATTTGGGGCGTGAAATAAGGTTGAGTTTGTAATGTTAATTCACAAAGGAACCTTTAGCTATGTCTACAGCCCGAACCGCTGAACGGACTTACACCAAATTTGGCAGGGAAGTAGATGTTGGTTCAAGGAAGTGCTTTTTGCTTATTTGGTGTAAATCTGTTTAGTAGTTTTCGAGAAATTTAAATTTAAGTTTACATTTATAGTGATATCTCTGGCCGCGGATATTTCACTGTAGTTTTGCGATCATGCATGTGGAGGCATCAACCGGAATGCTCTGATTGGCTGGACCGAACCTGTACAGAAAAATGTGGCCACCATTTTATTGCTCAGGAATGGTTCCCGGGGCTGAAAATCTGTGTGAAAGCCCACATAAGGTGTCAGGGTAGAGATACTCTGACCCAATGGTTGAGAAATGGAGTGTTAGTGACAGATGTTTTATGCCCACAATTGATTTTTTGAATTGTGCGCGATATTCGTGATGACGACGCGACTGCCAGAGCGGCAACACCGTGTACCATCGCTGGGACGTTGTCTCAAATATTGGTGAACATATATAAAAAAATCAATGAATCATTAGTATGCATTGTTATAGAGATATTGATAATATTTTTATAGAGTTATTCATAAAGTGAGATATCTACTGTGATGGTTAGAATTAATTATATAGTTATAATTTTTTTTGCTTTCTGCTTTCACGATATAACCGCGGGATCACGATTACCAACGTCATCGCGATCACCGGCCTTAAAGCGAAAACAGAAAATAGGTTTTAGAGATGATTGTTCTAGAAATACAGTAGAAAAACATGACTTTGAAGCGTACACTGATAAACCTCTAGTATGTAGAATATTGTAATGTGTGTGCATATATGTGTTTTCACTTTATGGGAAATGCGTGATCGTTAACGATGTGTTCGCAATGTCCTGTATAACCGCGAAAACGGGAAATAGGTCTGAAAGATGGTTTATAAAGAAACTTAGTACAAAAATATGAGTTTAAACATGCTTTGAAAGAAGTATGTATATAGTAATATGAGTAGGGCAATGTTCAGAATGGGTTTATTTTACTTATTAGTTTTGGATGTGTTGGTGGCCATGGAATGTCTGCTTTTGTTTTCTATTCTCGCAACGTATTCACAGGGATTGCAACGTCATTGCGAAGATCCCCAAAAAATTGAAAAAAAGAATCTTTTTAAAGAAAATTAACAATATTTTGGGTGCTAGGGTGGCTCTGACAAGGCCATTGTGTTGGTTGTCTGTATATGGCTGCTACACGGATGCAGAGTTTTAGGTTACTTAGAAACACCCTGTTGCTTTAATCTGTAAAGTGCACTCCATCATTTCTATAAATTTCATGCATGTCAAAACGCAGATATTTGTTATAGATAAAGCCCATACGATGGTCTCCTAGGAATGCAGAAACAGTTTTATTAACATGTTTCCTGGCTTTGTCAATCTGTGGACAGAATTGATTTGACCACTTCCATTTCTGTTTTTGGCATATATTAGAGTATACCAAGACAATGTGGGGGAAAAGTGACATCAGTTCTGCAAAGGAGGTTGCAATATATTATGTGTGTCAAATCAGTAATCTAGTGATGGATTTATTGAGTTACTGCTCTTGTACTCATCCCATCTCTCAGGCACAACAGTTGCACTTGTCCAGTCATCCAGCCACTACCTAAGCAGTCATCCAATCACATGAATTTATCTAATCTCCCAGCCACTACTCAGGCACTCATTAAATCACCCAGATGGTACCCATGCGCTACGCAAACACCCAGACACTATGTATGTACTCATCCATTCACTGAGGCATTACCCATGCACTCATCCACTCACCCAGGCACTACTCATGGACTTATCCAATCACCCAGGCAGTACCCATGCACTCATCCAATCACCTAGGCACTATCCATGCACTTATCCAATCACCCAGGCAGTACCCATGCACTCACCCAATCACCCAGGCACTATCTGTGCATTCACCCAATCACCATGCCACTACCCTTGCACTCATCCAATCACCCAGGTGCTACTTTTGCACTCATCCAGTCACCTATGTGCTACTCACGCACTCATACAATCAACCAGGCACTACTATTCATCCATAAATCCAATTACCCAAGCAGTACCCATGCACTCATCCATTCACTCAGGCACTATCTATGTACTCTCACAATCACCTAGGCACTATCCATGCACTCAACCAATCACCCAGACACTAGCCTTGCACTCATCCATTCACAGAGGCACTACCCATGCACTCATCCACTCACCCAGGCACTACTCATGCACTCATCCAATCACCCAGGCAGTACCCATACACTTTTCCAATCACCCATGCACTACTCATACATTTTTCCAATCACTCAGGCACTATCCATGCACACACACAATCACCCAGGCAGTACCTTTGCACTCATCCATTTAATCAGGCACTACCCATGCACTCATCCATTCACTCAGGCATTATTCATACAGTCATCCACACAACTAGGCACTAACCATGCACACATGCAAATACCCAGGCACTACCCTTGCACTCACCCATGCACTCAGGCACTACACATAACCTCATGCAATGACGCAGGTACTATGCTTGTACTCATCCGTTCACTCACCTATTACCCATGCACTCATCCATTCAACCAGGCACTAAACATGCACATATCAAATCCCTCCGGTACTACCCATGCACTCTTACAATCACCCATGCACTACTGTTGAACTCATCCATTCAGTCAGACACTACCCATGCACTATGCAATGACCCAGACACTAACCATGTACATATCCAATCACTTAAGCACTACCCATGCACTCTTTGTTTGACTTTGGCACTACACATGCACACATCCAATCACCCAGGCACTACCCTTGCACTCATCCATTCACTCAGGCAGTACACATGCACTCACCCATTCACCCAGGCAGTACCGATGCACTCATCCAATCATCCAGACACTACCCTTGCAATCATCCATTTACTCAGGCAGTACGCATGCATTCATACATTCACTCATGCACTACTCATACACTCATCCTATGATCCAGGCAATACATTTGCACTCACCCATTCGCTCCCACACTACCCATGCACTCATCCATTTACTCACATACTTCCCATGCACTCATCCATTCACCCAGGCACTACCCTTGCACTCAGCCATTCACTGAGGCACTATGCTTGCACTCATACATTCACTCAGCCACTATCCATGCACTCCTCCATTCACTGAGGCACTAGCTATGCAGTCATCCAATCATTCAGGCAGTATCCATGTACTCACCCAATCATGAAGGCACTATGCATTAATTCACCGAATCACCCAGGCACTATCTATGCACTCACTCAATCACCCAGGCACTACCCTTGCACTCATGCAATTACCGAGATACTACCTTGCACTCATCCAATCACTTAGGCGTTACCCTTCCATTAATTAATTTAATCAGGTACTACACTTGCACTGATCCATTCACTTGTGCACTACCCATGCACTCATCTATTCATTCAGGTACTAACCATGCACATATCGAATCACGGAGGCACTACACTTCTAGTCATCCATTCACCCAGGCACTGCCCATGCACTCATCTATTCACCCAGCCACTATCCATGCATTCGCCCAATCACCCAAGCACTACCCATACACTCATTCATTCACCCAGACATTATCTATCACTCATCCATTCACTCAGCCACTACCCATGCTCTCCTCAATTCACTC
This sequence comes from Calotriton arnoldi, assembly GCA_963921515.1. Taxonomy (NCBI): domain Eukaryota; kingdom Metazoa; phylum Chordata; class Amphibia; order Caudata; family Salamandridae; genus Calotriton; species Calotriton arnoldi. Next base: position 47,288 of record CAWUFW010013739.1, on the reverse strand, counting down.
AGCCACTACCCATGCACTCATCCATTCACTCAGGCACCACCTATACACTCATTCATTCACCCAGCCACTACCCTTGCACTCGTCTATTCACTCAGGCAGTATGCATGCACTCATCCATTCACTCATCCACTACCCATGCACTCATCCATTCACTCAGTCACTAACCATGCACTCATCTATTCACTGAGGTACTACCTATTCAGTCCTCCATTCACTCAGTACTACCCATGCACTCATCCATTCACCCAAGCACTACCCATGCACTCCTCCATTCACCCAGGCGCTATTCATGCACTCATTCATTCACCCAACCATTACCCATGTACCCATCCATTCACTCAGGCACTACTGTTGCACTTTTCCATTCACTCAAGCGCTACATATGCACTCATCCATTCACTCAGGCCCTACCCATGCACACATCCAATTACCCAATCACTATGTTTGCACTCATTCAATCACTCAGGCACTACTTATGCATTGATAGATTCCCCCAGGCACCACTGCTGCACTCATTGTAACATCCATGCACCAGTTGTGCACTCATTCAATTATCCATATACCAGTCATACACGCATTCCAACATATATACATAGTTTATTTTTTTTAACTATAAAAGTCGGGTCCAACAGGAACCTTTTTTAAAGACTTTTGTAAAGTTGTAATTTTTTTTGTTCTTTTTTTATAATAACCAACATGGCAACTGGGGCAGCAAGAGTTGAAAAAATGTGCACTGAAAAATGTGCAAAATATATAAAAGGAGAAAAAAAATTGCATGCATGTTGTTTTGCAACATTGTGGATAGCTGTAAGACTCTGCTCAACAGCACTTATGAAAAAACTACAGTCCATGCAGTACATGGCCATTCTTGACAACTCTGGAGCCATATCTGTTGCAGTAGTCTGCACCTCAGAAGGGAGTTTCTGACCAGGAATTGTTGCTGCTGCCACTGAAGCAGATGGTCCCCCAGCTTCCCTCTGCTTGATTGCCAGTTGGACAGGTTTTTTATGAAAGGTTTGTAGATGGTATAACATGGACGTTGTCCCACATGAATATTTATTGTTCATCCCTCTACTGAGGGTCTTCTTGCAGATTGTGCATTGCAAAAGTTTGGCAGCTGTTTTTGATTCACCTGTCCACCTCCTCCACATACTGGTCCAGCTGTTGTTCCTGCTGACCCCCATCTCCTTGCTGTGTTGCCCTTTCCGACAGAAGAAAAGACCAAAAGGTTTGCACAGCAAAATAAATCCACCTGCTCAGAATGAAGTTCTATGAAAGAAGATACAAGAAGGAGGATTGGGTGTGTACTTCCTATTGATTTTGCTGTTATGTTATGTTAATTTGATTTGTAAGGTGCAACAGCTACCCAAAAACGGTTTCCCGGCGCCAACCTGAAAGGAACAGAAAGAGGGGAGAGATTATTGATTAAACAACCAGGTTTTTAGGCATTTACGAAGTTGACGTAGACAGTTTTGTTGCGGAGCGGCACGGGGAGAGAGTTCCATAAAGAGGGACCTAAACAGGCAAAGGATCGAACGCCCATGCGTGACAGTCTAATTCTAGGGACCTAAGATTTGGCCTGGGTGGCAGAACGGAGGGGGCGTGAAGGCAAATAAAGGTGAACCAGAGCTTGCAGGTATTGGGGGGCCACTCCAGATTTGATTTTTAACATGTAGCTCAGGGCTTTGAACTTAATTCGGTTTTCTACCCTGAGCCAATGAAGGTAACGCAGAGAGCCAGAGATAGAGGCAGCTCTGGGAATCTGACAAATCAGTCTGGCGGCAGAGTTCTGCACCACCTGAAGCTTGTGTGTCACATCCTTGTTAGTCCCTAGGTAAAGAACGTTGCCGTAGTCCAGTCTAGAGGTGACAAGAGTCTGGACCACGGTTCTCTGTGTAGGACTGGGCAGCATCCAAATAATCTTTTTAAGCCATTTTAGAATAATGAAACAAGTTGCAGCCACCTTCACGGCTTGCTGTCTCATAGATAATAAATCATCAATGATGAAGCCTAAGTTGCGAACTTGGCAAGAGGGCTGAGGGAGAGCACCCATTTCAGTAGGCCAATGTTGGGGACCCCAAAGATCCTTATTCCTCCCCAGAATCAGAACCTCTGTTTTCTCTCCATTGAGTCTGAGAAAATTGGCCTGCATCCAGGATGCAATTTTACTCAACCCCAACTGGAGAGCAGATGTCTCATACACCCTCTCCGTAGAGAGAGAGAAGATAATCTGGGTGTCGTCAGCATAGGAGAACAGGGACAACCCAGCCTCCTCTGCAATGTCAGCCAGAGGTCTGACATACACGTTAAATAATAAAGGGCTAAGAATGGAGCCCTGGGGTTCCCCATAGGGAGAGGAATGAGTATCAGAACTGGCCGTTGGGGAGAAAACCTGGAACGTCGGGTGTGTGAGAAAAGAGATAAGCCAGTTGAGTGCTGGCCCAGTAACACCCAAAGATCGTAAGGCTTTCACTAACATGGTGTGAGACACTGTGTCAAAGGCTGCGCTTAAATCAAGTAGTATAAGGGCTACCGTGTCTCCAGAATCTAAATGGTGTCGCAGCCTTTCCATGACTCCAAGAAGGGTTGTTTCAGTCGAAAAGCCGGCTCTAAAGCCCGACTGAGATGGGTGTAAAAAGTTTTGTGACTCGACAAACTGAGTTAGCTGTGAATTAATATGCCTTTCTAGAATCTTTGAGAAGGCTGGAAGCAATGAAATAGGCCGGTAGTTGAGGGCTGATCAGGGTCAGCATTAGCCTTCTTCAGAAGAGGAAGCACCATTGCGTGTTTCCACTCTGGGGGAACTGTTGCTTCCTGTAAGGAGGCATTCAGGAGTTCCATGATTATCATGAGTGAAGGCAACTCAAGCTGCTGGAGCACCGAGATCGGGAGAGGGTCACTAGGTGAGCCAGATTTAATACTAGCTAAAAGTCGTTTGAGGGAGCTCATATCTAGTAGAGACCAGGTTTCAAATTTTTCAGTGGATTCAGAGATCCTATTGTCTCTGTGAAAGATGGTTCTAGCGGTTTGAGAAGATGTAGGTGCTTGCTGAAGAGGAGTACCTGGTTTCATGCCCTTCATTTCAGAATATATTTTCTCCACTTTATGGAGAAAAAACTTGGCCAGGTCTTCACATTGCTGGCCATTCAGAGAAGGGGGTATAGATTGAGTTTCAGAGCCAGACAGTTCTTTGACCATTTTAAATAATGTCTTGGAACAGTTCAGTGCGCTAGAGATGGTCGAAGAGACATATTCAGTGCGAGCTGACTTACAGAGAGTATGGTATTCTCTTTTTGCCCTTTTATATGCAAGTTTGGTATCGGACGCATAGTTCCTCCTCCAGCGTCTTTCCAAAGCCTTGCATTTAGTTTTCTCCATTTTTAAATTTTCAGTGAACCAAGGTGCAGGAGGGCGGTGGTTATTCACCTTCTTAATTGAGGGAGGGAGACAAATATCAATGGCATTTAAAAGCCACTTTTGGATAGCACCTGAAGAAGTGACCGACACCTGATTGATATTAGGAGTGTTAGACGACAACATTTTATTGAGCGCTTCAATATCCAATTTTCCCCAGTTTCTAGTAGGTTTCCTAATGCTAGGTACGGCTGCAGGTGAATTCACTGAGATCTCAAAACGAAAGCCAATCGCAAAATGATCGGTCCAGCATAAGGGAAGAGCTGGTATTGAATGTTGGGTAAACTGGAAAAAATAGGGTCCAGTAAGTGACCGGCCACATGAGTGGGACAGGAGTTGCAAAGTGCAATTTTCAAAGCTGCCAGATCAGAGATAAAAGTAGCGCTATTCGTATATGCGGAATCATCCAAGTGTAAGTTAAGGTCGCCCAGGATGGAGAAATTGGCGGCATTTATGAGAAAAGGGGTTATTAAATCAGAAAAAGATGAAACCCATGGACCAGACGGCCCAGGAGGACGATACACTAATATGCCTGAAAAGGTAAACTTAGGAGTCAGGGCAAGCTTGAATAAAGCTGCCTCACAGCTAGTAAATGGCAGGTCTTCAAATTTGCACAGGTAGGACTTCTTATAAATTATAGCAATGCCACCACCTGTCTTGAGGTTCCTGTCTTTTCTGACTATAGCATAATTAAACGGTAAAGCTGCTGCTATATCAGGACCAGAGCTCATGTGCAGCCATGTTTCGGTAAGAAACATTGCTGAAAAGTATATTATCCAATAATATTCCTTGCTTTCCTGGTCATTTGATATTCACGGTGACCGAAATAGTTGCGGTAACCGCAGTGAAGCGGAAATGCAAAATATAAGTTTAAAGTAACCCTGGGCGGTGAACTCCACTCCGCTCGCGGAGTTTGCGGAGTTTTCCGCACTCCGCCTTACGCGGAGCTCGCGGAGTTCCGAAAAAATCCGCCCGCGGAGTGGATTTTTTTGCCTCGCTCGCGTTCGTCAACGTCAAGTTGGCGACCGCGAGCGAGGAAAATCAACCTCCCGGCAAGATTTTTCCTCATTTGCGATCGCCAACATCAAGTTGGCGAGCGCGAGCGTGAAAAATCAACCTCCCGGCGAGATTTCTCAACGCGGGGGGGTCAAGTTTCTCATTGCGAGTGGTCGCGTATGCTCGCGACCGCTCGCGTTGAGAAACAGCCCGTTCGCGTTGAGAAAGCTGCCGCTCGAGTAAATCTACTCGAGCGGCAGAAAAAGAAAGCAGGGACCGCTTGCGCTGTGCATGGTGCCGTTCGCGATGATTGCACAGTGCGGACAAGCATCCGGCACTGTGCAATCACTGTGAACGGCATTTTTCTATCGTACTCCACCGCTTGCGGAGCTCCGCGTAGTGCGGCAGAGTTTTTTTGCACTTTGCAGTGTTCCGCGTAGTGCAAATCCGCGAACTCTGCCCAGAGTTAGTTTAAAGTAGTTTGTGTTTAAAAATGGAAAGAAAAGCAGAACTTCTAATATTATAATAGTAAACAGCTATCCTAAACTTGTTCACAATACCTCTACATATATGTGTCAGAGTTGATGACAAACACGCGCTTTCCGCGATGACCGACCTCATCGCGACTTCCGATGTCTTTGCAGAAACGGGAAAAAGTGTTTGGAGGTGATATTCTGGAAACTCACTATAACAATATGAGTTTGAAAAGTACACTAATAAAACTCTACTGTTAAATATATTGTAGAATATGTCTTTATATATGTTTTACACTTTGTATAAACCACGCGCTCTCAGCGAATCCCGACATTACCGCGACGACGTCGGTAATCGCAAATATAAACATTTTTTGTAAAGGTGGCTTTCTCCTAAACTGATCACAGAAAGAAAAGTTAAAACATATATTACTTAATATTTGGAGTTAAACTTTATTTAAAAAATGTCTTTAAGTGTATTTTTCAGTATGTGAAATAGATTTACTGATGACAGAATCTCCCCTGTAAATGCAACAATGTTGTGCCGACTTCCACAATTGGTAAAAATAAAACCAATTATTAATGTATTTTCTGATAAAAACAGATGAAATAAAAAAATAACTGGTGTATTATATAAACAAAATACAAAATATCCAATTAAGTATGAAAATCTCAGAGGTTCACTTACAAAAAAATGGACCTTACAATTAACAAATAACAAATAGAATTTGAAAAAAGAACCTTAGAAATTGAAAAAACCAAAGGATACAGGAACATTATAGTTAACAAATAGCATTTAAAAAACCTTAGAAATTCACTGAAAAAAAACAAAGGTTACAGAGATGTTATAGTTAGGAAATAGAATTAAAAAAATACCTTAGAAAATCACTGGAACAAACAAAGGTTACAGGGACTCTATAGTTAGGGTGATATTTCACTCGTACTAAACCAGAGAAATTCAGCAGTTATAGTTAGCTCGGCTAACTATAACACGCGCCCCGCAATGCACTGCTTATGACCTCACATATTACATCACTCGTGATGTGGTCAGTAACATCACTGATGACATCACTGATGACATCTCAAATGACATCACTGATGACATCAGTGATGACATCATCCATAGCATCTCTGACGCACCCACTCACAACCCTATAGAATCTTTTATACACCCACTGCCACTGCCACTCCCACACAACCATTCACAAACCCATTCACAGAGCTATACCTGTACTTACACACCCATTCACTGATTCATAGATCTGCACACACATCCACTCGCTCACCCAGACAGCCACTCATACACCCACTCACTCACTAATACAGCCATTGACATATCCAATCATACACCCATACAAATACGCACACACTGAGTGAGTCACCCATAGAACTACTCACACACCTATACACTCACCCATACTATCAATCACAAAGCCACTTACTCACCCAAACATTTATACACACACCCACTTACTTACTCATACAAACAGTAACATGTAGTCACTCATCTATACAATCACTGACAGAAGCATGCACTCATCCAAATAGCCGCACTCACATTCAATCACTCATGCATACAGTCACTCATATACCCAGTCAATCACCAATACTGCCTAAAACATACCCAGTTACTCACCCATACTGGCACAAGCACTCAATCACCGACACAACCAACAGACACTCACTCACCCATACAGCTTCCCACACATGCACACACTACCCCATGCAGCAACTTACTCACCCACTCACTCATCCATACAGGCAGTCACACACCTCCTCACCCACACACACATACACACAGACAACCACGGAGGTAGTCAGACAACCAATCAATCACCCATATAGTCATTCACGTACCCAATAACGCACTCATATTCCCACTTAGACATTGACTTCATGCTCCAACCAGTAGTGCACCAGGAGGCACGTTTGCAGAGTGGTGGTAAAAGGGGGTGTAGCCTCCGAAGACCTCTCTGCAATCCTGCTGTGTGGGACTTACTGGATATAACAGAAGGGGTGGTTGGCCCCCAAGGACCCTCTGGAGCCAAGGGGACTTCATCCTCCAGCCAGCAGTGCACCAGGAGGTGTGTTTTTCAGAGTGGTGCAGAAAGGGGGTGTGGCCTCTGAAAATCTCTAAGCAATCGTGTTGTGTGGTACTTAATGGTGGTAACAGGAGGATTTGTTGGCCCCCACTAATTCATAGATCTACTCATACATACACTCACTCACCCATACAGCCACTCAGACAACCTTTCGCTTACTAATACAGCCACTGACATATTCACTCATATACCCATACAGCCACTCACACATTAAGTCAGTCATCATAGAGCTACTCACACACCTACTCACCAACCCTTACAGTCAATCACACAGTCACTTACTCACCCATACAGTTACACACACACAAACCCACTTACTTACTCATACAGATACTAAGCCACACTCACTCACCTATACAGTCACTGACACAAGCACACACTCACCCATACAGCCACTCTCACATTCACTCACACACTGACCCATACAGTCACTCATACACCCCATCAGTAACCTATACTGCCTTTCACATACTGTTACTCACCCATATACCACTGACACCTCCACTCAGCCACACAGCCATACACATACTCACTCATCCATACAGCCCCTCACACACATACTCACTAACACATACAGCCACTGACTCACCCACTCACTCATCCATACAGGCAGTCACACACACCCTCATGCACCCACACAGACACTCAGACACCCAAACAGGTACTCAGACAACCATCAATCACCCATACAGCCACTCAAGTACCCACTCATGCAGCCACTTAGACACCAACTGACAGACAGATACACACATTTACACAACCAGTCACTCACCCATACATTCACTGAGACACCTAATCACTAAGTTATACAGTCAGTCACGTACCCACTGAATCATCCATACAGGCACTCATACACCCACTGTTTCATCAATACATCTTGGTTTATATATTTAACATTCATAAACTTTTTAAAAACAGTCCCTGGATGATATCATTAATGATGTCATCAGTGGGGGCGTAGCCCACTGCCAAAGATGGCAGATGTTCTCTGAGCCCACTCCGTACCCTTCTCCTGATTATCCTGCAAAATGTGTGCAATCCTAGCACCCGACAGCCCATCTGCGGCTGTGGATGTTTCCCTGCTGCTGCTGACCCAGCTAACTGAGCGACCTGAGATCCCGGTCCGCTCGGAGTGCTGCTGTCGAGGGTGCGCCCTGGCCAGGCGCTGGTTCCGGGGCCCTTCCTGGTCTTCCCCCGTCCTGTCTTGGTGGGCTGCTGACACAGCCGGAGGGAGGTGAGTGAGGCAACCACGAGTCCTGTGCCCCGGAGGCCCATGTCCTAGCGGTATCCTTGTATCGGCGAGATCACACAGGTACCCAGCTGGGGGATTGCTGCCGGGTGATGGACTGGATCGCCCTTGGGCCTGCTGAGAGAGGGCCTAGGGCACGCATCGAGGCATCATGATTCCGGTGCCCTAGCCCCGTACTGTGGCTCGCCCTCCTGAGTCCCGGGGTTGGACCTGGGATTGTTGGCCCCTCTTAACGTTGCGGCTTGCGGCGGAGAGAAGACTGTCTCCCTTTGAGCGCCTGGGCCCAGACACTCATCTCATCTCCAGAGGTGAGTCCGGCATACCACTGCTGCAGCTGCAGGCCTGTGTTGTTGGGGTGGGGTCCAGGGGTTGATCGGGCCTAGGCCCCCCTGAGCAGAGACAATGGCCTTCAGCGCGGAGCCCCACCAATAAGTGATGGTGCGGGGGGCCTCTGGCCCTGAGGCCCACAGCCCACCCATGTCGCTATCCACTGGTGCACTTACAAGAGTGGGGGCGGCTCGGGCCGTGTCAGACCCAGGCAGTCTCCCTCCCCTCCTGAGCAGACGGAATATTGAGGGCTGACCGACACTCTCAATGCAAAAACGGCATGGAACACCAGTGGGGCTCATCCTACCGCACTGGACACATGTTGGCACAGCTCCAGCCGTGGTGATGGTCCTATAGGCTGTTAAGCCTTAAGGTGATGGGGTAGCACATGGATTGGGCTGGGTCCAGGCTGCCCTCTGATTCTCCTCCTTGGGCTGGCTGGGGCTTGGGGGTCGACCGGGCCTTAGCCCTCAGCACACAACACACTGGAACCTGCAAGATAGGGTTGCAGTCAGCTATACCATTGCACACTGTGGGGCCGATTCCGATCTTGGCCGGTAGGGCTCGGAATCGGATTCGGCTTTATCGGATCCAATTCGGAGCCCTGTTTCCCGACCGATTCGTACGTGCGTCCGGGCGAGCGAGTACGATGCGAAATCTCCAACCGACTCGTTCGCGAGACCCAACCGCACCGACCGACTCGTTCGCGAAAGCCGACCGCTCCGACCGACTGGCACGGACACGACTCGCACCGCGCAATGGAGATGTTCCCCGGCCGGGTAAGTACGATGCGCGCCGAGAGCAGTCCGACCGACTCGCACCGTCCGGCTCGAATGAGCAGTCGGAGCCGCACTTTGGGGGTCCGTGTCAGACCCCCCTGTACGCCTAGCTGCGCGAGTCGCACACAGGGGGGACCCATGGGTCCCCCCTACCTGTGCATGTACGGCGCGACCTGCTTCGACGCGTACCCGCTGTAGGGGTGCCCTTGTTCGCCTCGCTCCCATTGAGTCAATGGGAGCCCGCGTACGCGTTGTACGACCGGCTCCCATTGACTTCAATGGGAGTCCGACCGAATCGAGTCCGATAGCATGCGAACGCATCGTACTCGTTCGGTCGGACTGCTAGGGTCCGATTCGGTCGGAAATCTCTCCGGGTCCGGCTCGGTCGGAGAGATTTCCGGCCTGAATCGGAATCGGCCCCTGTGTCTCCATAACACAGTGGGAGCACTCTTGAGGGTCGTCCCAAGCCTGGACTGGTACCTGGCAGATATCTTCTCAAAGTGCTTGAGGGGTGCCAGACGCAACCCTGGATCTCGACTGGACTAGGTCACCTGCCAATTCCGTAGCTGTTCCTTACTGGGCACCCACACTGCAGTCAAAAGTGATTCTTCATCACTGCCCTGGCATTGTCTGTCTTCAAGGCCTGTGCGAGGTGGCAGGCCATCCACTTCCCCAGAGAGGGGGGACATCCCGGGGGTCGGGTCAGACGTAGCTTGCTCCCTTCCTTGCTCTAACCCATCTGGCACCCCCTCCTACTACATCAATATTTACGTGGGATGTCAGCCCCATGGGACGCTCCTCTTCCCCCATCCAAATACAGACTGCCACGGCTATATTTCTGATACGTTGGCCCCTGCCTCACACCAGGGCCCTGCCAGTTGCTACCTTGGACATCTCTTAGCGTGCACTTGCTCTACCGTCGGACGCACCGGCTGGAAACCCTTTTCATACTCCCTCAACTCAATTGCAGTTTCACATCATAGAATCCACTAGAGCCACTTGGGGCACAGTCATCGAACTTTTTCATGCCCACCGCCCAGCAACTAGCCATGGGCCGCCTCCTCTCCATTACTCCACATGCAGGGACACAACAGGAGTCAGGAGTTGCGGCGTCATCAAGGGAGCCTCAACACTCCACTCTTTCAGCCGAACTCGACTCGGTCCTTGCACCTGTGGAGAAAATTGGAATGGCATTGAACCAGACACGCACCTCGCTGCAGACAAAAATAGACAAAGTGGTGTCAGACTTCAAACTCTTGAAATCCGACCACCAAAAACTTGCTGAAAGGGGACGCAAGCCTGAACTCACTCTCACTGACTTACAACCCAAGTCTTGCAATCACACTGCCACGTTACAAGACCTGTTAGACTGGGTGTGTACTCTGGAAGAAAAGCTGGACGATGCTGAAGGCTGCTTGCGCTGTAACAATGTGCAAGTGGTTGGCCTCCCAGAGGGATCAGAGGGCCTGGACCCACTCACCTACACAAGAGCTGGCTGGCGGAGCTGCTCCCGTCGGGAGTATTGTCTCCCCAATTCGCGGTGGAGTGGGCACACAGGGTGCTGGCTCGTAAGTCCCCCCCCGGAGCCAACCTGCATCCATTTCTATTTTGGTTACTAAACTTCAGGGACAGGGACACAATCTTGAGAGAGGTCAGGAAACTATCGGGGATCACTGACCAGAACACTTCAGTCATGTTCTTGCCGGATTACACCGCCCAGGTGCAAATGCGTCTAGGCTTTTTTGGAGCAGTGAAGCGTCAGCTCCGAGACCTCAACATGCATTACTCACTACTGTTCCCAGCCCGCTTGCCGGTGGGAAATGATGGCACCACCCATTTCTTCAATACACCCTCAGACACCTGGGATTGGCTGGAGAAGACAGGCTTGGCTACTATGCCTAGATCTTCTGATGATCCCCCAGTGCCTAGGTGTATCAGACGTGGCCGTTGCAGGGGTGGGGGGGTGGATCAATGCTTTGGACCCAGAGCAAATCATGTCTGAGTGCCAGGTGGTGCTCAATGCGGCAGCGACACTCCGCAACATGAAGTCTCTTTCTGACCCAGAAACGACGCCACATTATGTCATTCAGCGAAAATATTTCTCTTCCGGCATGGTCCAGGGGACTCGGGCTCACCTCACCCCCGGTCATTACTCCCCAGACCTCATATGCTATAATCTGAAAATTGTAAATGTGCCGCTTGACATTGTGGGGGCCGACTTGTGTCCTGTTCTCCTTTATCTTTTTTGAACATAATTATTCTCCAGTTCTACACATCAGGGTGGATGGGGGGCCAAGGGTTTGCCCTATGTATTGTGTTGGGGCCTACTGGATTCTACCCTGGGGCCTGATTGAGCAGTGAACAGGGTCTCAACGTATTAACAACACAGGATATCTCTCTCACTTTCTCATGTCCAACTGCAGGGGGAAGGGCAACAAGTAATAACACCACACTCATCCACCCCCTTGACCACTAGTTAGTTTGCGCATCTGTTGCCATGGTTAGATATCCCTGTTTGGGTCAACTCCCATTGCGAGTTTGCTCTCATGAGGTTACACAACATTAATAAAAATTTGTTCTCCCCATGTATTCTGTGTTACCCCTTGTGAGAAGCCATCTGACCGCTCGCTCCCCCGCCACATGTCCGCACCACTGACTGAACACAGACACTACTACTATCTTCCATGACTCACGTAAATGTCATCACCTGGAACGTGAGGGGAATACATTCCTCTTCACGCAGATACTCCATTTACTCATATCTGCAGCAAAGGTCCGCTGGCATTGCCTTACTCCAGGAAACTCATCAAACCATCCTAGAGGCAGATCAGATACACCGCCGCTGGTGGGGGGTCACGTGTTCAGCACTAACTATTCCTCCCAGGCAAGGGGCACCTTGATATGGGTGAAGGCGGGGGTTCCCTGTGAGGTGAAAGAATTTGAGGTCAACACAGAGGGCAGAATGTATTCCTTAAGGGTAAACTTAATGGCCAACCCCTCCTTATCAGCTCTGTTTATGCTCCCAATGTGGATCAGAACTCTTTCTCTGTAGACTTTCTAGGGTGTTAGCCCACTGGAGCGGTTTGCCCTTACTTATATGGGGGGACTGCTATTCTGTCCTTGATGTCTCCCTATATCGCTCTTTCCAACCCCTTACACGTACTCCCTGATGCCCGCATATACTCCTTCTATTCACCAGTCCACAACCTCCATGTACGGTTGGATCGTATAATAGGTTCTCCTTCCTTGCTCCCCCTGATTCAAGACACTGAATACCTAGCCCACACACAATCTGGCCACAGTTCTCAGGTCTTGAGGCTTAGCTTGGACATAAGACCCCCACTGATACCTACCTGACGTCTTCAACCTGCGACATTGGAAAACCAGGTGTTTCGCAGATCCCTAGGGGCGGCAATCACAGGCTACTTCACCCTTAACGTTGGCTCCACTGGCTCTTTACCACTGAATGGGAGGCCTTCAACGTCACAATTAGAGGGCACTGCCTAGGCCTTACATGGAAGATCAGTAAACAGCTGATTACCTCTCTCAGTGCCATTGAACGCAAACTCCTTCACTATGAAACTACCTCAGTCACACAAACTGAAGCCAATGCTCGCTTAGATTAATTGTGTAGCCAGCATGCTGGACTGCTGGACAGACTGCACTGCCACAACTATCTAACTATCTGGCTCTCTCAGCACGCACACATGCTACATCTGATAGGGCAGGTAAACTTCTAGCCTGGCTATTACGCCAGGAACAACCTCATGACTCGGGCCACATGTACTACACGCAACTCAACATCCATACGGCCATGACCAGCCATTATTCAGTACGTTACAAATCCACCAGCCGCGGGGACCATCTGCAAATGAGTGCCTTCTTGGATTTGATAGAACTACCCATGATATCTCCTGACCACTACATGGTGCTCGAATCCCCCATCACTATTGATGAAGTGCAGAAAGCTTTAGCAGCATTGGTATCGGGGAAGGTGCCGGGCCCCGACGGGCTCCCAGCGGAGTTCTACAAGACGTACGCCGATACACTGATCTCATACTTACACGCCCTTTATACCTCTGTACTAGAAGATTCTTTGTTGCCAGCTTCATTACGCACAGCCAGTTTAGTCTCCTTATTGAAGCTGGCAAGGACCACACAGCACTGGACTCCTATCGACCTTTAGCCATTCTAAATGCTGACTATAAAATTGTGGCAAAAATACTTGCTGGCCAACTCGTGCCCCTTTTCCTAGCCTTGGTCCATCTGGACCTGAATGGGTTTTTCCCCGCTCGTAGCACTTTCCTCAATCTTCGATGATTTTTCAGAGTGGCGGCATATGCACCACTCCGCTGACCACATTCGGGGGCTTGGTTTTGGACCTTGAGAAGGCCTTTGACTCCCTTGAGTGGGATTATCTATTTGCAGTATTATCCAAGTTTGGTTTCGGGGTCACATTCATCTGTATCATCAGGATGTTTTATAAACGCCCGACTGTCCTTGTGAAAACAGGTCCTGATATCTCTGAACCTATTGCTGAAGGGCGTGGGACTAGGAGGGCTGTCCCCTAACCCCTCCTCTTTTGTCCTTGGCAGTGGAACCATTGGCAGAATGCATCCGCACCCGTCTAGACGTAGGCATACCCCTAGGAGATGGGAAACATACAATCTCGCTGTATGCAGATGATATTCTGATGTACTTGAGAGATATCCACTCTATCCCCTCCTCATTGGCTCACACCTTGAGGTTGTTTGCTGATGTGTCAGGGCTGCGTGTCAATGCGGCAAAGTCCTCTTTATACCCCTTTAAGGAATCCACCCAGGATCCTATTTATACCCTCAACAGGAACCGAGTACTGTGGTGCGCCGATTCCTTTTATTACCTAGGCATTCGCATTTATCGGCGAGAAGCCTATCTATTTGATGGCAACATAGGTAGAGCAATAACTGTCATCCATGCCCAGCTCTCCTTTTGGGGCACCCCCGCTATCTGTCACTGGTTAGATCGCTCTCACGGTGATCCTTCCTCGGCTCCTCAATTATTTCACGAACCTACCCCTCTATGTTCCCCCCTTTTTTCAATGCGTTGGAGAGAATGATCAGAGATTTTACTTGGGGTACCTCCCGTCACCGTGTTTCCATCAAAAAGCTTTACCTGCTCGCTGGCTGGGCCGGCCTAGCAGCTTCTAACCTAGAGCATTATTACCTCGCTGCACAATTACAATGGATTGCCAGATGGCTGGCCTCCCGCCAGCTTACTGACACAGCCACATTACAATTGCCCCTACTACATCTTTCCATACTCCACTTGTTCCACCCTTGCTCAAAGATAATGGCCATGGACTCCCTATTGCTCAAAGTAGCACACAAATGCTACTGCATAACCCTATTTATCACCCGCTCCACAATACCATATGCCCCCGCTATACCACTCCAGGGAACACCTAGGGGGCTGGAGGTCACCACAGCAGCCGAGCTACACAACTGGGAGGAGGCTGGCATTCATGATACTGGAGACCTCGTCCGGCACTGGCCCTCATACCATACACCATGCTGGTATCGGAGGAGGGGCTCCACCCTGGCCGCTTCCTGCTTCATTATTCCCTTATAACAGCCCTTACGGCTCGCTGGGGCGACTTGACCAATGAGCCCCCCCGCACACCTCACGATCCATTATCAGCACGTGACGGGTAAAGGTGGACACCTGATGCGGTGGTTCGCCGCCTCCCTTAGACTGCATGCTGCAATTGCATTGGAACCATTTTAGCTCCACTGCGAAGGGGACCTGGAACACCCTTTCACAGACTCTGAGTGGGTGGCAGTCCTGGAAAGTACCACAGCGCTTCTGCCAAATTCAATATTTTATCATGCACAGAGCGTACCTCACTCCAGCTAAAATCAATAGGTACTTCCACCGCACAGATGCTGCCTGCCCTCGTTGCCAACTGGTTGACGCGGACCTTTTATATATGCTGTGGCACTGTCCTACTCTCAGAGGGTACTGGAGCACGATAGCTGGTGTCCTTCCGTGTTGCACAGAGCGCAACATACCTTTTAGTTGGGAAACCTATATTTTGGACCTCTTCGGCAGAAGTCAAAGACATAAGGTTACATCCCGTTTTCTGGATCTGGGCATAGCAACTGCCAAGCGACTGATCACTAGGAGATGGAAGTCCCCTGAGTCCCCCATGCTCTAGTGTGCCGTCGTTCTTTACTGACATGGGCTAAAGCGGAGAGCATTGCACTGCACAGAGAAGACTTGCTGGGCCATCCCAAGCTCCCACTGGCTGCCAGTTGGTATGCAATGTTAGCGGACCTGCAGAGCAACAATGGCATGGATTCAGGGGGTTTAACCCTAGAAGAGGAGCCGACCACAGATGCAACATAAATTGGCAGTACTCACTCATTCCTACAGAGCCAGGGTGTACTATCATTAATGGCCACTCCCACATTTAGTTAGCGGTAACACCTATAACACATGTAACATCTATTCGCTAATGTGGATGGTGCATACGGGGGGTTCTGAGCGGGTGGGCAACGCGGTGGCGTATCACTAATGGTTAGCCCTATATTATGTTTTCTTTGTCCCCAATTTGCTGTACGCCATTCCCTTTGTTCAGAATCTGTTATATAATAACCACAAACTGTATGCGTTCACATGTGATATTCAGGGGTATTTACGCTGCTGTTGACACCCGTATCTTACCACAATATGCTAGTGCTCTTCTTGCTTTCTGTATCTGTATTGCAATGTCCTACAGATTCTTTTCACCCCTTACTCCTGGGGCCATCCATGGTGTTACTCTGCATATGTCACTGTTTTTTTTCCAACTGAAAACCAATAAACAGATTTTACAAAACAATCAGTGATGTCATCAGTGATGTCATTTGAGCTGTCATCAGTGATGTCACTGACCATTTCATGAGTGATGTAATATGTGAGGTCATAAGCAGTGCATTGTGGGTGTGCAAGTTATACTTATCTCAACTAACTATAACTGCTGAATTTCTCTGGTTTTGTGCGTGTGAAATATGAGCCTAACTATAACGTCCCTGTAACCTTTGATTTTATTAGTGAATATCTAAGGTTTCTTTAGTTCTATTTCCTAACTGTAACAGCCCTGTAATCTTTTTTTAGTGAATAGTATATATATATTTATATACTTCAAAAAATTAAAAACAATATTTAAACAATTTTAGAAAACATATTAAAAAATTAACTATAACAGATACTCATCAACATTGTGGAGGCTTTGATGACAGGACTTTGAAATCCATAAGTACCTTCTGCACTTTCAGGTTGCCTGGAGACGGGGTGACAGCCCTCTATGTAGAGCGCAATGGACTCCTGCAAAGCTGGATGCTCACCATCGTGGGGGCCTTCTGACAGGACTTCAAAGTCCATATCCCCTTCTACACTTTATTCTGGCCTGGAGGTGGGAGAATAGTGCTCTAGAGGTAGCTTGTCTGCACTCATCCAACCCAGAACAAGGCCAGGTAAAAGTAGACATCCACCAATCCAACTCAGAGCCTATATCTGACTCTTCCTCCCCTGCATGGAAAAGGAAAAAAGGGTCATTCACTGGAAGAGAGCTCAAAGTCCATATCTTTTGGGTTCTTGTGAAGGCAACAATGAGTAGCATGTCAGGGGGAATACAACGACCAGTTGTGATTTGGAGTGGAACAATAATAGTATTTTTTACATAGTTGAGCCCATTGCTAAATAGCCTGTATATTAAAATGTAACTTCTTTTGAAGAAGTCTTTTGATGATATTATTCGTAGATAGTTTATGATTGAAAACAATTAATTGCTGGCTAGTCCCCAGCTAGTGAGCCCTGTTCTAATAATGGTGATCATGATGATCATAAGGTGGCTAAACCCCTTACCACTGGCGCTGCTCCAGTATGGACAGTAGCTTTGGAGGAAGTAGAGGAATTGGCTGGGGGTGAGAAGTGGGAGGACAACAAATAAGGATACTTCAATTCACAGTTACAGTCAGCAGGTGCCAATTCAACCTCTCCAGGTCACACCCCATCAACAAAAAGAGTTCCCTCCTTAAGGGAGGGAGGGAGGGAGTCAGCATAATTATGTAATGGTATAACCTGCAACAAATATTTTAAATCTGCCCCTTAATGTGGCCCCTTAAGGTGTCATTTTGGTAAATGTACCACCTCTAAAAAAGGGGACTGCAAGGAGTTGTCATCAGTTAAAACATCAAGTAGCCCACTGGTGTAATGGGTGCTCCAGGGGAGGCTCCTGTTTATATAAACACATATCATGGCTAGATGAGTGGACTGGATAGGGATGGGTTAAAAATATGTTGAGGGAGATTGCACAATCCTTGTCAGGGTAAACCACAAATGTCATTAAATCAACCTGTGCACAACCCTCTGATAGTATGGCACTGAAGCTGTCAGTCTTATTTAGAGGCAATGTGCAAAGTATTTATACAGCACACAAACAGTAACCAAATGAAAACACAATAGCAGAAAAATCCCAATCCAATTTAGAAGGATAGAGACATTTTTAATAAATTATTTGACACCAAAACAACCAAAATCAAATCAGCAGAACATGAGCTATTCAATTGTAAAGCTTTAGGTAAATATAGCACCTAAAAGGACCCTCGTGTCATCTGGTCATGTTAGACCAGGAGGACGTCACAAGGTCAGGCCAATTGTAATGGAGCATCGGCCGGATACATGTACCAGGTTAGTCTCACTGATAAATGTTACCATCTCAAAGTCAGGAGCGAAGAGTCCAATTTGTGGCAGAGGAGGTTGGGAGGAGGAAAGAGAGCATCTCGGATTGCTGTCACTGTAGCACAAAGAGCAGGCCGGGCATCGCAGATGGTCTTTGCTGTAGCAGGAAGATCCTGTTGGGCGTCACAAATGGCCGTTGCTGGAGTTTCGTGTCGGTGGTCACTGTGGACTGTCGTCACTGTAGGGTGAATTGTAGATCTCACATTGCCGGTCGTCGCTGTAGCATAAAGAGTCGGGTTCACCAGAGCTTCACATTGGTGATTGTCATGGGTGGCAAGATCTCAGTGTGAACCGGCCTGTTCATAGTCGAGAAGAGCCAAAAACTTCAGGATTTCTCATTTTCTTCAAAGGAGGAGCCTAACTGATGCCAGCCAAGGGTCCAGGGTCTGGGAAGGCACCTTCCGGGGATCAGGAATTCACTCCAGCAGAGGCCAGAAGATCCAGTTCCAGGTCCAATGCAGCAGATCAGCTAGGCAGTTGCAGGGAGGTCTCTGGATCTTGTGTCCTTGTAGCTAAGAACAGGAGTTCAGCCACCTGACTGTTGGAGTCACTTTGGTATTCCTGGGATCAAGCAGCAAGGCAAGATTCAAGCAGCAGGGCAGTCCTTTGTGGGTACAAGGCAAGCTTCGGGCAGCAGGATAGTCTACTGGTAGCATTAGGGCAGCCCCCTGAGGTACAAAGCAGGCCACAAGCAGCAGTCTGTCCTTCTGGGGGTACTCCGCAAGCCCAGGAGATTTTCCCCTCAGATGGTTCTGGAACGTCCTTCCTCTCTGCCCAGCCTCCAAGGAATCTAGGGTGACAAAAGACTGATGTGAAGTTCTTTGTGAATGTGCTGAGGCAACTCCTTTGAAATGTAAGCGGGAAAGGGAATAGCTCTGCCCCTCCCTTCCTGGCAATATGGCCTGACCGGAACAAACCAATTAATAAACACATTGCATGGATGTTTGAAAAATGCCTTTGGCTACTGTGGCTTGTGCTGCAGCCCTTTTACAGATCGCAGCACAAGCCACAGTAGAAATAGAAAAAGGCAGTTTCTGACAGCGGTCTTATCAAAATATGGCGGGTGGGACTGCCAACTCCTTGTCGGGCGGTCTCAATCCCGTTGCGATGGTGGTCGGACGCTCTTCCGACTGCCGTCGTGATGAGCCCCTCAGTTCCTACCTTGTTTTACATTTTCCTTTATTTTTCCTAGTTTCCAAGAAGCCTCCTCTGAGACCTCCTACCCTTACAGTGGCCTTGCTTCAACTAAAATGCTAAGAATGAAAAATCTTTAATAAGTGATTTGACGTAAAGCTGTCTAAGTTAAAAAAAGCTGCAAATTGTAATAATGCTAAAGAAAAATAAAAGACCCTGCAGACAGAGAAACATGCAAATCTCTCACGTGCAATCATCAAAAGGAAATTCAGAAAAGCAGAGACTGATGCAAACTGAACCAATTACCCTAAAACCAAACAAAAGAACTATTGGAATCTAACTAAAAGTTGCATAATTTCCTGTGCAGAAATTACAAAAAATACCATCCAAATTAAGTGGAAGTACACAAAAGTATGTGAAATATCAATCTGGCTGTTTGCGCTATAATTTTTTTACGTGAAATTCATCTTTGTGAGGACTCTTTGTGCTCTAGAAAAAGTAAAAAATCGTACATGACGCAAACCACATGCAGGTTGTGTTCAGTCATACTGCTATTGTGTTCTCATACTGCTATTGTGTTCCTGCAATAGGAATTATATCTGAATACAATCTCAATTAGGCAAACTGGCATAATGGCAAATCTCAGCCACTCTCATAACAAGTGTAAAACAAAATGAACGCAAATACATGAGATTATGCCTGCATAATCAAAACTTTGCCTGCAACTAAGAAGTGCTAAAGTAGCCGCCCAAAAAATCCAACCAATTTTGTGAGACATGCTAAACTTCTTTGAGAATAACATCTAATCGGTGCAATATAAACATAAACAGGAACCATTCATTTTGCCTCCGACAGCGATATCAAGTTGTAAATCACATTTCTCAGGTTTGCAGCCATGAGCCTTGACCAAGTTCTCAAAACAGCAATCAAATGAAAGGCTTCACATTTCCTAGTAGAACTATGCTCAGGAGCATCTATGAAATATTATTTGACCACACTTGGTCCCCACACCACACAGATCATTAAAGCACCCCTTCAACTAAAAGAGAATTCACCAAATAATATAAACCTAAATACCACACTACTTAGGAAACACACTGCACCCACGTAAGTGGCATTAAACTACAGACCAATCTCAAACATTTTTAGCAGATAGATTCTAAAAGACGAGGTCAGACTGCAGCTACAAGATTTCAATGAAATCAACACCCTGTTACATGAGAGACAATCTGACTAAAGACACAGCAGTAGTAAGGAACCTGCAATCTCAGACATCAGGAAAGACCTCTTCCCCTCCCTTGATGTAGGACAATCAGAAATTCTGAATCTAATCAACCTATCAAAGGTGTAGAACATAGTAGCCCATAACATCCTGCTTAATCAATTAGAAAACTGGGCCAGGATAAATGGAACAGCACTTCAGTGGTGTAACTCATTACAGTCAAATCAAAGCCAAAAAAGTCAAAATGGGTTAATTTTCCACTACAAAACCATTTTACTGCTGGGTCCTCCAAGAATCTCCCTATTAGCAGTTAACATCTACATGAGACACTTGGTGAAGCTGATGTCCCTTGATTTCTTCTTTTCTAGATGTGTAGTGACACCATTCAAATCCACCTATAGCTAGGTGATTTCTCAAACTAAAATAGCAACATACAACATCTTTTATACCTGTCAAGCACTGGATCAAGGACAGCTACCTGCCCCTGAATGGCTCAAAAACTGAAATTCTGATAACTGTCAATATCACATGAAGCAGCAACTTATTTGAATGGACAAGGAACTTAGAAATGCACCAACTCCAAATCAATCAGGTAGAAATCTTGAGATCTGTTTTGACAAAGACATTGCCTTTAAACATCAGGACTCATGATTATAAGCAGCAAGCCTCTCTTCTCCCAAACAGAACTTACCAGAGCTTTGATCCTATCATGACTATCAACTACTGCAACACAGTCTAGAAAGAAACATGCAAAAAGGACTTACTCAAACCACAATGGATGCAAAAACAAGTGATCTGAATCTGTCTCAAATTAAAGAAATCTGATCACATCACTTCAACTCTAAAAGATCTCAATTGGCTCCCATTGGTGCAGACCATCAATTCGAAACACCTGAGCATTGTCTACAGATCACAGGCGGGGACAGTCCTGAAATACCTATAAACCTAGGTTTCACTTTACACACCAAATTGGAACCCCAGATCAAGAAAAGCAAATCCGCCTATGGAGTATACATAATCAGAACTAACCAATCTTTATGTCCTTGAGAATAAAACTGATACCACCCCTTTCTTTATTTAAAGGAAAGCCCCCCCCATACAGCCCTTCTCTTGATCAGCTAAAATTGCATGTATAACTGAAGAACTTCTGGAGTGATGACCTCATTTGTGAAGCCTATCTGCCGCTGGAAAGATCTAGCGCTATGAAGTGGTGATTTGTCACAAACCAGCACTTTACAAACCAGTAAATGAATAAATAAATAAATAAATGTCAGTTTACCAGTGTTTTAACTGATTGTTTTGTGTTTTCCAGGGTGTCAGTGGATTTGATATGAAACCTAATGTATTAATCTACCAAATTCGGTGAAATGTGTTTTTGCATTTCTTTAACTTTTACTTAGGAATAAGGTTGAAGTGTCATTCATCATATATTTCATTTTGTATGCTTCAGTGTGCAATATTCACATGTCAGTATGACATAGGTTGCCTATAATGTATTATATATAGTGTAGGAAGTGGTTTGTATTAGTTATCAAATTGAACAAAATGTGGACCATTATGCTTAGGTGTGGTCAGAACTGGAGTGATGTGTTTGGATCCTCTGTCTTCGGGAGAAGGTGGACACCACAATTGAGCTCCACCTTCAGAGGAGCTAAGTGTGCTCTAGGGATACCATTTATTAGTAAGGTTGCCATATTCTAATTTAGAAATGGCAAGATTTTAAACTACAGTATTTAAGTCTTATCCCTGAATTAGAAGTTTGATCCCCCGGAGGAGTCTTATTTGGTGTTGGGTGCCATTGGATATCACATTATTGTGAACATGAAGATCAAAATGTTTATCACACGTAAGATGCAAATATTTTGTATTCCCTACAAAAAATAGTTTGCAGTCAACTCAGATTAATGAGGCTAACCAGCATTGTACAGAGGAGGTGAAGTGCTGCATAAAGAGTAGAAGAAACTTTGTTTTGTGGGTGTTTACTTTGAGGTGAGGGTGTAACATCCAGGATTTAAGGTCGTTGATAGTTTTTCATAGATTACTATAACCTAAAGAGAGCAGACCTTCAAGTATAGGTATGGGTCACCCCTGTAGAAATGTAAAGCTTTTTCCAGAAGGGAGCAGACGGTGTACATGTAAAGGCTGAATAGTGTAGGAGAGAGCATGGAAACTTGAGGTACTCCTGAATGCAAAGGAGAGGGTCAAGAAAGAGAGTTAGTAGATTTACTTGTGCATAATAGCACTCAGACTAGCACAGAACAGTGGTTTGAGTCCCATCCAATTTTCAATAATTCACAGAAGGGAAGGGTGCTGGGGATGAAAGTACAGTTCTTGACAGTAGTGGATGGTATGGGATCTGCATAATGAGATAATGGCCTAAAATCTGATAGAGTGTTTCCTGAGGCAGATTCAGTTTAATGGAACCCCACTCCTCTGTAAATCTGAAGGAAATGGTTTCTTGTGTAAGAATAAATACATCCTTCAGGAGAAAGAACTTGATCTGGCTTAGTTTGTTAAAGAAGTAATTTGAGAGGCTGTTACTGGTTTCTTTGTAATATGGGAGACTGGGAGAGGATATGTCATTGGTGGGCTTCTTGGCTATGTCACAAAACTTCCTGGGCTTATAATTCGTCATACTGATTTCTCTTCTGAAGATTTCTGCTTTGGCCTTGGAAATTAACTGTTTGTACTCTTTGCATTTGATTTGAAGCTATTCCAGAGTTTTCTTTGATGGGTTTTGATGCTAGGTGCGGTCTATATTTCTGAGGGATTTCCATTCTTCTAGAAGTTGTTTGGAAAAGCATTGTGATGAATTGTGTTGGTGGTTTTTTAGTTTAAATGGGGGCAAGTTTATTTGTGATTTCTGTAATGACTGAATTGCAGTTCTCTACAATTCGGATAGTGTCAGTATTGCCCTGTGACTGCATTAGCCTTGAAGTTATTTTGGATCTTAGTAGGGGCTAGTCGACGGCGTTGACAAACCTAACCCAGGTCCATAGTTTCTTTGTTTGCTCGAAGGTAGATATTCTGGTAAAGAACAGGGAGAAAGGAATGTGAAAGTTGTCTGGCCGTGCTAATTGTATGGTTGTTGATAGAAAACCACAAAAGATCCTCATTGCTTCGAGCTTATAAATCAAGAGGGACCATATGGTAGCTGTCAAAATGAGATAACAGCTCTGCTATTACAGCCCTAAAAGCCCTCACTCACCCTTAGGTGGCTTGCTTCATCATTGAGCAACTCCTGGCACCAGTATGGGGCATCCTGGTGCAAGCTATTACCCTCGTGCAGGGGAGCTTGTGAGACCTTATCAAGGACAAATATAGATCAAATGCTTCCCGAAGAGCAGTGGTAGATGTTCTTTGAGGAGGTTGTAGTGTAGAGGGGAAAGGTATGGTTTAAAAATGTTACTGGATCATGCTCAATAGTAGACTAAAAAGGAACAGGGATTAACTCAACCTGTATAGAGGGTTCAATGTGTTTCTTCCCAGCAGGCACCCTCACAAGAGGTGTATAGGCATTCATCAGGACTGTGTAGGTCTCTCTGCTGTGAATAATCATAGAGTATCAGAGAAGGGAATTAAAGATAGAAATAATAAACTTACAACCAGTGGTCAAAGGTAAAATGTGCACTTCCACCTGGTTGGAGACCTGTGATAAGAAACTGAGTTAGGTAGGTTACTGTGGCTGAACACATCAGTGCCACAGGTAAAAGCAATAGGAACACTCTTCTGATAAACACACAGTGATACTGAAGATGTGGGGACAGCACATGTTATCTCTGCTAGGGTAAAAACCTTCTAGCTTATGCAGTACTGTACAGTCTAACATCTCATATCTATGGTCAGACCAGGCCAAGCTTCACAATATGCAAAATAAACAGTAAAAATGTTGAATAAAATATGATACTCACATTATCATGAGCTTTAAGTATGGAAAATATTGATACAGAATGACTTCTATAACAAGTGCATCACATGTAGTGGGGTTTCTTTTGGGTGCTTTTTATTTAGTAGCATTAGTTGTTTAGAAGGGCTGACCTATATTAAAAAGTCTGTCTTGCTCCTATAGTGTATAATGTGACCCAATTGATTGTGAAAGTATAGGCTAAATAGTTGGACTTGGTTAGCAAACGCTATTAGATATGGAAATGGTATGATATGGAGGTGGTGCTTCATGCTGCTTCACTTAGCTGTTACTTACCTCAAATCCCTATGTCCCCTCCATGTGTGATGTCTGTCCAATAAAGGAGACACCAGAGGGAGATCACAGAGATAGGTTTAACTGGAATGTGGTCAGGGCAAAGCGGACGAGTTTAGGTGTGATGCATCATCACGTCCTATGTCTGTGTAAGCGTCTGGCTACTCTGGGAATGTAGTCCTGATTCGGGGAGGCCTGTAACATTACCTCTAATGGATATGGTAAACAATTGTGTAGGTCATATATTGAAGAAAAATACCAAAGGAATCTGGTGTTCTATGTTTGATGTGGTGTATCACCAATAATCAGGTCATAATATGAATACTTACTGGAATAGTTAAAGTAAATAAAAGTCAAAATGGACCCAATTAACAGGATCAGAATGGAAGCATAAAAAGTATTGCTATTAGTACTCTACGGTAGTATGTATTGAATATATATTAAAAATATGAAAGAGTATATTAAAATCAATTTAGTGAATCTGTGATAAAGAAAACCAAGCAATCCCATTGATCAATCCAACAACATTTATATGCTATCTTTGTGTCCAATGTTGTTACTTCCATAGAAGAAAGTTGGATTTATCATTAGAATGGCCATTGGAATTGAGTTAGTCTATAACAGTCCATCTTAAGCCATCCTCTGTGTGTCTCAACTGCATGAAATGTTTGATTAATTTGGTGGTGTAGCATTTACACCAAATATTGATCCTAGTTTCAGTGATCCTTTTATGTATTTTCCTTCTCATGGGTTGGTATAGAACAGAATAGTATGAGGTCATTATTGATTAAAATGATCGTTAGTTGTGAGATTGCAAAATGAGACTCATTTCCACAGTGTAAGTTAAGTAATCCAGGAAGATGTTATCAGAGATCTTAATTGATCTTTCATATATTAGGCCTATGTGATGTTCAATAAATAGCAGATTATCCCTGGGAGGATGGTAGATAATGTGGAATATTGTGGGCTTCAGATCTGATGTCTTAATTTCAACAGAGAGGTATTCAAACACATGAAACTGAGCTGTCTCTAGGTTTTTGCATTGTAATGAAGAACTGTGCATAATCGCAACCCCTCCACCTTGTTTATCTTCTCAATTCTGGTGAGAGATTGAAAAACCTGGAGGAAGCAGAAGGCCAAGTTCAGGCTGGGAGATGTCAGAGAGCCAGGTTTCTGTCAGGAATAGTAATTCAAGGTTGTGGAAAAGTTGTCTGAAGGACAATTTTTTTTATTCCCTGAGAGAGTCGGGTGGGTCCTGTGCATGGTGGGTTATGCGTAAATGTGAGAAAATGCCCATTTTTATGTTGTTACCCCATTGTTAATGCTTTTTTTTTTTGGCTGGTGTTTAAATTCTGCACACAGGTGCACTGCTGTCCAGTGCCCAGTGTGTCTGCTCTGACCCCGAAAACATGCTAGAATTGGCTAATCACTGATTGGCTTATTTAGCTTTTCCGTAGTTTATAATGCAGAAATATACCCATGGCATGAAAAGTTAAATGTCACCTGTCGACCGCAGCACTTATTTTGCTATGCACTAGTACGATGTAAGACATGGCATTAGGCTTGCTATTGTGAGAAGACTGCTGCTGTGTAAAACCTGCAGTACAACTTATTAAAATAACTCTTTTGACTGGTAAATAACTCCCTTTTAAATATCCCAATGTCAACCTTGTAGCCCATAAGGTAGGTTGCATGGCATTTAAAAAGTAGGACTTGTAGAAAATAAATGTTACCATGTCTCTACGTGTCCCCCATAAAAGCTGTTCTCACTGTGGCAGGCCCAGCTGACCTATGTAGAAAATCAGAGTGCAGGTTAAAATACTAGTACGGTATCTCAGGAATGGGAGCAGCTAGAAAAATAAATAGACCATTATTGTAATAGTTATTAAAAATAGAATTCATTGGTGAAATCAGAAAGGAAAAGTAACTTTTAGAAAGTTACCCTTTACCTGCCTAAACCATCCAAAGGCTAATTAGCATAAGCTTCTGCAAGCTCCCTGCCTGCGCCGAAGCCTGGGAATACGAGTAAAAGAGATATGAAATGCCTCACTGGAGCAAGCGATAGGTTGACCTGAATGGGTAGACAAGACTCCTCCAAACTCCACAGAATATTTAACATTGGGGCTGTGGGCATCCTGTGACACCACACTATCAAATCCTGCTTAACAGGTCTGTTGATGTAACATTTGGGCCACACTTGAAAAGGGAGAGTACAGGATGCCAAGACAATTCTTGTGTATCCACTGTCTGGTTGCCGAAGGAGCCTGCTTCTGACCTTCCAGAATTCTGTCTCTGGGTTTGTCGTGGGTACGGTGCCCACTTCAGGCGGGAATTTAGTGTTAGATGTGGGAGAACACCTGGATTATCATAGTGCACTCTTCACTCACATCCCCAGCCTCAGGGTCAAGGCCTTCGCCATGTTGGATTTGCCCTGACACATTGAACTTTGGACCTGTGTGCAGTAAAGCAAACAGGAACTATTGCAAAAGTAGGTGGGTCAGGGCCTAGGAGCCCTTACTTCATTTGTCAGAGTGGGACATGGAGTATCTTAGGATGTCCCCCAACCACAGGCTTGTGAACCTTACAAAACTGGACCTCCTTCACCCAACCCTACTTGCAAACGTATACCAGGTGGACTGAACCTGCTGCACTTGGCATCTGTGACTTTTGATATGGACGTGAAGAGATGAGACCCCTTTCTACTTGAAATCCAATGGCATAAAAATTGCCACGGATCCTAAGGCTGATTGTCTGGAAAAAAAAGCTGAAGAGGACATTCCTATCCAAATTCTCAGCTGACAAGTAACAGCTGGATCTAGACTGGACTGACCTCTGCTGTTTCCCTCTGCCTGGCAACCTGATAATCAATAAGTGCTCTCCCTGAAGCCCTGGGAGCCTTGGGAGTGGACTCTTGTGCTTGTTTCAGTTCCAAAAGAAGTTTTAGCACTTTTTCAAAACTTTCCGTCCAGAGCTGCAAGGGGACCAACCGCAAAACGTATCTGACCGGCAGTCCAATTGCGTCAGAATGAATCTCCGATTTGCCATGCGCGGAGTAGAGTTTTTCATCAGAAAAATTACTAAATCCCTTTTTATATTGGGACTTAGAAACTATTTTGAACTTCCGTACTTCAAGGTTTGGTGGGGCCAATTTACATGGTGTATCCAACCTGTGCTCCAGCACGGTTGGCTCTGAATCGCGTTTAGGTTCTGGTCTACTATGATTGACTAACATCGGCACTTGGTTTTTGATGATAAATATTTACAAATTCCTATCTCATTTCCACTTATAGGTTTTGTGATGTTTGGTGTCATTTTGCTTATTAAATTGTTCTCTATTTTTATAAATTGGAGTGGGATATGTGTTGTGTTTTGACTTTATTTTAACTGTTTTGGTACTTCTAATTACTTTACTAATTTTGCCTAAGTTGAGCCTGTCTACTCTGTGCCATAGCTACTAGGGGTTGAGCTCAAGAATAAATTACTGAAACCTTTGACTGGACCTAACAAGTTAGTGACTTTATTACTTGTGGTGAACCATCATCCACCCAGTTAATATTTCACTTTCGCACAGTCGGCTTCTGAGTCAACAGAACACTGGGAGGAGGAAGAGTTGGAAAAGAGAGATAGAGTATTATTGTCACCTTTTGTGAAAGTATGTTAAGCTATTCTGGGTTAGGGAGTTTTAATTGGATTGGGGTAAGGTTTTGAGAAATCCATCGGAGGAGGAGTACTGATTACTGAGATAACAGGTGAGAGTTCAGCTTAAATTTGAGGGTGGCAACAGTAAAATTCAATTGGAAAATAAATGAAGATTAATATTTCACTTCACTTCTATCTTGTAAATAAGGGCATTCTGGGCATGAGTAGTGAAATATGTTCTTTTCATGCATTGTATATTGTTGGGTTTTGTGGTTCAGGTTATATAAGAGGATAGGCTATTGATTCTAAGTCAATAAAGGCCTGTTCAATTTCATATAAATATTGTTTATTAGCTAGCGTTTTGTGCATGTGCTTAGTTTTTTGGATACTTTAGAGCAGAGATTTGGGGCTTGAAATTGCTTTTGTCTAAGTCCTGATAGATCTGTTCTTTTTGACAACTGTAAACAATTGTTAAAGGTTTCCTTCAATTAAATTTGCAACTCCTCTGTGCATTATTCATGATTTATTCATTTTGGCTTCTTTGTTTAATGTACTTTTATAGATATTCTAACATAAGATGTGGATCCTCAGTTTGTATTTGTGATTTGCACAGTGCAAACCAACCCAAATGTCTTCAAATGTTTTGAAAAAAGAAGCAAATGTGTCTTTGTTTTCTCTGAAATAGGGGGACTCTGTTAGTAGGTCATAATGTTCAACTACATCAGTGGGAGAGACAAAAATAAGAGCTATGTTTTTTTTAAAGTATTGTTGTTTTGATATTGTCTGTGCATTGTGCAGTTTTGACTAAAATGCAGAGACAATTTGGTGATTAGATTCATGTTAGTATGTTACTTGCAGTATGAAAATAATTATTCCTTTCACATTATTCTTGCTGTTTTGTAGGATGGATTCTTATTTGGTGTGGGCTAAAGTAAGGGGGAATATTTATTTTGTCACAGGTGTTGGGTACTTGTGTGACCTATTATTCTGTTCTCTTTTTCTGTTCATGGTTTTGAGGTTTCCTACTGGTAGTATTTATTCAGCTTGTTGACCTAGGACTTTGGGGGCATAGTTGTTTATTATTATGCCAGCATATGCTGTAGAGGTTGATGCCATTAGCAGCAAACTTCTATCACTGCACACAAGAATAATGCAAAGGGGAGACTGTTACTTGCACAACCTTTTTTTCACATTGTGGGGCTGTTTACGATGGTGGACGGACTTCAGTCCTTTTGCCATCGTATCGGTGATTGGGACCCCTGATAGGCTGTCGGCGGTCCCATAGTAGGCATTACAATGCAACCACCTATATCTTACATTGCGGTGGGTGCTGCTGGCTGCAGCACCCACCGCAATGTAAAAACCGGACATGTTACATATCCCTGCTCTACGTGGCAGGCACCATGCGGTGCCTGCCACATGGTACAGGGATATGTAGGGGGGCACCATAGGTGCCCCCTACACCCACAACCAAGGGCCAGGGGAAAATGGGGGCCAGCTACGGGCCCCCAAAGTCTCTTTCCACCAGCCTTTTCATGGCAGGTAACCCGCCATGAAACGGCTGGCGGAAAGGGAAATCGTAATCCCTACGGCATTGTAGGGACTACGAGCCCCTCCGCCGCATGGGGGGGCTCAAGGAGCCCTCCGGATGCGTGGAGGTCAGTCTTTGCGACCACCACACGTCCGCCTACCACCATAATATGGTGGGCAGTAAAGTTGGTTACGATGGCTGGGAGACCGCCACCAACAGCCTGTCGGTGGCAGTCTCCCCGCCATTGTAATCAGCTCCTATGTTTTTAAGCATCACAAATTGGTGCAAGGACACATTTCACACTAACAAATAGTGTAAGTACACGAAAGCAAGTTATGCAAATTTCACATATCCTCAATAATTACCATGGCTTCATTAATTGTAGTAACACTCCCATAGCAAACATTGGAGTAGTATTTAGTATACTTCCAATATCCGGTGCAGGTCCATATCTAATATGATTGGGCATACAATTTCCAGCGCAGATCCATATAAAATAAGATGGGCCTGCTTCTGTGGTTATCCCCTGTGCCGGTCCTCTAATATGGTTGCCCTGCGAGATGCAGAGCCTTGCACCATAGTGCAGAGGTGAATGTGCACTGTCTAGCATAGGCTTTGTGCTGGACGCATACACTTTCAGCAACAGTTCCTGTAAGATACTGGAGTATTAGTTGAGAGGGTTCAGAACCCACCTCAAACAATAATTACAGTCCTTGTCAGGGTAAACGATGAAAGACACTAAATAGCCTTGTGCTTAACCCACTGGGAGCTTCGCACAAAGCAATCAGGCTTATCTCAAGGCAATGTGTAAAGTATTTATATATTACTCAAACAATAATATGGTGAAAGCACCGCACAAAAAAAAAATACCAAACCAAATAAATGACATCAATCATAAAAAATCCAATAAGTAGAACCAGCTATATGATTTTTTAAAGTTTTAATTAACAATAGTACCAAACAGCACACAGCGCCAGCCACAGTCATCTGGTCACGCTAAACCAGGTTAAAGTCAAAAGACAAACCTAACCGCTATGGCCTGCGAGTCGAATATAGGGACCAGGTTTATCCCAGTGGAAAATTTACCTTTTGTCTAAGAAACTTTTATGGAGATTAATTGGTAGTGGATGAGTTGTCAGCAAGCAAGCCGCAAGCCAGATCCAAAGCAGGGCACGAAGAAAACAGGTTGCTGAAGAGGTATGTCCCAGTGTGTTTGGTCACAAAGGCAGAAACGTTTTGAGCAGGTGAAGTTCGCGCCGCGGAAGACCTCAACATCGATTGCATACTGCTAGTATTGGTCCTGTTGAACCCCTCTACTTTTGGACTTATAAACCTTTCTGAAATCAGATTTCCTTCAGCAGGATAAACCAGCAAGTTTAGGCTGAGCGAATATTCGATAGCCACAGCTTTAGCAGCAACACTGGTCTCCATCTGTTCTCCAGACAAAGTTGGCAAAAAGTCACTAAGTACCATTCCTTGCAGTTTGGGGGCAGGAGGAGTGCACTCTAATACCAGCCAAGTAGTCAGGACTTGCTAGGCAGCACTTAGGGTTAGGACTCACTCCAGCAGAGACCAGCAGCAGGGTGCAATGTAGATTGAGTTGGAACTGGTCAGCTTTGCAGTTGCAAGGTGAGAGGACTCTATGAGCTTGTTGTGTCCCTGTTGCTCTAATTGCAGGCCAGTCTTCCTTTGGGCTCATCAGACAGCAGGGCAGTCCTTCTGATTCTTCACAGGTCCAGGAATGTTCTAACGAGGTACTAGGGATGCCACATGTCTGCCCAGTGCCAGCCTATGGGTGGGAGAACCTCCTGGCCACTCAATAACCGATAGGGCAGTGGTTCCCAGAGGTGTCCCTACCGACTTTTGTAGCATTTCCTGTGTGTTTTACTGTAAACTTTCCAACAGTACCCCTCTTTACCTGAATCCAACATGGCAGAACCTTTCATCCCCTGGTCTCAGTAGCGGCTGCTACAGAACAGGGGTGGTGAGGTGGGGGGGTGGCTCAGAGGGGAGGTGGGAAATAAAAAAAAAAGAGCACTTACCTTAGTACTGCCAACCGCTGCCTCTTTTTTCTCTGTCCTCCTCTCTGCACTCAGCAAGCAGGAAGCACACAGCCTCCCAGAATCCCCTGACTAACAGTGTTGTGGCTGGTCTGAGCGCCGTGGTTCGACTTGTCCTTGACCACGTACAGAACACTGCTGCCTTTTGGATAGGTTAGCTCTATGGAAACACGAAATACATACATACTTACACACATACATACATACCCACTGGATCCAAAACCACACAAAAGAGAGCAAATCGCTTTTTTCTCATTCACAAATGGCTATACCTTTCCAAAGCAAAATACCTTTTGAGTTGAAAGTAAAATCAGTGTGTTGCTTTGCATCACTTTGCGTCACCTTGAGTCACTTTTGAATGGCTCAACCAGTGGCGTAACAAAACTCGAGGGGGCCCTCCTGCAAAGTATGTGGAGGGGGCCCCCAGTCAGGAGCTCACAGGCCAGGGGCCCACTGCCCTTGCCCAGTGTCGGTGGGAGCCCCCTGGATCTCGGGTGCCCCCTTGCACCGTGGGGACGGTGAGAGCTATTGTTATGCCACTGGGCTCAACTCATTAGCAACTCTGAGTCCAGAACCCAATGTATAAACTTTGAACGGTGTGACCCGCTGGGTTTACGACGCCTTTGCCTCGTTGAGGTAAACTAGAAATCAACACTAGGTCCCAGTTAAACTGAAATTTGACGCTTTCGTTTTTCCAGCACTTTTGTCATAAAACTTTAAAAAATGTATTGCTAGTTTCCCTTATGCACTTTCGTTGTCTTTAATGTTTGGGGGGAATGTTATTTTTGTTGTCCTCACATTAAAATTGTTGACACTGCTTGAACATAACATGCATTTCTCTGAGGATTTGCCTGCTTCTTGTGCCACGGTTACCAGGGGGTGTACAAAGTTTCACAGTGGATTGTATTGAGACATAGATTTTTTTGAAACTATTAAGGGCACCCCCTTCCGAAATTAATAACCCACTTTCTGAGAGAGAGCATACTTGGTAAGTGTTTCACTAGTGTCCGTTGTCCGTTTCTTTTTACCCTGGCATGTTTCTAGTGCTTCTAGTTTGTACATATTAGACATCGGTATTGATGGTGGTTATGGCAATGATGTTAGTAACCTACCATGAGTTAACATATTATTGTAATGTTGATGACATTTTGCCGAGTTCTTGGAATTAAAAGTGGGACTGGGTTTATTATTGATGCACCATCCAAACTTTTACTGTGATCATGCCTGTACATTTTTGTAATTTCCTTTGACAATGTGGGAAAGCCAAACCTGTGTTATTTTCTTTCCTTTCAGTCAACAGTGTAATGACGGCAGCTACTGCACATCGTGTTGCATGAAATTGTTGAATGCTTTTACCTTGGTGGATAAAGCAGAACTCTAGACATATAAAATGACAGCTTCTCTTTTGAATCATTTCATATGAAAAGCAAGCAATTCTCGGAAGCATTTCGATTCCCAATGTGTCCTCTGCACATACCTTCAAAGGGTAAAAACATAAAATGATCTACTTTAGGTATGTTGAAAGCCTACACACGACTGCTGAAATCTAGGTGAGAAAAGAATCGTGTTTTTAAACTTCAGTGCGCTATAGTGATCGTTCTTCATTTTTAAAATCTATTGGGAAGTTAAGAACAGTAAGTCATATAAATATCTACTTTGGTGAATGCATAATCCACCCACAGACTGCTCTTGACATTCAAAGTTCTATTATGAAAGTGAATAAGTGGATAATTAAAATGAAGGTGCCTAAGAAAAGCTAATCATACAATACAGCGAAACAATCCGGAAGTACGGATAACGACTGTTGGCATGCCAGGAGCACAGACACATTTCACATTTACATGGTCTGCTATTCTTTAAATGTTTTATGTGACACTAAAATGAATCTCCTGCTTCTGAGTGCTCCCACGTTGTAGTCAAATAAGTGAAACTCTGAAAGATCCCACGGGTTGCACGCAGCTTTAACACGTCTCTTTGGGGGGTGGGACTGCATCTTGCAACCATGATTCTTGCCATTAAAAATCTTTACCGTGGCTAATACTAACTTAATTCTACTGCTTGGTACACAAACTCAAAGATAATACACATGGATGGCACAATTAAGCTCAGGATGCAGCTCTTGCCCTCTCCCTCAAACGCGCACACACACAAACACAAACATAGACATGCCATATACAACACAAGCTCTAGACAACATACCCACTTATTCAGAAGACATACACATGCATTTCTTCCACGAAAGACACAAACATAACTCACAGCAGCCTAACAGAGAGATGACAATACACAATAGCATATGCATTGTTTCGGCCTACTCAACCAGAGCTTTGGAGTTCCAGCCAGGAAAGTGGGCCTCTTGTAGCTGGGGCTCCGGTGCTCTAAATGCAATTGGCTAAAAGGCAGGAACAAAGATGGCACACTATGGCATAAGACTGCCTTCATCTCGTTGCTCCCGCTGGCCTCCCTCGCACTCCTGTGACGTTTATGCCCTTTGTGCAGAGATATGTACCAGCAAAAAGTTACCACTACATGAAGTTTAGTGTGCCGAACTCAGGATGTTGCCTGGACCCATGCAGGACAGAACGGAGAAAGACAAGTGGAGGTGTTAAATGATATTAAAATGGAATAGAACGAAAAGTGAGAAAAAAAGGAAAAAGTAACAAAGGCTCCAAAGGTTAGAAAATTGCACATTCATCTACCTACTGCATGTTTATCACACAGTTCATAGACTATATTCCGATTACGAAAGCTTAGTGGATTGATGAGCCTATTGTAGAAATTCATGGGTAAATGTATTGATCAAAGCTTCCAATCACAGAGGGATAGATCTGCGAGTCACAAGATTTCAATACATTCTCCGAGCACTCAGCAAATCACGCTTGAGATTGTGGCATCAGTAGTTTTGTTCTTTATTTTCTTATCTTGTACAGCACACTTTGCCCTTGCCATCACGTGTTTCGTCCATGCTGAAATATTACAGCAGACCTCTTCAGGGCTACAATTGTAAATAATATATTGTATGAGGGAGGAGTATTAGGACTAATAGATCCCATCACCTGGGTAAGGAACCCAAGTTCCACCAGGTGTCCGAATAGTTAGCATGCAAGATAACAGGCCCTCTAGCTGAAGTGTGTAAGATCAGCCATAGAAATAGAGAGTACCAGTCACACTATATACCACATGCTCATTAGTACATAATCACCGAAAGTGATTAGCACATCATATTATGTCCCCATGTATCCCACATGGCTGCAGTCCACCTACACATAAGTGAAAACGTGCATCCCCCAAGTTTTACCATGCAGTATCACACTGGACTCACCTACTCCAGTGGTAGTTTAGTCAACACAATATCCTGCTCATCATAGAATATAATTCTAGAGCAATAAAGACGTAAGCACATTAGGCTCAAATTATCTACAACCCATCCATCAGTGTGACAGCTGTCATATCAAAATATCTTTTACCCAATATGTGATCGGTAAAGAGTATAGGGTCCATATAAATTCAACCAGGCAAATGTACAGAGTATGTACATGTTGGTCTATATGAAACTTTGTATCTGTACAAAACATATATATATATATATATATATTCACTGAAAAAACCATAGGTTTTAGGGACAGTTATAGTTAGTTGGACATTTCACTCGTACAAAACCATATAAATTCCCCCGTTATAGTTAGTTCAGCTAACTATAACTCGCGCCCCCGCAATGCACTGCTGATGACGTCACATATTACATCACTCATGACATGGCCAGTGACATCACTGATGACATCACTGATGACATCACTGATGGCATCTCAAATGACATCACTGATGACATCACTGATGACATCATCCAGTGACTGTGTGTTTCTGTAAAGTTTAAATATGTTTAATATATATAGGGAAAGGCGTATTGAAGAATGAGTGGGTGTATAAGTGTCTGAATGGATGATTTAGTACGTGAGTGACTGACTCTACAAGTGAGTGATTAAATGTATCTTACTGAATGCATGGGTTAGTGACTAAACTGTGTGAATGTCTGTATCCGTCTGTCTGTTGGTTTGTAAGCGGCTGCATGGCTTTCTGAATAGCTACATGAGTGTCTACATGGGTTATTGATTGATTGTCTGAGTATCTGTATGGGTGCCTGAGTGTTTGTGTGGGTGGGGTGTGTGTGACTCTGTGCATAGATGTGTGAGTTGGTGATTCACTGAGTGCATGGTTTCAAGAGTGCATCTGTGATGGACTGTATGGGTGGGTGAGTGTGTGTATGGGTGTGTTAGTGATTGAATGTATATCTCAGTGGTACATGTGTGAGTAACTACATATGTGAAAGGCAGTATATATGTGTGTTGGAGTATATAAATGGCTATAAGTGAGAGTGTGTGATTGTGAGAGTGGCTGTATGGATGAGTGTGTACTTGTATCAGTGATTGTATAAGAGCGTAAGAATGTGCTAGTATTTGTATGAGTAAGTGAGCTGGTGTGTGTATAACTGTATAGGTGAGTAAATGGGTGTGTGATTAAGTTTTTTGCATGACTGACTAGGTGTGTGAGTACCTCTATGGATCAGTGGCAGTGTGTGAGTGTTTATATAGGTGTATGAGTGCATATGATAGTCCTGTACTGAGTGACTAAGTATGAGTGACTGTACGGGTGAGTGAGTGGATGTGTGTGTAGACCTAAGAATCAGTGAGTGGGTATGTAGTTTTTGGTGTTGGAGTGTCTATGGTTTTGAGAATGGCAGTCTGTAATTTAGAGTGGGTGTATCAAAAGTTATATTAGGGTGTGAGAAGATGCATGAAATTATCACATGGATGATGTCATCAGTGATGTCATTTGAGATGTCATCAGTGATGTCATCAGTGATGTCACTGACCATGTCATGAGTGATGTAATATGTGACGTCATCAGCAGTGCATTGCGGGGCGCGAGTTATAGTTAGCTGAACTAACTATAACGGGGAATTTATATGGTTTTGTACGAGTGAAATGTCCAACTAACTATAACTGTCCCTAAAACCTATGGTTTTTTCAGTGAATTTCAAAGGTTTTTTAAATGCTAATTTCTAACTATAACGTGTCTGAAACCTATGGTTTTTTCAGTGAATTTCAAAGGTTTTTTAAATGCTAATTTCTAACTATAACGTGCCTGAAACCTATGATTTTTTAAATGAATTTCAAAGGTTTTTAAATGCTAGTTTCTAACTATGCCTACAGAGGTAGGACATGTGAAGAAAGAAGAAAAAACGCACAGAAAGAAGCAAAAGATGTGCAGAAAGAACCAACAGAGGAGCAGAAAGAGGCCTTGTTGCAAAATCATCCTGTGCCCACAACTTTTTCAGACGGGTACTGGTGGTAACTGACTCTGACTAACCAGAGCCAGTGCTATGCTAAAAGACACTTAGAATACAGTGAAAACACCTACATACACTAGGGAACACTATGCGTTGGGGTACCCCTGTGATTAGCATGACCTCCTCTGCAAGTCCCTAGTACATAATAGGGCAGGGGATTAAAACTACCTCTTAAAACGCGTTACAGGGCGCGTTTGCACAGTGGTGAAGGGAGGGGGGCCTGAGGTGACATGTGTGCAAACGCACCCCGTGGTGCGTTTTAAGTTGCGGGATTAAGTCCCCTTGAATTCTGAGGGTCCCTGGGGCCCAACTAGCCCCCAGGTACCTACAGTTAGGACCACAGAGCTGAGTTGCAGAGAGGCGTTCCGAGGCCACGCACCTTTTTCACCTCTCTGCAACGCAACTCTGTTGTGCTTACTGAAGGTACCTGGTGGGCTAGTTGGCCCCAGGGTCCCTCAGGATTCAAAGGGAATTAATTCCCCAACTTAAAACGCACCACAGGGCGTGTTTGCGCACATGTCACCTGAGGCCCCGCCCCTCCCTTCACCACTGTGCAAACGCGCCCCATGGTGCATTTTAAGTTGGGGGATTAGGTCACCTTGAATCCTGAGGGTCCCTGGGGCCCAACTAGCCCACTAGGTACTTCCAGTAAGCACCACAGGCCTGCGTTGCAACGCCTGTAACAAATTGTGCAGTTGTGTTTAGGTAGTGAAGAGGGTCGTGCTGGGGGTAGTGTTTTAGGGTAGTGCAGTGGTGTTTGTGCAGTGGTGTTTGTGTAGTGTAGTGGGTCATGCTGGGGGTAGATTTAGGGTTTAGGGTAGTGCAGTGGTGTTTGGGTAGTGTAGGGAGTCGTGCTGGGGGGAGTGTTTTAGGGTTTAGGGTAGTGCAGTGGTGTTTGGATAGTGTAGGGGGTCGTGCTGGGGGTAGTGTTTTAGGGTTTAGGGTAGTGCAGTGGTATTTGGGTAGTGTAGGGGGTCGTGCTGGGGGTAGTGATTTAGGGTAGTGCAGTGGTGTTTGGGTAGTGTAGGGGGTACTGCTGGGGGTAGTGTTTTAGGGTTTAGGGTAGTGCAGTGGTGTTTGGGTAGTGTAGGGATACTGCTGGGGTAGTTTTTTAGGGTTTAGGGTAGTGCAGTGGTGTTTGTAGTGGTTCGTGCTGGGGGTAGTTTTTTAGGGTTTAGGGTAGTGCAGTGGTGT
Source organism: Calotriton arnoldi (assembly GCA_963921515.1). Lineage (NCBI taxonomy): Eukaryota > Metazoa > Chordata > Amphibia > Caudata > Salamandridae > Calotriton > Calotriton arnoldi. The sequence goes on along the minus strand of CAWUFW010013739.1, from coordinate 8,860 downwards.
TTGTGTAGTGTAGGGGGTAGTGTTTTAGGGATTAGGGTAGTGCAGTGGTGTTTGTGTAGTGTAGGAGGTCGTGTTTTAGGGTTTAGGGTAGTGCAGTGGTCTTTGGGTAGTGTAGGGAGTCGTGCGGGGTAGTGTTTTAGGGTTTAGGGTAGTGTAGGGGGTCATGCGGGGGGTAGTGTTTTAGGGATTAGGGTAGTGCATTGGTGTTTGGGTAGTGTAGGGGTCATGCGGGGGGTAGTGTTTTAGGGTTTAGGGCAGTGCAGTGGTGTTTGGGTAGTGTAGGGGGTCGTGCTGGGGGAGTGTTTTAGGGTTTAGGGCAGTGCAGTGGTGTTCGGGTAGTGTAGGGGGTCGTGCTGGGGGAGTGTTTTAGGGTTTAGGGCAGTGCAGTGGTGTTCGGGTAGTGTAGGGGGTCGTGCTGGGGGAGTGTTTGAGGGTTTAGGGCAGTGCAGTGGTGTTCAGGTAGTGTAGGGGGTTGTGCTGGGGGTAGTATTTTAGGGTTTAGGGTAGTGCAGTGGTGTTCGGGTAGTGTAGGGGGTCATGCTGGGGGTAGTGTTCTAGGGTTTAGGGCAGTGCAGTGGTGTTTGGGCAGTGTAGGGGGTAATGCTGGGGGTGGTGTTTTAGGGTTTAGGGCAGTGCAGTGGTGTTCGGGCAGTGTAGGGGGTCGTGCTGGGGTGGTGTTTCAGGGTTTAGGGCAGTGCAGTGGTGTTCGGGCAGTGTAGGGGGTGGTGTTTCAGGGTTTAGGGCAGTGCAGTGGTGTTCGGGCAGTGTAGGGGTCGTGCAGGGGGTGGTGTTTCAGGGTTTAGGGCAGTGGTGTTCGGGCAGTGTAGGGGGTCATGCTGGGGGTGGTGTTTCAGGGTTTGGGGCAGTGCAGTGGTGTTCGAGCAGTAAAGGGGGTCGTGCTGGGGGTGGTGTTTCAGGGTTTAGGGCTGTGCAGTGGTGTTCGGGCAGTGTAGGGGGCGGTGCAGGGGGTGGTGTTTCAGGGTTTAGGGCAGTGCAGTGGTGTTCGGGCAGTGTAGGGGGTGCTGCAGGGGGTGGTGTTTCAGGGTTTAGGGCAGTGGTGTTCGGGCAGTGTAGGGGGTCATGCAGGGGGTGGTGTTTCAGGGTTTAGGGCAGTGCAGTGGTGTTCGGGCAGTGTAGGGGGTCGTGCTGGGGCTGGTGTTTCAGGGTTTAGGGCAGTACAGTGGTGTTCGGGCAGTGTAGGGGGTTGTGCTGGGGCTGGTGTTTCAGGGTTTAGGGCAGTGCAGTGGTGTTCGGGCAGTGTAGGGGGCGGTGCAGGGGGTGGTGTTTCAGGGTTTAGGGCAGTGCAGTGGTGTTCGGGCAGTGTAGGGGGTAATGCTGGGGGTGGTGTTTTAGGGTTTAGGGCAGTGCAGTGGTGTTCGGGCAGTGTAGGGGGTCGTGCTGGGGGTGGTGTTTCAGGGTTTAGGGCAGTGCAGTGGTGTTCGGGCAGTGTAGGGGGTGGTGTTTCAGGGTTTAGGGCAGTGCAGTGGTGTTCGGGCAGTGTAGGGGGTCGTGCAGGGGGTGGTGTTTCAGGGTTTAGGGCAGTGGTGTTCGGGCAGTGTAGGGGGTCGTGCTGGGGGTGGTGTTTCAGGGTTTGGGGCAGTGCAGTGGTGTTCGAGCAGTAAAGGGGGTCGTGCTGGGGGTGGTGTTTCAGGGTTTAGGGCTGTGCAGTGGTGTTCGGGCAGTGTAGGGGGCGGTGCAGGGGGTGGTGTTTCAGGGTTTAGGGCAGTGCAGTGGTGTTCGGGCAGTGTAGGGGGTGCTGCAGGGGGTGGTGTTTCAGGGTTTAGGGCAGTGGTGTTCGGGCAGTGTAGGGGGTCATGCAGGGGGTGGTGTTTCAGGGTTTAGGGCAGTGCAGTGGTGTTCGGGCAGTGTAGGGGGTCGTGCTGGGGCTGGTGTTTCAGGGTTTAGGGCAGTACAGTGGTGTTCGGGCAGTGTAGGGGGTTGTGCTGGGGCTGGTGTTTCAGGGTTTAGGGCAGTGCAGTGGTGTTCGGGCAGTGTAGGGGGTCGTGCTGGGGCTGGTGTTTCAGGGTTTAGGGCAGTGCAGTGGTGTTCGGGCAGTGTAGGTGGTCGTGCTGGGGCTGGTGTTTCAGGGTTTAGGGCAGTGCAGTGGTGTTCAGGCAGTGTAGGGGGTCATGCTGGGGCTGGTGTTTCAGGGTTTAGGGCAGTGCAGTGGTGTTCGGGCAGTGTAGGGGGTCTTGCTGGGGCTGGTGTTTCAGAGTCTAGGGCAGTGCAGTGGTGTTCGGGCAGTGTAGGGGGTCTGGCTGGGGCTGGTGTTTCAGGGTTTAGGGCAGTGCAGTGGTGTTCGGGCAGTGTAGGGGGTCGTGCTGGGGGTGGTGTTTCAGGGTTTAGTGCAGTGGTGTTTGGGCAGTATAGGGGGTCGTGCTGGGGCTAGTGTTTCAGGATTTAGGGCAGAGCAATGGTGTTCAGGCAGTGTAGGGGGTTTTGCTGGAGGTGGTGTTTCAGGGTTTAGGGCAGTGCAGTGGTGTTCGTGCAGTGTAGGGGGTGGTGTTTCAGGGTTTAGGGCAGTGGTGTTCAGGCAGTGTAGGGGGTCTTGCTGGGGTTGATGTTTCAGGGTTTAGGGCAGTGCAGTGGTGTTCGGGTAGTGTAGGGGGTCGTGCTGGGGGGAGTGTTTTAGGGTTTAGGGCAGTGCAGTGGTGTTCGGGTAGTGTAGGGGCTCGTGCTGGGGGGAGTGTTTGAGGGTTTAGGGCAGTGCAGTGGTGTTCAGGTAGTGTAGGGGGTTGTGCTGGGGGTAGTATTTTAGGGTTTAGGGTAGTGCAGTGGTGTTCGGGTAGTGTAGGGGGTCATGCTGGGGGTAGTGTTCTAGGGTTTAGGGCAGTGCAGTGGTGTTTGGGCAGTGTAGGGGGTAATGCTGGGGGTGGTGTTTTAGGGTTTAGGGCAGTGCAGTGGTGTTTGGGCAGTGTAGGGGGTCGTGCTGGGGGTGGTGTTTCAGGGTTTAGGGCAGTGCAGTGGTGTTCGGGCAGTGTAGGGGGTGGTGTTTCAGGGTTTAGGGCAGTGCAGTGGTGTTCGGGCAGTGTAGGGGGTCGTGCAGGGGGTGGTGTTTCAGGGTTTAGGGCAGTGGTGTTCGGGCAGTGTAGGGGGTCGTGCTGGGGGTGGTGGTTCAGGGTTTGGGGCAGTGCAGTGGTGTTCGAGCAGTAAAGGGGGTCGTGCTGGGGGTGGTGTTTCAAGGTTTAGGGCAGTGCAGTGGTGTTCGGGCAGTGTAGGGGGTCGTGCAGGGGGTGGTGTTTCAGGGTTTAGGGCAGTGGTGTTCGGGCAGTGTAGGGGGTCGTGCTGGGGGTGATGTTTCAGGGTTTGGGGCAGTGCAGTGGTGTTCGAGCAGTAAAGGGGGTCGTGCTGGGGGTGGTGTTTCAAGGTTTAGGGCAGTGCAGTGGTGTTCGGGCAGTGTAGGGGGCGGTGCAGGGGGTGGTGTTTCAGGGTTTAGGGCAGTGCAGTGGTGTTCGGGCAGTGTAGGGGGTGCTGCAGGGGGTGGTGTTTCAGGGTTTAGGGCAGTGGTGTTCGGGCAGTGTAGGGGGTCATGCAGGGGGTGGTGTTTCAGGGTTTAGGGCAGTGCAGTGGTGTTCGGGCATTGTAGGGGGTCGTGCTGGGGCTGGTGTTTCAGGGTTTAGGGCAGTACAGTGGTGTTCGGGCAGTGTAGGGGGTTGTGCTGGGGCTGGTGTTTCAGGGTTTAGGGCAGTGCAGTGGTGTTCGGGCAGTGTAGGGGGTCGTGCTGGGGCTGGTGTTTCAGGGTTTAGGGCAGTGCAGTGGTGTTCGGGCAGTGTAGGTGGTCGTGCTGGGGCTGGTGTTTCAGGGTTTAGGGCAGTGCAGTGGTGTTCGGGCAGTGTAGGGGGTCATGCTGGGGCTGGTGTTTCAGGGTTTAGGGCAGTGCAGTGGTGTTCGGGCAGTGTAGGGGGTCTTGCTGGGGCTGGTGTTTCAGAGTCTAGGGCAGTGCAGTGGTGTTCGGGCAGTGTAGGGGGTCTGGCTGGGGCTGGTGTTTCAGGGTTTAGGGCAGTGCAGTGGTGTTCGGGCAGTGTAGGGGGTCGTGCTGGGGGTGGTGTTTCAGGGTTTAGTGCAGTGGTGTTTGGGCAGTGTAGGGGGTCGTGCTGGGGCTAGTGCAGGATTTAGGGCAGAGCAATGGTGTTCAGGCAGTGTAGGGGGTTTTGCTGGAGGTGGTGTTTCAGGGTTTAGGGCAGTGCAGTGGTGTTCGTGCAGTGTAGGGGGTGGTGTTTCAGGGTTTAGGGCAGTGGTGTTCAGGCAGTGTAGGGGGTCTTGCTGGGGTTGATGTTTCAGGGTTTAGGGCAGTGCAGTGGTGTTCGGGCAATGTAGGGGGTCGTGCTGGGGGTGGTGTTTCAGGGTTTAGGGCAGTGCAGTGGTGTTCCGGCAGTGTAGGAGGTCGTGCAGGGGGTGGTGTTTCAGGGTTTAGGGCAGTGCAGTGGTGTTCGGGCAGTGTAGGGGGTCGTGCTGGGGGTGGTGTTTCAGGGTTTAGGGCAGTGCAGTGGTGTTCGGGCAGTGTAGGGTGTCGTGCTGAGGGGTGGTGTTTCAGGGTTTAGGGCAGTGCAGTGGTATTCGGGCAGTGTAGGGGTCGTGCAGGGGTGGTGTTTCAGGGTTTAGGGCAGTGCAGTGGTGTTTGGGCAGTGTAGGGGGTCGTGCAGGGGGTGGTGTTTCAGGGTTTAGGGCAGTGCAGTGGTGTTCGGCCAGTGTAGGTGGTCTTGCTGGGGGTGGTGTTTCAGGCTTTAGTGCAGTGGTGTTCGGGCAGTGTAGGGGGTCTTGCTGGGGGTGGTGTTTCAGGGTTTAGGGCAGTGCAGTGGTGTTCGGGCAGTGTAGGGGGTCTTGCTGGGGCTGGTGATTCAGGGTTTATGGCAGTGCAGTGGTGTTCGGGCAGTGTAGGGGGTCGTGCTGGGGCTGGTGTTTCAGGGTTTAGGGCAGTGCAGTGGTTTTCGGGCAGTGTAGGCGGTCGTGCTGGGGCTGGTGTTTCAGGGTTTAGGGAAGTGCAGTGGTGTTCGGGCAGTGTACGGGGTTGTGCTGGGCCTGGTGTTTCAGGGTTTAGGGCAGTGCAGTGGTGTTCGGGCAGTGTAGGGGGTCGTGTTTCAGGGTTTAGGGCAGTGCAGTGGTGTTCGGGCAGTGTAGGGGGTCGTGCTGGGGCTGGTGTTTCATGGTTTAGGGCAGTGCAGTGGTGTTCGGGCAGTGTAGGGGGTCGTGCTGGGGGTGGTGTTTCAGGGTTTAGGGCAGTGCAGTGGTGTTCGGGCAGTGTAGGGGGTCCTACTGGGGGTGGTGTTTCAGGGTTTAGGGCAGTGCAGTGGTGTACGGGCAGTGTAGGGGGTCTTGCTGGGGGTGGTGTTTCAGGGTGTAGGGCAGTGGTGTTCGGGCAGTGTAGGGGTCTTGCTGGGGGTAGTGTTTCAGGGTTTAGGGCAGTGCAGTGGTGTTCGTGCACTGTAGGGGGTCGTGCTGGGGGTGGTGTTTCAGGGTTTAGGGCAGTGCAGAAGTGTTCGGGCAGTGTAGGGGATCGTGCAGGGGTGGTGTTTCAGGGTTTAGGGCAGTGCAGTGGTGTTCGGGCAGTGTAGGGGGTCGTGCTGGGGGTGGTGTTTCAGGGTTTAGGGCAGTGCAGTGGTGTTCGGGCAGTGTAGGGGGTCGTGCAGGGGGTGGTGTTTCAGGGTTTAGGGCAGTGCAGTGGTGTTCGGGCAGTGTAGGGGTCATGCTGGGGCTGGTGTTTCAGGGTTTAGGGCAGTGCAGTGGTGTTCGGGCAGTGTAGGGGGTCTTGCTGGGGGTGGTGTTTCAGGGTTTAGGGCAGTGGTGTTCGGGCAGTGTAGGGGGTCTTGCTGGGGGTGATGTTTCAGGGTTTAGGGCAGTGCAGTGGTGTTCGGGCAGTGTAGGGGGTCTTGCTGGGGGTAGTGTTTCAGGGTTTAGGGCAGTGCAGTGGTGTTCGTGCAGTGTAGGGGGTCGTGCTGGGGATTGTGTTTCAGGGTTTAGGGCAGTGCAGTAGTGTTCGGGCAGTGTAGGGGGTCATGCTGGGGGTGGTGTTTCAGAGTTTAGGGCAGTGCAGTGGTGTTCGGGCAGTGTAGGGGGTCGTGAAGGGGGTGGTGTTTCAGGGTTTAGGGCAGTGCAGTGGTGTTCGGGCAGTGTAGGGGGTGCTGCAGGGGGTGGTGTTTCAGGGTTTAGGGCAGTGCAGTGGTGTTCGGGCAGTGTGGGGGGTCATGCAGGGGGTGGTGTTTCAGGGTAGGCAGTGCAATGGTGTTCGGGCAGTGTAGGGGGTCGTGCTGGGGCTGGTGTTTCAGGGTTTAGGGCAGTACAGTGGTGTTCGGGCAGTGTAGGGGGTCTTGCTGGGGGTGGTGTTTCAGGGTTTAGGGCAGTGGTGTTCGGGCAGTGTAGGGGGTCTTGCTGGGGGTGAGGTTTCAGGGTTTAGGGCAGTGCAGTGGTGTTCGGGCAGTGTAGGGGGTCGTGCTGGGGCTGGTGTTTCAGGGTTTAGGGCAGTGCAGTGGTGTTCGGGCAGTGTAGGTGGTCGTGCTGGGGCTGGTGTTTCAGGGTTTAGGGCAGTGCAGTGGTGTTCGGGCAGTGTAGGGTGTGAGAAGTTGGCCTGGCATATGCTGTCCACTAATTATAGTGGGCACCTTGCACCAGTCCAAATCGACTCTTATGGTAGGTAGGTTAAAGACAACCTTATTGAAAGCTATCCTAGTGGTAGCTGTGGAGAGCAGCCTTCAGGCTAAGTCTTGAAGGAATGTAAAGCAGCTTGTTTTACCAGTCTATAATCTCTTGAGTGACCAAATGAAAGAGCACCACACCAGGTATATATTCAAAATATATGTATTTATTACTAAACACACCCCTCTAGTCTCTTTATGAGGCTAGAGTTCGAAGTACATAGGTTATAAGATCTTAAATCACAGTAATAGCACAAATACACGTTTGGGCCCTAGGGGCGTACCAAACCATATACCAATAAAGTGGTATGCGAACCACGACTGAACTAGACACTAGGCCTAGAGCCTCTAGAAGTGCTTGGACCACAAGGAACCACCCAAGGTAGTGACACAGGGGACCCACGGGAGACGCGTGCAGTGTAAATACACAACCGCGATACGCCGTTAACTTCTATGGAGAAAGTCGGGATCGGGAAAATAGAGGAAAGGGACACTTTAAAGAGGACTAGGACAAAACCCTTTGAGATCTAGGACTTTGAAGAGTCTCTACCCACGGGAGCACCGGAGTACTCGTGTTACCGCACCCAGGGAAGCCGGGTGCATAGGTGCCTTTCGGGGTCGGGTTTCGTCGTCGGTTCTTATGGCGATCTGCTGCAAAGTGCTGCTGGCGACCAGGAGAAAAGTGTCCGGGTGGATCCAAGAGTGGATCGGAGTTCTGAAGAACCTGAAAGCAGAGGGGACAGAGTCTGGGTCACTAGCCAGTGACCAGGGAGGCGATGGACAGATGCCCACCGATGTCGAGTGCTTCAGGTGCGTTGACGGTCGTCTCGTTTCTGCAGCCACGAGGTCCAGGAGGCGTTGTTGGCGACCAGGAGCAGGATTCGGGCTGGTACACGATGTCTGTCGAGTGCTGCGGTGTCGGCGACCGGATTGGACCCAACAAGCCTTGGCAACGGCAAGTCTCGATGTAGCTGAAGATCGTCGATGGTGCAGACCAGCAAGGTCTGGGGAACTCACCCAGCGAGGGTAAGTCAGGGCAGGCCTGGAGCAACCAGGGGAGCCCTTTGGTTTCTTTAGAAAGTCTTCTGGGGACCCACGAGCCGGCTGGCAAGGGATCGCGAAGACACCTCGGGCGGAATCACTCAACAGGGGCCCACGGTCACTCAGGACGGTGTAGGCCTCTGATCTTCGGAGGGATTCCTGCTGGAGGTTGGGAACACACGTGGTCCAAAGCACAGGTTCGTAGAACGTTGTGAAGGGGTTGCACTCGATAATAGTGCACGGTACCCAGGGGTCGCGGTTCCTCGTCACTCGTGGGGTCCACTTGCCTCAGCTTCGCTGGGGACTCACGATGGCCTTGGGGAAGTCAGGAAATTCACTTCTTGGGCTGCAGGGACTTCGGACTCCGGCGGGAGCGGCGTAGTTTGCGACCGTCGTTATCGTTTTTGGTGCCTGCCAAGCAGGGGAGTCACTCCTTGACCCCAAGGGAGATTCTTCAGTCCTCTAATCGTGATGTAGAGCGTCGAAGGTCCAGGATTCAGTTTCAAAGTTTAGTCCAGGGATAATCTAATCTTGCTGTGGCAAGGGTTCCCCATTTTAACTAGTAAAACAGGGAGGGACTAACTCTATGACCCCACCTATGGGAGGGTCAAGGGAGGGGGTGGCTACACCCACTTCCCTTTGTCCAGTTTCGTGCCAGAGCAGGGGCAGGTAGCCCCTGAGCTGGTTTGAACTGGCATATGCACAGAGGAGCCTTTTGCTCCCCCAGTGCAGGACTTCAAAGCACTCTAAGAGTGCACCCACCCAGCCCCAATACACATTATCCTGTCTGGGGAGGTGGTCACACCTCCCTGCAACAGGAAACCTATTGTCCAGGCCTCCCCTGCCGGAGTTTCGTCCAGCAGCAGGAGGCCAGACTTGTGTCTGTGGCAGCAGCATCCATTTTGTGATGCCAGGGCTTCAGAAAGAAGTTACCGGGTAAGCCAGAGTTAACATGTCTTTCCCTCTAGAAGGGTGGAATGCTACCCCCGCCGCCAGGATTGGCGGGGGGTAGTATTCCAAGATGTTTGACACCAAACACGACATGTTTAGGTGCAGCCATTCCAAAGTTAGCATTTTACCGCGAGGATATAATGCGCTTAAGAGTATATGGTCAGGCTGCACTACAAACAGCATCAGAGATGGTCTCCGAACGCTGCAGAGGGGCCCTGCTCATGCAGGGGCACCCTCTC